>JAMPIV010008565.1:62500-220465 GCA_024509875.1 Oreohelix idahoensis | reverse complement strand
GTGTTTTGACCTTTAGGGTCAAAGGTTGACAGTTCGGGCGTAGGCCTATGGGAAGGTTTTTTAAGCGGGAGAGAGATATACTTCCGGCAAGCCGGGAAGGTCCTGTTTTTCTGAAGGGACCAAGAGTCCATTGTTTTTCGGGGAGAATCTTCGAAGTAACTGCTATGGCAGTTTTCCCCAGTGAATCTCTGTGCGTCGGGATGACGACAGAATTCCTTGTTATGTTCTGAGGATTCATTTTCCAGGTAATACCGACCTTTATGCATTATTACGCTTTTCGGTGGCAGAACATGTAAAAGGATTACTTAGTGTGAACTGCAGCTCACCGATCCTATATATTACAGAACTTATATATGTGTGCTCGAGGTAGCCATCCAAGACTGTTAGTCTTTATATTGTCCAGAAATCCAGTGACGAAGATATATTGTGGGAACCGCAGATTGGCGGGATTTATGTCTACAATAAGCATTACTGCAGGGTTGATGATAACCTATTTAACAGAAGTACACAGCCGACGTCAGAACGAGGCCTGTGCTTTCGGCTATTATACTACAGCCTGATAATGTGCAATTGGCGGGGAATGCCAAGTTGCACCTAGGTGTCAAAGTGACTAAGGCATCTGACGCGTTTAGTCAGAGAGGCCAAGGGCGACGCTACGAACTGTCATTATTGAAGAACTTTGCTATTGACCATGCACGTCTGTTCCGATGTTTACCTTTTTGAATGCCAAATGTATACCTATCGATTTCCGGTCAGCATGACCTTGTTACACTGACTGTTCCTGTTGATACTATGTGTGTTCTCGTCAATAAATGTCTTGAAACATGCCTGCAGTGTCCAAGCATCCTTGACTACTGCATGTGAGAGTATGGGTTGCAGGGTCTTCATATATACGAGCCTAAACACATTCGCGCCTTCATTCGCACCCACACTCAGTTCATCATACGCTCGCACTACACATCTAACAACAAGTATACTGTCTTGGGCCAATGATCACCTCAACAAGAGAAAAAGACAGTGACATTTCTGGTGGACCAGTTACGTGGGCTCTTCTGATACATTTGTTGTTGCCAATGTGGCCTAGAAACTTACATTTCTGATGGACCAGATCTGTGGGTTTAAAAAGAACAGAGCGAGCATTTGACATTATTGTTGACATTAATGGATCCAGAAATTTACATTCCTGGTTGGCTGTTACATATATGATGTCTCCAGTTTTGTCCAGAAATTTACAAGAAGGACAAGTACACATTACACTTCTGATCTGTGGGTCTAAGCTACACACGGGACAGCCGTAACACACAGCGCTAATTCTACACTTGCAAGTTTTGGCTACAACAGGACAGAAATAGGTCATCAACGGTTGACCCAGATAAACAGTACGAGCATTTATATTATAATGCTACATAAACCACAACAAGACAAGTACTGAAGTTAACATCTAGGCATTTGCTACGTGGACCATAACTGCATAGAAGGCGGGTTCCTATTGTGAACAGTACTGCTGGTTGTTACACGTTTCAGTCAACAACAGACTTTTCTATGTCCGAGCATTCAAGCCACATTGTTCGAGGTCAAGTGTTTGTAAACAGTACGTGGAAATTGTAAACATTCAATGTGCAAGTCCTAATTCGAGAAGGTCATAGTAACTTTGGTTCGTGAATACCACTTTATGCTACAGTGGATTTGACGTTCAGTGCGCGTTTGACATTTCGTTTCTGTGTTCGCAAGGAGCAAGAAATTTATTTTAGTTTCAGCTGTAACTGAACTTGTTCTGCAACACATTGAAATTGATTGCTATATGTTTATGTTACTTCTACTGTTTTTGTGTATTTTTTTCAGCGGGTTTTCGGTTGGTGGGTCTTACAGTAAATATGCCACTTAATCGAGGCTTACTGTAAGCGTTCTGTAGGTGCAAATTTTCTTAATTTGAAAATTTGCTAGTGACAATTGGTCGCTATTGATGTTAGCTGTGATGTAACTGTATTTAACGTTGTTTTTGTAATATTTTGTCTGTTTTTCAGTTTTGATTTTCGATTTGTTTTGTTTGTATTCTGTAGGTCTCTCCTTTCTTTTGTGTATTTCTCTACACATTTTTGGTTAAAACAGTGTTGCCATTTGTATTGTTTTGTATCTTTGTCTTTGTATTTTTTTTGTTTGTACTACATTACTGTCATGCACAGTCTACATACATATACTTGGTCATGTATTGGGATTATTATTGATAAGGTAGACTCTTCATATAGAGTTTGTTAATAAAATATTTTTATATAAGATATTTATACAAGTTCTTTGATAAAAGACTTGTTATCTACAAAGATTGAGACAAGGTGAAATACATATTCAAGTTCTTTATAAAAAAGACTTGTGCCCATAGTGAGTGGGATATAAGGGATTTTTTTTTTCCACAGGTACTCAAGTGATTTTTTGGTTACATTATAAACAAGAGGACCATACAAAGTCTTTGTCTAAGACTAAGAGAGTGAAATAAAGTGAAGTGAGTATACAAGTCTATCATTTCAGACTTGCCTCCCATTAAAGTGAGATAATTTAATTTATTTACTTCTGCAAGTTACTAATCTCAGTAGACAAGATGTCTACATTAGAGTACTTTATTACACAAGGGAGAGCCCTTGATAAGACTGGTCAACAGTTAGAACAATGGGCTGTTGCTCAGTATGACAAAGCATTAGCTGCTGAAGAAAGAAAAGCTGCTGCAGAAGAGAGAAAAGCTGCTGCGGAACAAAAAAGGCTAGACAGAGAAGCTGATATTGCTGCTGAGCAAAAGAAATTGCAGATGCAGGTGGAGGAAAGGAGATTTGAAGCTGAACAAAAGAGATTAGACAAAGAAGCTGCTGCAGAGGAGAAAAAAATTCAAGCTCAAGCTGCTGCAGAGGAGAAAAAAATTCAAGCTCAAGCTGCTGCAGAGGAGAGGAAAGCTCAAGCTGAGGCTGAAATTAGAAAAATGGAACATGAGGAAAGAAAACAGAAGATGGAACTTGATGAAAAACTCGCAATTTTGGAGTTAGAGAAATTGAAATTGGCGAGTACGGGTGCTCAGCAAACAACTTCGAGTACGACAAAGGAGTTTGTTAGTAGGATTAAATTACCTCATTTCAATCCTTTAAAGGATGACGTAGCAGATTATCTAGATAGATTCCAATTTTTGTGCGATACGCATAACATAAAAAAGGAAAAATATGTTGAACAACTGATGCCATTTTTTACAGGTGACACAGTGACTACTCTTATGACAATAGTCGAACATGAGAGGACTAATTATGATGTTGTCAGGGCAGCATTGCTAAAAAAATACCAACTAAAAGAAGAAGACTATCGTCTTCGTTTTAGGACAATGTTGCCAGAAAATGGAGTAGATTTCTCTGATTTTGTTACAAAGATACGTCGTACATTTACACGATGGGTTGAGTTGTCTCAGACTGAGAAAACATATGAAGGTCTAATGGACTTATTATTGCGAGATAAGGTTTTGTCATCTGTTAATGATTCTTTTCTTGCATTCCTTCATGAGCGTAAGCCTAAAAACTTAAAAGATATGGAGGAATACTGTTGTCAGTATGCCACAGCGCATCCCCATGCTACAGTTAGCAATTCTAAAGTGAAAGAAGGGTTGCCAGCTGCTTCGGCAACACCATATGGCCCTAATTTCAAAAAAAAATTTCAGGGTGCTCAACAAAACTGGAATAGGGGAAGTAATCAAAATTACACTCAGAAGCGGAGTAATCCAACACATGATGGTTCTTCGTCTATGAATTGGAGACAAGATGGTAGTTCTCGTAATTTTAGTGGTAATAATTTGAGACACTTTCGCAAAGGCTATCCAAATAATAACTATTCAAATTTTCGAGGTAATCATTCTCGACGTCAAGATTATGACGATGGTGAATTTAGAAACCGGGATTCAAACCGGAATGATGATTACAATAGGCAATATGATAACAATTACAGGGGAAATGATAGTCGAAATAATTACAGGGGAAATGATAATCGAGGCAGACCTAGATTTAACAAGAAAAGACCTTTCCAACAGGCAAACTCTGCACAACAAGAGTTTGATGGAGCCTGTAATACAGTAAATGATAGTGGTAACTCTAGGGCTATCACTGGTTGTGCTTTCGATTTTGGGAGAGCAACTGAATGCCCCCAATGCTTAACATTGTTTGACTCATCGACTGTATCTACGCTAAGTTGTGGTCACCCTCTTCCTGCTCTACCTGCTACAGTTGCGCATGATGGGAGAGGATCTCTCATCTTACATAAAGGTCTAATAAATGATAGGCTAGTCTCAGTACTTTTCGATTCGGGATGTACTACCGTCGGGGTTAGGGAGTCTCTGATAGATCCTTGCTGTGCCACTGGAAAAAACAATCAAATGTGTTACATTTGGTGGTACTATGGAAAGCTATCCTACTGCTATTATTAGGATTGACACTCCTTTCTTCACAGGAGAGGTCCATGCATGTCTTCTTCCTAATCCTATTGCGGATCTTATAATCGGTCGTATTCATGGGGTTAAAGAATGCACCCCGCAACAAATTTCTAGTTGGGAAGAAAAAAAACATTCAAACGGTCAATGCAGTGGTGACAAGAGCTCAAGCTCTTAATCCCCCAACTTCATCTGATAATAGTAATGAAGTTGATAGCCAAGACGAGCACTTGGTGATTTCCCATGACTCGTTTGTTAAACGTCAAGAAGAGGATCCTTCTTTGAAGAAATTCTTCCTTCTTGCAAAGAAAGGGGATCCCAATCAAAATACGAATCACAAATCGTATATCACTATGAAGAATGGTATATTGGTACGAATGGTACAACACTCGGACAAGTCTATGCACTCGCAAATTCTTGTGCCCAAGTGTATGAGAGCCTTAATTCTTCGGCATGCACACGATTCTCAGTGTGCTGGACACATGGGTTTTTCCAGAACTAAAACTAGAGTCCTTGCGTCCTTCTTTTGGCCATTCGTGAATAAAGACATCCGAATTTATTGCCGATCTTGCAAAATTTGTCAAGAGGTCAAGTCTAGGGGTCCGAGACATGCTGCTCCTATTCAGGCTGCAGATATTCCGATTCGGCCGTTTCAGAAAATGGCTATAGACATCATTGGTCCGTTCAAGATTAAGTCAGCCAGAGGACACCAATTTATCCTCACTTGCGTGGACATGTGCACGCGTTGGCCAGAGGCTATTCCTCTGAAGAGCATATCAACTGTCGATATCGCTGATGCTCTTTGGCTCGTATTTTCTCGTCTGGGATTCCCCGGAGAAATACTGTCGGATCACGGCACTCAGTTAATTTCGGACGTTATGTCTCAGGTAATGGCTACGCTAGACATTAAAAGGTCTCTCAGTAGTATTTATCATCCAATGTCCAATGGATTGGTAGAACGTCTTAACAGGACACTAAAGAACTTACTTGGCAAGATAACGGAGGATCATCCTGAAGATTGGGACAGGGTTTTACCTGCAGTCCTCTTTGCCTATAGAGAGGTTCCCAACGAGCATACAGGGTTTTCTCCTTTCGAACTTGTCTTTGGCGCGCAACCGCGTGGTCCGATGTCCTTGTTACACGATTTGATAACTTCCGATAATATTGACGATGATACACAATCGTCATATGAATATGTCATAGCTCTTAGAGAAAAGATTATCGAATCGTGCAGGTTAGCAACTTCATCTTCCGAATTTGCGAAAGAAAAAGCTAGGCGATTTGCTAACAAGAAAAGACGCCTACGTCAACTTTGTCCTGGAGACAAAGCATATGTCTTACTGCCCTCAAGAGAGAATAGACTTCTCATTTCATGGAAAGGTCCATACACTATAGTCTCAAAAATTTCCGATGTCGACTATATTGTCGATGTGGATGGAAGGCATAAAACCTTCCATATAAATATGCTAACAGAGTTTATTGAACGTCCAGACTATTTGCAGCCTATTTTCCAGGCGACGGACGACTCTCCAGTCCAACATGGTCACATCTCATCCCTGTCCGTTATACAGGATGAGGAAACTATTTTTTCTGACGTGAACTTACCTCTTCCTGCGATTCCACTTACTTCAACGGAATCGTGGAGAGACGTTACAATCTCTTCCAACTTGTCTTTTGAGGAACAGCGTCAAGTATCCTCTACGTTACAATCATATCAGGATGTCCTTACCGACATTCCTGGACACACAGATGTCATAGAACATGACATCATACTTACTGATCGTAATCCGATCAGAGTAAGACCATACCCAATACCTATTCATTTTCAAGCACAAGTCGAGAAAGAATTGGATGAAATGATTCAACTACAAATAATTGAACCATCCACTTCAGCTTATTCTTCGTCGATAGTTATTGTTCGAAAGAAAGACAATAACATACGTCTTTGCGTTGACTATCGCAAATTAAATCAAGTTACGAAGTTCGATGCTGAACCTATGCCGTTATTAGATGATCTACTTATTAGACTTTCTAAAGCTAAATTCTTTACTAAACTAGACTTGTCGAAAGGTTATTGGCAAGTCCCACTGACGGAACACGCCAAACCTCTCACTGCTTTTTCGACACCTAGGGGTCTGTTTCAATGGAATTTTATGCCTTTCGGGCTTATGAACGCCCCAGCGACTTTCGTGCGCATGATGCGACGAATTCTATCAGATCGTGCAGATGTCATTGCATATTTAGACGACATCTGTCTTTTCAGCGATACTTGGGAAGAACACTATTTGGGTCTAAAGGAATTGCTATCTACTCTACGTGAGCATAGTTTGACTGCTAAACCCTCTAAAGCTTTTGTTGGGTTTAGTGAAATTTCCTTCCTAGGTCATCGAGTTGGTCATGGTCTGTTGAAGACAGAGGACCAAAACATTTCAAAGATATTAAATATCTCGGTTCCGAAGACGAAAAAGCAAGTGCGTAGTCTCTTGGGATTGATACAATTCTATGGAAGATTCATTGAGAATCTGTCCTCCATTATGGCACCACTTTCAACGTTATTGAAAAAAGGTTCTCCTAATATGGTGCGTTGGTCCCAAGAATGCCAAACTTCATTGGATCAGGTTAAGAATTTGTTCTCATCTCATCCTATCTTAAGACTACCAACGATTGATAAGACTTTTGTCCTTCGTAGTGATGCCTCTTCCACTGGGATTGGAGCGGCACTAATGCAGGAATATTCAGGAACTCTGCATCCTGTAATGTATATTTCTAGGAAGCTAAATGCGGCAGAAAGGAATTACTCGGTTTTGGACCGTGAATTGTTGGCTATGGTTTGGTCCATTCTTAAGCTACAAAGGTTCCTTCTGGGCGCGCATTTCTTTATGGAAACCGACCAAAAAGCTCTTACGGCTATGCAAAGTAAGGATTTGAAGAGCTCGAGATCTACTCGTTATGCTATTGCTCTTCAGCCTTTCCATTTCACGGTTCGAGCTATCCGTGGTTCGGATAATGTGATGGCGGACATATTGTCTAGATGCCCACATGATTCCAGTTAAATCTTGTGTCCTAGTTTTTCCTGATATACTTTCAGACTTAGGTCTGTCCTTAATATCATAATATGTTGTAATACAAATGTATTTGGATGATGTTTAGATAATTTAACAAATTTCATTTTGTCCATCCATCAGTGATATGTTGCTAAAATAGCATTGACATTTGTATATTGCTATAATTATATTATTTAGTAATGTTTGATATATGATTGGTATTGCCAGCAACTTAGGTTTCTTGAATGGTATCCCTTAGTTTGTTTGGCTTAAAGGAAATATTTTCTCCTATGTTGAGAGATGATTTTTATTCTCTTCAGACGCCTTATTTATGCGTCTATTGTACCTGATATTAGGTTCAGTTTTTGCATGAGCACAGAAGTGATACTGGTGCTATCTTGCTCATGGACATATTAAAAAAAAAAAATTTCATTTTTTTTTTTACAGGGGGGTGGTAGTAATGTTGCTGTCATTTTCGACGGAGTCATCTGTCAAGTTATTTGCCTATGTTTTATCATAAGTATAATTGTGTCTTTACCTGCGATGTCAGGTTGATTAGGGGTTGTCTTCCCTTGTTTATTCATTCATTGTGTTTTGACCTTTAGGGTCAAAGGTTGACAGTTCGGGCGTAGGCCTATGGGAAGGTTTTTTTAAGCGGGAGAGAGATATACTTCCGGCAAGCCGGGAAGGTCCTGTTTTTCTGAAGGGACCAAGAGTCCATTGTTTTTCGGGGAGAATCTTCGAAGTAACTGCTATGGCAGTTTTCCCCAGTGAATCTCTGTGCGTCGGGATGACGACAGAATTCCTTGTTATGTTCTGAGGATTCATTTTCCAGGTAATACCGACCTTTATGCATTATTACGCTTTTCGGTGGCAGAACATGTAAAAGGATTACTTAGTGTGAACTGCAGCTCACCGATCCTATATATTACAGAACTTATATTTTTGTGCTCGAGGTAGCCATCCAAGACTGTTAGTCTTTATATTGTCCAGAAATCCAGTGACGAAGATATATTGTGGGAACCGCAGATTGGCGGGATTTATGTCTACAATAAGCATTACTGCAGGGTTGATGATAACCTATTTAACAGAAGTACACAGCCGACGTCAGAACGAGGCCT
This sequence comes from Oreohelix idahoensis, assembly GCA_024509875.1. Lineage (NCBI taxonomy): Eukaryota > Metazoa > Mollusca > Gastropoda > Stylommatophora > Oreohelicidae > Oreohelix > Oreohelix idahoensis. The sequence continues at coordinate 211,853 of JAMPIV010008565.1, read as the reverse complement.
GTGCTTTCGGCTATTATACTACAGCCTGATAATGTGCAATTGGCGGGGAATGCCAAGTTGCACCTAGGTGTCAAAGTGACTAAGGCATCTGACGCGTTTAGTCAGAGAGGCCAAGGGCGACGCTACGAACTGTCATTATTGAAGAACTTTGCTATTGACCATGCACGTCTGTTCCGATGTTTACCTTTTTGAATGCCAAATGTATACCTATCGATTTCCGGTCAGCATGACCTTGTTACACCGACTGTTCCTGTTGATACTATGTGTGTTCTCGTCAATAAATGTCTTGAAACATGCCTGCAGTGTCCAAGCATCCTTGACTACTGCATGTGAGAGTATGGGTTGCAGGGTCTTCATATATACGAGCCTAAACACATTCGCGCCTTCATTCGCACCCACACTCAGTTCATCATACGCTCGCACTACACATCTAACAACAAGTATACTGTCTTGGGCCAATGATCACCTCAACAAGAGAAAAAGACAGTTACAGTTGACTTCCTCCGTCAACACTTTCACCACCGCTCAGTCCCTTCCACGGACTAGCCGTGCGAACTATCACAGTTCTACAATACAGAACAGCGCTCAAGACGCTATCTGTACCCTATGACCCCCATCATATATCTGTTCACCAATTTCACCGTTAATCAAGTCTACAAGTGATGTAACCCTTAATTTACTTTGTCCAACCCGTATACAAAAGTATCACCTCCCTTTTTGACCTTAACAATGGTATAAGGGATATAATCATGAGAATCGAAGTAACACAGAAAAACAATGAGTAATATCCCTTAGGTATTAAGTAGGAAAACAGTTGAATGATACTAAAATGGGGGTGTACTGTGGGAAGACACGGGTATATAAGCGCGGATTTTAGTGATGAATAACTGTTATCTCACCTTAAATTTGTATTTTATATTTTAACATACGCCCTAATATAACCGACTAGGTTGAAAGATACGTGCCTCGCAAAAACGTGGAAAAAGTTAATTTAAAAAAATATCAACGAGGATAATGTTTTTTTTGTTTTTTTTTCGAGTAGAAGATCCGAACAAATCGTGTACCGTTAGACGTTACCAGGGCGTCTGCCTTGCTGTGTTCCTTAAGTGTACAAAAGTAATGCAGAAGGAACGTAAACATAAAGTAGACCTTTCAATTCGGTCTAATCAACTAGCTAGTAAAATAATCGGAGAGTATTTCCATTTTTAAACGATGCAGAAAGGTTTTGTAGAAATTTAATTTACAGTGCAGCTGAAATCATGGCTAGCGTAATGTGACTGTCTTTTTCTCTTGTTGATGTGATCACTGGCCCAAGACAGTATACATGTTGTTAGGTGTGTAGTGCTGGCGTATGATGAACTGAGTGTGGGTGCGAATGAAGGCGCGAATGTGTTTAGGCTCGTATATGTTGTGTACTGCAACCCATACACTCACATGCAGTAGTCAAGGATGCTTGAACACTGCTGGCACGTTTCAAAACATTTATTGACGACAACACACATAGCATCAACAGGAACAGTCAGTGTAAACAAGGTCATGCTGACCGGAAATCGTTAGGTATACATCAGGCATTAAAAAAAGGCTGGTAAACATTCCAATATTCATCCATGGTCAATAGTAATGTTATTCAATGACAGTTCACGATGCCGCTTTGGGTATCTCTGACTAAACGCGTCAGATACCTTAATCACTTTGACATACAGGTACAACTTGGCATTCCCCGCCAATTGCACATTATCAGGCTGTAATATATTAGCCTTAACACAGGCCTCGTTATGGCGTCATCTGTGTACTTCTTCTAAGCAGGTTAACATCAACCCTGCAGTAATGCTTATGTAGACATAAATACCGCCAATCTGCGGTTCCCACAATATAACTTCGTCACTGGACTTCTGGATGATATAAAGACTAATAGTCTTGGATGGCTACCTTGAGCGCAAAAATATAAGTTCTGAAATGTAGGACCGGTGAGCTGTAGTTCACAGACTAGGTAATCCTTTAACATGTTCTGCCACCGAAAGCGTAATAATGGAAAAAGTCGGTATTACCTGGAACCGAATCCTCAGAACACAATAAGGAACTCTGTCATCATTCCGACGCACAGAGATTCACTGGGGAGACCTACCAACGCAGTCACTTCGAAGTTTTTCCCCGAAAACACAATGGACATTCGTCCCTCAGAAGCCAGCTTACATCCCGGCCTGACGGAAGTATCAACTTGGCGCTTAAAATCTGCGCATGAGCACAAGCTCCGAATTGTTTACCTTTGACCCCATCTTCATACAGGTCAAACCCCAAAGGATGAACGAACAGGGAAGACAACCCCTAATCAACCTGACATCGCAAGGTAAAGACACAATTATTCACCTTTGACTATGGTGAAAAAACATAAGCAAATAACTTGACATATGACTCCGTCGAAATTGACAGCAACACGTAATAAGAAATTATGTACTTTTTAAAGTCTGAAGATAGTTCACCAAGAAGTAAAAATAATTTACAGGAGCCATATTGGAAACAGGGAGAAATCTATTCTAGAACTATCAGTTATCGAGACCATGTCCCACTGAGATGTAAATTTACGTAAACTGTGAGAATAAATTGTGAATTTTGCTATTTTCCAAAGCTGGTACAAAACAGATGGTAGAACTTTGTTATTCACTTCTCGCAACAAGTGTGCCATCTAAAAAAAAAAAGCCCTTACTAGCCAGAATCACCTACTCTGGAGGGGTGCAGTCGCTATAACTAGAAGGAACATTAAAAGGAACCGATATAAGTTGAAAAGAGATTATTTTAAAAGGAAACGAAATTAAAAATAGATTATTTTAAACGGAAACGAAATTGAAAAGAGATTTTTTTTAAGGGAAACGAAATTGAAGAGATTATTTTTAAGGGAAACGAAATTGAAAAGAGATTATTTTTAGGGGAAACGACTAGTACACCAGAAGCAGATTTCAGAAGTCTCATAAACTGTCAGGCTTCAAATCATGGAACAAACAGCTATTTAAATAAAACCGCTGAGTATAGACAATTATTGTAGTTGTTCCGGCTTAGTAAAAAGGTTGAGAAACACTGCTGTAACAGCTTGTTCATTGTCCATGTGTCTACAATATATTTGATGACTCACAATTTAATTTTTTAATTTATTTGTTTAGTTGTTACTGCCCCCATGTTGTTGAATGTACCTTAGGGCATTTGTTTTTCTCTACTTGATTATTGTTTGACATCTGCCTTCCGCTGACAGTTCATGTCCAAGATAGTAGACACTCTAGATACTAGAAACTCTAGATACTAGAAACTCTAGATACTAGAAACTCTAGACTTGTTACAGTACCGGTATATTCCTATTTTTTCTTATTTGTAGCATTGGCTTGTCGTCTGCTTGGCTAATTAACATAGTTTTCGATTTCTCACTGTTAATGGTCAATCCATATTCAAGTTACACCATACCTAAATGTCTTTAATATTTGGACATGCGCCATAATATAACCGACTAGGTTAAACGGGACGCGCCTCGCCAAAACGAGGCAACATTTTATTTAAAAACAAAAAAAATATTCAAGTTCTTAACACAACCCTTCGTTTTTGCTTTTTTACGACAATGGTAGTAAGTCGCAATGTATCCCTTTCTTCACACTTTTGGACCTGGGAATACACGTGTGTTACACAAACCACAACATGATATATATTTACATACACAGTATATGCCAGTGTCAATAACTAGATTGATCGTTTTCTTACCGTGTCAAATTATGTACAGTATGTGTGTTTTTACTGTTTATGAAAATTACACTTAATACGTACTGTTATAAAATACAATACGAAATGCAAAATAAATAAATAAATAACAAAAAAGTCGGTAAAACAGACAAAAACTATAAAATCTTGTCAAATATATCTTACTCATTCAACAGACACAAACTATAAAAGCTTGTCAAATATATCTTACTCAGTCAACAGACACAAACTATAAAAGCTTGTCAAATATATCTTACTCAGTCAACAGACACATACAAAAGTAAATAGTAAGAGAAAATACAGAAATAAAAGACAACCTATGTAATCACGCCGGTATAAATCCACAAAAATCTAACCTATGATTTTCTTCCGGTGATGATGAGTTTACAAATTCAAATAAATGTCCACAAAATTGGTTAGGAGACGGAAAATAGGGAACGTTGATAAAATAAATAGATTTAAGTTGTTTACAGAATGCAGACAGTCGCAGACTTCTAATTTGCACTATCCGGAATTACTAACAGCAACTAAAACCATCTATTAACTTGACGTCATTACTTTACTCAAATCTGATAGTTGCCTAGGCTTACTATAACTTCTATTCCCACTGTGGCAACTCATCTGTGCACTTTAACAATACTACAGCCACGGATATCTCCTATATGCCTGGTGATAGTCCCGACTGTGTCTTCTCCTCTTTGCACTTTATCATCACGACAACCAAGCTTGATTCCTCTATGAGTACCATAATCCTCACTGCTAAGAGCCATGTTTCTTCCAAATCCTCACGGCTAAGAGCAATGTTCTGTCGATCAAAGTCTACCTCTGATGGTGACTGGAGGTTAGAATAAGGAATAAAGTTGTCAAGGAAGTGGGATTCACAGAAGTGGAGAGAAATCAAATAGATATTAATTTTAGAGCCAAAAAATCTGTGGCGTAATGAATATGAACGCAGTTTAATAATCCAGATATACCAGGTTCGAAACCTGCTGCAGGCGGTTTGGTAGCAGATCGTTTTGTGTGGATTTTTAACAATGGTATAAGCGCCGTACCGTTCAGAAAGCAAAGGCAAACTACTGAATGAAAAAATTGCCTAGAAAAATCACAAACAGCATATAAAAGCTGGGGTTGATTGCCACGTCCTGTAAAGGATAAGCAACTAACTTTTTTTTTTTATTAAGAGCCAAAGAAAATGTTAAAAAGGATCATCTTCAGACGTTCAAGATTGTCATAGACAAATAAAATAACTACAGGCGGCTAGTTGGGGTGTGAAGGAATTTCAAGGGGTGGGGACGTTAGGTTAGAAGGAAGAAAAATGATCAGCCTAATAGTAAATGTTACACCTGGACGTTTCGCGCATTGAAAGCCTTGTTTACATCATGACATTCTTGTTAAATGTTTAAGCTGCCCATGTTATTCTAAACATTCTTCTGTAAAAACCACATCTCCCTACTCTCTGGTGCTTTCCCTGGTTGTTTAATTATTGTCAATGGCTCACGTTCTTGTGTCACGATTGGTTCTTTATACCACTGAAGCAACTTTCTTATTTCCACCGACAAAAATGTGTCAGATGAAATATTTCTCATTTTGTGGAATGTTACTTTTGCCAGCACTTGTAAACTACGTTCATGTATTTGTACTAACATTCGTACACACTTGTGTTAAAATTCTTTATGTATATGTATGTGTACAACATCTAAACATGTCTAAAGCTGTTATAAAGTAGGTGCATTGATTATGGACAAGGGAGATATACTGAGGACAATTATTGATCGCTTATTAGCGAAAGTCACTGCAATCGACGGACGAGTCATCAAGGCTTAGGTTGCTGGAATTTGGCATCAAACGTAAGATCAGCAGGGATGAACGTATGAGAGGATGCATCCTGCGTATATACAACCAGAGCGCAACAAGAACAATTAGCATTCATACCCTTCGACGTATGCTGAGGGAGACTGAGCACCTGTGGGTTTGCCCGGAGGGCAATGATGTCGATTCTGAACAACAATAACAAGAAAGCTGTTATTCAGACTTTGTAAGTAGTTGTACTAAGACACAAGTAGGTATCATGTTCTAGTGTTGTTTTATGCCTCTCTGCATGAAACCAATTTTGGACCAGTAAACAATAAAAAAAATACAAGATTATATACGATGTTACATTTTAGCATTGGCACCAACGATTTCCCAATTTGTGGAGAATCCGTCAAATTATTCTACATGCTAGTATTAAACCTTTACACCTCACAGTAGAAGGGGAACGACTAAGTAAGCTAGTATTAAACCTTACAGTTTTCTGAGTGAAATATAACAAGTGAAACGATCAGTTCAGACCAACATGTTGGGAGAAGGCACGCATTGCATTGTGAAAACTAAATTGAACACACGGGCTACTACCAGGGCAACATTATAAAAGATATCCGTAAGTGCACACGCACACGCACACACACACACACACCACACACACACACACACACACACACACACAAACACATGGTATGACTGAACAGCTGTTAATGAATTAGTCAAATTTAATTCTACTATTTTTTTTTTTCACTTTTCCCATTACATTTTGAAGGGTTTCTAAGCGGCTCCATCGCCATTACATCCAGATAAGTTTACCTAACAAGATCCAATCACGGTGAAGTAAGATATAAATGAATGAAATGACCGCACGAGAAAATGTACCGACAACAGGACATGCAGCTGGAAGATCATGTTATAATTAAAACGATAATACATGATATGTTCTCTCTATCTTCCTCTATTTCTCTGTCCCTCTATTGTTTCTATGGTAACGATGTTTCTGCATGATCCTCTTCTCACCACACGTTCAGGTAAGATTGATGGCCGGACCTTATATTTGTTATTACATTTCTCTGTTGTCTAGTTTTCTTCTTAAATTATCTTAATTGTCCTTGACATTCTTAACACTTTTTTATAAATCACATCTGTTCTCCAGTTTTGGTGTTGTTTTTTATTTTTTTTTTGTGTGCTCGGTGTCCAGGTATAACTTTCATACAATAATGTTTGTTCAGCGTAACATTGTAACCGTGGGCGTCTTGATTTGAAGACTGGTCCAAAAGGCATCAATTAATAATGTGTGACCGTGCTATAGTCCACTTTAAAGTAAACTAGGTGACAGATGGCAGGCTTAGTTATTGTATCTTCAAATTGTCAATCTGATCTATTGACCTATCTTCCAAGTAAGAGTATATCTTAGTACTGGCCATCACCGCCAGAGTTGACTATTCCTGGATGATATATATCTCAAGCTTCCAACCTAAACTCGTTCCATCCCTTCTTGTAATGTTACTTAGTGACAACTTCGTATAGTAGTTTTTTTTTTCTTTATGTCTATTATCTTGTTTACTCTAGCACTCAACAACCTTTTAGAGACTTAACCCAACTTGAGAAGTGTTCCATCAAAACAAGTAGTTTATTTACATATCAAAATCCCATCATAACAGGAGGCATGTGGTACCAATTCCAGGTACAAACATTTCCTAACTGTCTCTTGTATGTCCCATTCGTCCTGGGCACATTCATATACCTATATATATATATGGACAGCTGCCTCACTATTAGGATATAATCCCATAAATGACCGCATTGTCACAATCAGACTGAAAGGAAAAAGAAAGAACATCACAATTATACAAACATATGCGCCAACAGCAGCTGCTGAAGAACAGGAAATTGAAGATTTTTACAATGAACTGCAAACTGCATTAGAGAAAGCAAATAAGCAAGATATTAGGATAATAATGGGAGATTTTAATGCCAAAGTTGGAAAAGAAAGATTAGAACATGAAAAAAGAGTGAAAGGAAGTTATGGATTGGGCCAGAGAAATGAGAGAGGAGAACGCTTGACAACATTCTGCCTAGAAAACAACCTAGTCATCACGAATACTCTTTTTATGCAACACCCTAGAAGACTATATACATGGACGTCACCGGACGGAAAAAGCAAGAACCAAATAGATTATATCTTAATACAACAAAGGTGGCGATCTTGTATCTCATTATTCAAGACGTTCCCAGGAGCAGACTGTGACTCCGACCATGAACTTCTTGCTGCAAACTTCAAGATCAAATTGAAAAAAGTCGTTACAAGCGACAAAGTAATACGTTATGACACAAGCGCCATACCAGAAGAGTACAGTGTCGATATTCAGAACAAATTTGATATTCTAATGGCAGTACAGGAGGAAATGACACCAGATGAACTTGCTAATAACATCAGAGATGTATATATTACAAATGCACAGAGGTTAATTCCTAAAAGAAGCATAAAGAGACGAGAATACATCTCAGACGAAACACTGAAGTTGGTGGTAGAGAGAAGAAAAAATGAAGTCCAAAAAAGATACAGAAAATCAGGAGTTGTACAAGGAATACACAAAGCAGATTAAAAAACGAGTCAGACAAGACAAACAACAATACATAAACGACACCTGCAGGAAAATAGAGGAAATGCGCGAACAGGGATTGAGTAAGAATATGTTTTCTGAAGTAAGAACATTGAAAAACAGCAACTTTAAATCATCACCTCGAGCAATAAACGACAAGAAAGGCGACACTCTAACAGAACGTAAAGATATTCTGAACAGATGGAAGGAGTACTGTCAAGAAATGTATACGGAAATAAACAAAGCGGCAGATAACAACGTCATGAATGAAGCGGAACGTGAACCAGAACCTACCATAGAGGAAGTCCGGAATGCAATCAAACACTTAAAAAGTGGAAAATCTCCTGGTTGTGATGAAATAATAGCTGAAATGATACAAGCAGGAAGAGAAGGCAGCGCTCGTATATACCATGCATTATGCTGCAAGATCTGGCAAAGCGGAATTTGGCCCAAGGAATGGAAAAGATCAATTTACATACCCTTGCCAAAAAAGGGCAACCTGAAACTGTGCACAAACTACAGAACTATAGCTCTTATAAGCCATGCCAGCAAAATACTTTTACAAATCATAATGAAAAGGATGCAACAAAAGCTAGAAACAGAAATAAATGAAGTACAGGCGGGTTTTCGACCAGGTAGAGGCACTAGGGATCATATATTCAACATGAGGATCATCATAGAAAAGTGTAGAGAATTCAACGTTGACCTACATACTTGTTTCATTGATTACACAAAAGCTTTCGATTGTGTACAACATCAGCAGTTATGGGCTATTATGAAAAATATGGGATTTCCAAACCACCTTATACAACTCATCGCACTGCTGTACCAAGAACAACAGGCAGCCGTAAGAATAGAGGGGGAAACATCAGAATGGTTTGAAGTACAGAAAGGAGTAAGACAAGGCTGTACCCTTTCCCCTTACCTGTTTAACATTTATGCCGAGAATATCATGAGAAACGTAAGAGATGATCAAGAACACACAGAGTTTGACTCATTTAACATCGGCGGGTACCAGATCCCGGAAATCAGATATGCTGACGACACAGTCCTCCTATCGACCAACCCAGAAGGACTTGAACAATTACTTCTGTCCACCAAAAAACACAGCGAGGCCCAGAATCTATACCTAAACACCAAGAAGACCAAAGTATTGACAACAGACAAAGTAAAGACCAAACCAGAAATTGAAATTGATAACGAAGAACTGGAAAGTGTCAATGAATTCGAATACTTAGGATCAATCATTAACAGCTCTGGCGACTGTGCAGTAGAAATTAAAAGAAGACTTGCAATTGCTTCACATAAGCTAATACAGATGAAAAACCTATGGCAAGGCACAAGCAAAGAAACAAAGTTACAACTGATCAGAGCATGTATATTCCCAGTAGCAACATACGGCTGCGAGACTTGGACACTCAATAAAACAGTTGCAAAAAAGATTACATCATTCGAAATGAAATGCTACAGAAGGATGTTGAGAATACCCTGGACAGAAAAAAAGACCAACAGAGAAGTACTGCACTCACTAAATGTACAGGAACATTGGCTCCTAAATACCATCGCAATAAGGAAGCTGAAATTTTTCGGTCATATAAAAAGACATAATAGTCTGGAAAAAAACAGTGATGGAAGGCATGGTCCCTGGAAAAAGGGGAAGGGGTCGACCTAGACGACGGTGGACCCAGGACATCACAGAGAGTCTGAACTTGTCTTTGGCTGATGCAGGTCGACTTGCCCAGAATCGTGATGCGTTCAGAGCAGCTGTAATGGAGACAACGTTCTGGAAAGAATACGTCACATGATGATATATATATATATATATATATATATATATATATATATATATATATATATATATATATATATATATATAGATATATAGATATAGATATATATATATATATATATATATATATATATATATATATATATGGATATATATATATATATATATATATATATATATATATATATATATATATATATATATATATATAGCTCTCTGCCTGAGAACATATTCAGGTATGGTTTATACATATTTTCCTCCTTTAAGGCTATCTTATTTATTCTGGTTTCTCCCAAGCCTTTCATCAACTCTTTCCTGAGTTGATTTCACTCCTCCACTAATCCTGTCAGATTTATCTCCCATTAATCATAATACAATCATCTTATAATTCATATATGCGAATCAACACATTGGGTACACCCGTTGCAGTATCTACATACTTATACCTGCTGGAGAGCACATGATTCATCTTGCAAATTAAATCACCCTTCAATTCCTTACTCGTCTTACTTATAGCAGACGTTATCTCAAAGTACATTATGCAATAGCCCAGCTCGGCTATCAGATCAATATTCTTCTGTAAATCTCCTCAGGTGCTTCCTTAATCTTATGTTACCCACTCATAGTCAATTTTGTAGCCTCAGCCTCATTTCTTGTTAACATGCGTTCACTTAGTTGGAAGCGTCGTTAACCTGGTAATACTTTTATCATTCTTATACTATTTCAAGGTCTATCAAGTACGTGAGTAAAGGACCTACTTACTTTGGTTTCACAGAATCCTCACAACACTCATATTGCTTACTATCACACCTTAACGCTAAGTTTATACTTTAATCACAGCTTTGTCTTTCATATTCGAATGGTTTCTACAACTCTAACTAGAGCTAAAAGAATCTTCAGAAGAAAACATTCTGTCTCCCACAGAGTTTGAAGTTGAGAGCCCGGCAGAAATACATTCTTGCCGCTCTAGTTCCTTGTCTAGGACGGCTCCTCAAACATGCGACCGTTCTCTCGCTGGTCCAAATTCGTTCTCCTTTAAAAAATATCATTATCAGCTCATCTGTCCTTGTTTACCGTAATTTGATTGGTCCGCCTTATTCCCACTCAGCTGGAATATGTTCACGCTTATTTGCTGTGTAAACAACTCAGTGAAGTGTCGCTCGCTATCCTTCTAAACTTCACTCAGCCTTTTCCCGTGCATACTTTTTTTTCTCAGCTCACTAAATCATATAAGGGAGTTAATTCCCCGTTGTCTCCCTTTGCATGATTTGACTTAACCTTATATTGTCTTCTCCTAAGCTTGTTACAAAATTCTTACATGCACATTTTCTCAACCATAATTACTGACTCACCAAACCTACTTAAGTGTAATTAAGCACTTTCCTCCCCTGACCTTAACATTCTGAGTTTCCTCCCTTTGATCAAAGCATCCCTTTACTACTTTTATCTTCCTGTTAGCAAGGCAAATAGTCTTTATTTAAATCTATTCAAATTTCTCAAACCATTTTGTTATACTTTCCTACTTCAGCAAAACCAAATCACCGTCTATATAATGCTTGCTTGAGCACTGTAATGCTTCTAGCAAACCCAATGCGCAAACAACGCTGCGAAAACCAAGGGTGACACAGAGTTTGTGTGTTTCACAGTTTTTCGTGCGGATTACCTTTGTTGTGAGCGTGTGTGTTTTTTTCCTGAGTGGATATTTCTTTTTTTTTCCAAATCCAAAATGGAAGTACAGGATATTATTCTAAACATGGAAGACGCCCTGGAAGGCGGGTCGTTGCACAGACCCGGTACTCTAGTTCTAACAACATCCGGGCCACAAGCCGCGAGAGCCTCTTTCTCGCTGATGGCCAGCATTTTGGCTGGACCGGCAGGGGTGGGCTCAAATAACATTGCAGCCCTTTACAGATTCTCAAACCCTCTAAAATGGTATGCGACCCTGACGACGTCAGCTCATATAACGCACTATCAGAAGCTTCATGGGAAGAAATTTGAATGGGATAATCCCAGGATGTCTATAATCATAGAACATCAAGAAAAGGAGAAGTCCAAGGGGGTGCTCCACTGGCTACCCCCAACGATAAAAAAGGACGCTGTTCTACAAATCGTCACATCTATTACGGGCGACAAAGAAGCCGAAGCCTTTCAGTTAAAGAACGCCACAGACAAGTGGGCCTTCATGAGTAACCCGACCAGAAACATCCCACACTATGTCAACATGAGACTACAGTCGCAGGGACATGAGACAAACGTAAGAGTTTCTATCACAATGACCGGCAGACGAACGCCATGCGCGATGTGTGGTTTGGATAGTCATTGGGTTAACCAATGCCCAAAAAGGAAACAGCAAGTAGCAACCACAGTTACAGTTCCGGACAAAGTACAACCTACAAAATCAGCACCATCAACATCAGCTACACCTTTAATACAAAACACCCCCCAGATAACCAATGACGCACCACAAGACACAAACAACATGGAGTTACCCGAATCTGACCCAGAAGATAAGAACAATGACAAATTTATACTTGATGTAAACAAGAGGAAACAGAATAAAGAGAAATCGAAACAGATTAAAGTCAAAAGAAGAATTACGCAGATATCCTCTCAGTCCACTCTGGGTGATACCAATATCACCACTGATACCAACAACAAGCATAACAACAGCACAAGTGATAGTGACACAGACACACCACTCCGAAGTGGTGCCCCCTCTTCCTGGGCAGCGATGACTACAGAGGACTACTATGACCCAGTGTTATCAATAGACCTGGAGAGCAACTCACCGGGACAGGACTTAACCTTCTGAGAATGGAAAAGAACTTTTTCACAAGCGCGTCGCACGTACGCAAACGACCCAGAGTTACAGAAAGGAAATTCGTGATGTTTAAAGACGTTAAGAACTGTGTAACTAAAATAATACATATAAATATGAATTCAAGGACAGATAGAGGTACAAGATATATAGTGGATACATATATGTGCAAATGGATATACACAAGTATGTATTCACAATGCTATAACTCTCTTCCCTTTCAAGACATCCTTTCCCTTTGTAGTATCTTGATACTTATTTCCTTTTCTGCCTTTTGGTTTTTCATATCTATTTCATCACATAACCACACCCTTTCCTCCAATAGTCCTTTTTGTCAATTTTCATCCTGTAATCCGTGTTCCAAGTCTCGGGCCTTTCTTTTCTTGAGCGGCATTTTTTTCTTCATCCATCAACCTTATTCCTTACCCACACAGATGCTCAAGTACCTTTCCTCTTTCCTAGAACTGACTGTACCTGCTCTATGCAGTAACAAGAGAACTGCATATTTTTGTTTATTTTATGTAAACGTTTGATAATGTTTAATGTTGGGTTTTTTCATGGCGCGCGCTGTTTTACACCCAAACACTACGCCCTTTAGTTTAACCCTGTTGTCCTTAAACATAAACGGTTTAACAAATAAACTAAAATCTCTGGAAATACTAATTAAAAAACAACAACCCGATTTTGTTTTTCTGCAAGAAACCAAAGTTATTTCAAACTTCCGGGCCAAACAAATTACAACAAAATTAGGCTTAAGAAACGGGTGGTTTAGTATAGGGACATCACACACAGGTGTAGCGATCTTACAGGTATCAGAAGACTGGGAAATAACACACCATAACACGGACACTAACGGTAGATTAGTTTGTATCCAAATAAAAAATAAACAAAGCGAACAAGACACATACACATTAGTCAATATATACGCTCCCAGTCAAAAAACAAACCAGCCAGCTTTTTATTTAGAACTCTGACTTTTTGTCACCACACTACAAAGGTGGGAACTTAATTTTAGGAGGGGATTTTAATTGTGTCATGTCTGACCTAGATCTTGCCGGTCGAACCTTACAAAGACAGAATACATATGTAACTAAGAATCAGTATCTCCGTGGAAGATATTACAAACTATTATATACTGAAGCACATTAAAAACGCACCACCTGTATAATCCAGGAACAGAGTGTGAAATGTAAATATAAGTGTGTACAAGTTTACATATTTGGAATCTTTATTCATTTTCCTATGAATCCATGCTGGTCATTAATTTGTACATTTGATTGTTATGAAATTCATTGCACTCTGTGCAGGCAAGGGAGAAAACCAAAAATACAAAAAAATGCACGTGCGTTATCCTGCTGGAGAAGCTGCAAGTCTGGATAAATTGTGAACGCAGGAGCAACCAGTGCATCCAGAACCTCATCTCGATATGTCACAGCATTAACATTTCCACGGAAGACGTGAAGAGGCAAGCGATGGTGAAAACTGAATCCTCCCCAAATGTGAATACTGCCACCTCGAAATCGGTTGACACAGCAATCTGCAAAGCGCTCTTCACACCGTCGCTAAATCCGCATACGTCCATCTGCAAAGGATATGTTGAATCTGTTCTCGTCTGTGAATAGGACAGCATTCAACTGCAGTCTAGTCCATCTGATATGTTGCTCTGCCCATTGCAGGCGCTGCTGACGATGTCTGTGAGTCAAGTTTGGCCCAACATAAGGTCGTCTTGCAGTAAGGCCTGTATCTCTGAGTCGTCGTATGACTGTCATTCGAGAGACTTGCCCATGTCTACCCACTATTGCTCTTGCTGTTTGACTTGCCGGGAGAATCAATTCCTTAGGTGACTCAGCACAATATGACGATCTTGCGCAGGGGTGGTAACTCGTGGTTGGCCACTCCGAAGTCTATCCCGGGCACTGCCAGTGGTTCCGTAACGTTCATTGAGACGTACAATAGTGCTGTGGTGGCAATTCATCTTTCTGGCAATGGCCCGCGAGCTCATTCCGGTCTCCAACATACCAATGGGCTCGTTGGCGGTCGTTTTCAGATAGTCGTGGCATTTCAAGCACATGTACTGGGTGTTTTGTCTCAACGGCCTTTTTATACCGAGTATACTGCCACAACGCGTACACATTTTCAGGGTCATAGCTGTTGAGAATCGTGTTGCACGTGTAACTTTCATCGTTTTCATGTAGTCTGTACACACACCCATGGGTTGAATCTTGCACTTTCCATTCCAGCAGCCATTCGCTCTCTACCGCATGGCAAACACGGGGAAAATCCATTCCCACACTTTTTTTGGCCAGCTTCTCAGCATCAGTATATATAATAGTGGTGCGTTTTTAATGTGCTTCAGTATAGAAGCGCATATGTCACCTTTTTTTTTTTTTTTTTTTTAAATTTCCTCGCATGAGGTTGCATATTTTTTCCTCGCATGAGGTTGCATTGGCCCCTGCCCATACCCGGCTCTGGTCAAGACCACATGTCCCAACACAAGAAGACCCAATGACAACATGTGTCATTGTAGTGATCTTCTGTGTTTTCACACAAAGGACCTAATGACATAAATGTCACTATTGGTCCCTGTGTGTAGACACATGAACCTAGCCAAAAGCCGGATATTAGGCCGTTGACTTTGCAAGGAGCATTATAAATGCTCAAGCAGGAATTATTAGCGGTGATTTGGTTTTGGTTAAGAGGGAAAGTATAAAAAAATGGTTTAAGAAATAAGAATGGATTTGAATAAAGACTATTTGTCTTGCTAAAAGGGAGATAAAATGAGTGAAATAATACTTTGATCAAAGGGAGGAGACTCTGAATATTAAGGTCAGGGGAGGAAAGTGCTTAATTACACTTAAGTAGATTTGGTGAGTTAGTAATTATGGTTTAGAAAATGTACATATAAGAATTGTATAGCAAGCTTTAGAGAAGACAATATAAGGTTAAGTCAAATTATGCAAAGGGAGACAACGGTTAATTACCTCCCTTATATGATTAAGTGAGTTGAGAGAAAAAAAAATATGCACGTGAAAAGTTTACCAGGACAACGGATGACACTTCACTGAGTTGTTTACACAGCGGATAAGCGTGAAGATATTCCAGCTGAGTGGAGAATAGAAGGAACCAATGAATTTACAGTAAACAAGGACAGATCAGCTGATAATGATTTTATAGAGGAGAACACACTTGGACATGCTGGTGAGCGGTCGCATTTTTTGGAGGAGCAGTCCTGGTTAAGGACGTAGAGTGGCAGGAATGTGTTTTCTGCCAGGCTCAAGTTCAATTTCTGTGGGTAACAGAATGAATACTTCTGAAGAATCCTATAGACCTAGTTAGAGTAGTAGAATCTATTCACATATGAAAGACAAAGCTGTGTTTAAAGTATAGGCTTAGTGATAAGGGGTGATAGTAAGAAATATGAGTGTTGTGAGGATTCTGTGAAACCAAAGTAAGTAGGTCCTTTGATTCATAACTTTTGATAGACATTGAATAGAATGATTTCAGAAGCTGAAATAAAGTATTACAAGGTTAACGACGCTTACAACTAAGTGAGCGCAGGTTAATGAGAAATGAAGCTGAAGCTACAAAATTGACTATGAGGTGGATAAAATTAGACTAAATAAGCATCTGAGAAGATTTACAGAAGAATATAGATTTAATAGCCGTGCTGGGCTATTGTGTAATGAACTTTGCAATATTGACTGTTACAAGTAAGATGAGTAAGAAATTGAAGGGTGATTGTATTTACAGGATGAAACATGCGCTCTCTAGCAGGTATAAGTATGAGGATACTGCAACAGGTGTACCCAATGTGCTAATTGGCATATATGAATTTTAAGATGATGGTATTTTGATTAATATGAGTCAAATCTGACAGGATTAGTAGAGGAGAGAAAACTACTCAGGAAAGAGTTGATGAAAGGCTTGGGAGAAGCCAGAAGAAATAGAATAGCCAGGTATAAACCATATCTGATAATGTTCTCAGGTAGAGAGCTATATATATATATTCATAGGTACATGAATGTGCCCAGGAGGAATGGGACATACAAGAGACAGTTAGGAAATGTTTGTACCTGGAATTTGTACCACATGCCTCTGTTATGATGAACTTCTGAGATGTAAATAAAATGTTTGTTTTGATGGAACGTTTCTCAAGTTGGGTTAAGTCTCTAAAAGGTTGTTGAGTGCTAGAGTAAACAAGATACTGGATATAAAGAAAATCTCCACTATACGAAGTTGTCACTAAGTAACATCACAAGGAGGGATGGAACGAGTTAGGTTGGAAGCTTGAGATATATCATCCAGGAATAGTCAGCTCTTGCGGTGATGGCCAGTATTAAGATATACTCTTACTTGGAAGATTGTCAATAGACTAAATTGACAAAATAGAAAATCCGACGACTAGGTCTGCCCCAGTCACCTAGTTCGTTCATTAACAATTAGTGCCAATATTCATATACAGGGCACACAGTCATATAAGATTACTAATGGCACTGTGACATATTACTAATTGGTGCCGCAACCAGTCCTAGGAGTTAACCACCACGGTGACATATTACTAATTGGCACCAAGACCAACCTTTCTTAAAGTGACATGGCTACATCACAAGGAGAGATGGAATACCAACAACAACAGCAACAACAACAACATTCCATATTTGTTCCAACACCTGTGGAGCAAGAACCAACAATGGCCGCTCTTAAGAGTATTACTGAAACGCTATATAATGTTGACTTATATGCAAAATATAATCAGATTAGATCAGTGATAACCCCATTTAAAGGAGACTCGAAAGAATTTAGAAAATGGATGAAGGATGCAGACAGATTTGCCACTATGATAAATGCAAGCACAGATATGGAACGGAAGAAGATACTATATTTCTCGTCTGACGCTCTTGTTACGGATTTCTTAAGAAGACGTGATAATACATATCCAAGTGAGACATATGAGTCATTGAAGAAAGAGCTAACGAAACGCTATAGTGACATTGCAAATACGGAACATGCATGGTCATTGCTTCGCCGCATCAAACAACAACGTAACGAGCCTATACAATCCTATGCAGAGAAATTATTAAATTTAGCGGAGGAGGCATTCCTGAATGGATTGACAGCATCACCGGACCTTGAGAAACATCTGGTAGGAATTTTTATTGACGGACTGTTGGGCAGTAGTAAAAAACTCCATATGATTCGTAAGGATCCCAATACAATAAATGAGGCGATCCAGATAGCGATTACAGAAGAAAATGTCCAAACGAGGTTTAATCAATGTATCGAACAAGAACCAACAGTCGAGGCAGAGACAGAACATAAGCCGATGGAGATTGGACATTCCCGTTCTCGTTGGCGTCGCCCAAGCCGGATGGAAAACTAGAGACAGGTGAACACAAGCTATCCTCGACATTTTCATAGGCAGCAGAGTATACAGCAGGTGAATATTCCCACTTGTTTTAGTTGCGGTTGTAGAGGACACATAGCCCCTGAGTGCCGACAACAACATCCTCGCTGGCACCAGCAGTATTATAATGTTCCACAACAGAGTAGTTATGATAGTACGCGAAGACATAACCAAAACTTTAGAGGAGCGTATACACCATCCAACTTCAGAGCCAGACAAGCACGAAAGTATAACCAGGAAAATGGAACTGTCAATCACTAAGTAGGACCGTTAGTGATGACCGTAAAGTAAATGAAGACAGCTTCCTTCATCGAAGGTCCAAAAACATAAATAATAACAACATGGTGTCACATCAAAAACCTTTTCAGCAAGAGACACAGCAGCAACAAATTCATTCCATAAATATTACTCCAGATCCTAGCTCATGCCTGATCAAGATCCATGACAAAAATTATCGCGCACTTGTGGACACTGGCGCTTCAATAAGTTTGATTAGAGAGCAGCTGTACAAGCAGATCAAACACTTGGTAACTTTCAGACCTTCTAAAACGTTTATGGCATCAGTGACGGGACAATCTCTGAAGTCTTGTGGTACAGCATACATCAAATTCCACATAGGACAACAACTGATCACACATCCTTTCATAACTACACGTGGGATGTCCAGAAATTTTATTCTAGGCAGAGATTTTCTTACTGCTCACAATGCTAGGATATATTTTGACCTCAACAAGATCAATATTAATGGGGAGTACATACAACTACAAGACGATATACACATAGCATCTTTGGTGCGGTTGACGACTCCAGTCACAGTACAGCCTAACACACTTGTGATAGCTAGAGGACGAGTCAAGAGCTCTAGTTATGTCAAGAAAGGACAGTCAATTCAAATTGAACCTTTGGAAAATGAGGATATAAATGATGAACCCTCATGTTTGTTACTGAAGGTATAGCACAAGTTTCAGCTTCACGTGACTTCCCTGTCATGATTATAAACACGTCAGGACAGGCTACAACGATACACAGAGGTACTACAGTCGCCAAAGTACAAAGATCGTCTTTGAATACCACCAAGAATGGGAAAACACCTGAAGTTAGTTGCAATCAAAACCAGCACACCCTTATGTCATGCACATGGCAAAATAATACCTTAGGTTACCCTTCCAACCCTAACAGAAACTTTTGTCGGCAGAGCACAGAGGTCAACCAACTCAATAACAGATATGGAGGCAGGAATGATACACGAACAATAAGGGAGAAGAGTCAATTAAATAGAGTGGATAGATATGGAATTGGAGACCAGTGGAAGAATGAAAAACAGAGAGATCAACAAACACTACATAGAGATAAGATGAATGGCACATTGTATAAAAAACCTAGCAGAGAAGAACCTGAACACATACATGCAAGTGCGAAGGAAGACGAATATTATAGTTATCTACGAAAAGTGAATCAAGTGATACAAAATCAATGTCGCAGAGAACAAAGTCCAGATGTTTTAATTGTCCTAAAACAGAACAAGAAAGAACAAATTTCCACAGAGATGAAGAACATAATGAGTCCCATAGACAAAATGATCCACCAGATCGGTTGGCACAGCTTTTAGCCACGTTGAAAGTAGATGATCAACACAAGTCCAAACTCACTACGTTTGTTACTAAACACCAGGACGTGTTTGCATTAACAGATATGGAGTTAGGTAGAACTAATACAGTATATATGGACATTCAAACTACAACAGAAAAACCCATTAGTTTGAAACCATACCACACTCCATTAAAAAACAGGCAAATAGTAGAGAAAACTATAAATGACATGTTGAATGCAGGAGTTATAGAGAGATCGAGATCAGCATGGTCGTCACCAATAGTGATTGTCTCCAAGAAAGACGGAACGAGTAGATTCTGCTGTGATGATCGAGCGTTAAACAAAATTACAAAAACGATTTCGTATCCATTGCCACGGATAGATGATATTTTGGCAACACTTGGACACTCCACACATTTCACTACATTGGATGCACGCTCAGGATTTTGGTGCATTCCTATGACACCAGCAGCGAAAGAAAAGGCAACGTTTTGTACACACATGAGTAGTTAAAAATGGAACGTTATGCCTTTTGGGTTGAAAGGAAGTCCCGCGACATATATGGCGTTGATGGATGAAGTCCTACAAGGAATGCATTCTTTCGCATTAGCTTATATTGATGATGTATTTATTCACACATCAGGTACTGTGGATGACCACCTATACAAGGTTGAACAAGTTTTTGATCGCCTACGACACCACCAGGTTAAACTCAAACTAAGTAAATGCGAGTTCCTAAAGACAGAAACTAAATACTTAGGGTTTATAGTGAATAAAGAAGGTATTCGCCCTGATACAGATAAAGTGGAAGCAATAAGGAATATGCCCGCTCCCACAACAGTGAAGCAGGTACGAGCGTATATTGGTTGTTGCGGATACTACAGACGTCACGTCGTTAATTTCTCCAAGGCTGCTGAACCACTCATTGCACTTACCAAGAAATATTCAAGATTTAGGTGGACAAAAGAATGCCAAGAATCCTTTGATTATCTTAAGGAAGCACTTACAAAGATACCACTGCTTGCACATCCGGATATATCTCGTCCAATGATCTTGTATACAGATGCTTCAGATACAGCAATAGGCGCTTGCTTAGTCCAACTCAGGGAAGAGAATGAGACACCCATTATACCAGAGATCCCTAATGAAATGCCTATAGCATTCGTGTCACACGCTCTCTCTAAAACTCAGAAACGATGGTCGACAACAGAGAAGGAAGCGTTTGCTATACATTACGCGATACAAAAACTTGATTTTTATATCAGAGGTACTAAACTCACTATCAGAACAGACCATCAACCATTAGTGAATTGGCTTACTAAGACGCAGGAGCAGCCAAAAAAGTTACAAACATGGTCTATGAACCTACAATCATATGATACAAAAATTGAATACATTCCCGGTATTCAAAATACGTGTGCAGACCTCCTTTCGCGAACGCCACAACCTAGTACTATACTGGAAGATGATCTAATTGCGTCTACAGATATCAATGACAACGCAAAGGAAATTAACATTATAATTTCCAACAGAGTAGATGATGGGAATACCACTACCATAACAGATAACGGCACGCAGCAAACAACAGATGTAGATACACTTGATGTACATACTGAGCAGAGAAAAGATCCCGAAATACTTAAGATCATCAAACGAGTGCAAACGAAACCTACGTCGCTTAAACGGTTTATAATCTTGCCCAATGATCAACTACTATATCATATTGATGAGAAACAAGAGGGGAGATTACAGAAAGTAATTCCACAATCAATAATACCCCAACTACTAGAGCAGTTTCATGATAATAATGGACATGTAGGGAGAGATAAAACCATTGATATAATCAAGAAAAGATACTATTGGAAGTCTATGTACAAAGATATAGTTGAATATGTTGGTACTTGTAGGGTATGCAGAATCAGAAATATGAGACCAACTAAAGTTCCTTTACAGGAAATGAAATCATCTCATTTTCCTATGGAAGTTATAAGTATGGACATTTCTGGTCCATATCCTGTTACGCAATCTGGAAATGCATACCTTTTACATATTGTTGATCAATATTCAGTATGGCCTGAAACTTATCCTCTTAAGAATATAACGTCAGCGACAGTGACAGAGTTTTTCCTACAAGAATGTGTACCAAGACATGGTTGTCCTAAAAGAATTATCACGGACAATGGAAAACAATTTGTAGGCAACCCTTTTAAGAAGACACTTCGGACTTTGAATATTCAGCATACGACTAGCACGTTTTATAGACCGCAGGCAAACGGACGAAATGAGAGAATGCATGCTACATTGCATGATATCCTTGCTAAATATATACAAGGCAATGCTCAATATTGGGACGTATATATCAATCAAGCTCTTGAAGCGATAAGAGTAAACATAAACGAGACGACAGGACTATCTCCGTTCTACATGCTATACGGACGTGAGCCTATGTTCCCATTAGATAATCTTTTGCAACCCCAAAAGAAATATCAAGCTGAAGATCCTATAGAAGTTATACTACAAGAAAAGCACAGAGCACATCAGATAGCAAACAGTAATGCACAGAAAGCCTTCAAGAAATGGCAGAAGCAGCATGACAAATGATCGAAATTATAGCAATTCAAAGTCGGAGATAAAGTATATTACAAGAAGAACGTTAGAGATAATAAGTTAGATGCACGATGGCTGGATGGATATAAAATAGTAGAACAGACAACACCCGTTAATTACAGACTATGGCATGAGGAGAAGAACATAACCGTCAAAGCACACGCATCACAGATGAAAAAGATGATCATCGCCCTACAGCTCCGCCAGCCTTATACAGTAGCAGACCAATACGAAAGGTCACGTTGAGTTATTATGATTCCACAGAGACATTAAGTACTTCACGTGAAGAAAACGACATGAATGTTGAGCACAACATTAGCCTACAACAACGTAACACTTCAGGTCAACTCCAAGATGCTGTACATCGTTTAGTTCGCTGCAGAGAAGACTCAGAAGATGAAGATGACATTCCACCAGCAGAATTAAGAGAAAGATTAATATACAGAGACAATCGCCTACACGGGAGAGATAGTAATACGCCACTATCGACACAAGACGAAGAACCTCATGCGTCCATAACAAGTCAAACATATTATGGTAGTCAAGGACTACAACCGTCAACCTCCAGTCAACACCAGTCTACACATTCTACTTGGGATAGTGAAGATGACAGACCTTTGAAATCAACAACGAGAAACATGGTCCCCCACGGTAGCAACTTTACAGAAGAACATGCGAGTCAAGGACTACAACCGTCAACCTCCTATCAACACCAGGCTACACATTCTACTTGGGATAGTGAAGATGACAGACCTTTGAAATCAGCAACGAGAAACATGGCCCCCCACAGCACGAACTTTACAGAAGAGCATACGACTCAGAGGTCACCAATGTTAACTTCCAGTCAACACCAGCCTACATACTCTAGCTCAGATAGCGATGACGAACAGTCTTTACAAGTGACGAAAAGTAACATTGCTCACCATACCCAGAGCACTACTGCGGAGCATATAAATAACAACAAGAATGTCATTGATACGCCTTCAACACAGGTGGAATCTGAACTTGACGTAACAGAACGAGAAGACAGCGACATAGAGCGTATGGATGATACAACCAGCACCGAAATACGCATAGCTACCAAACGCCCTTACCAACCGTCGTCACTAGATTCACCACCAAGAGCGAAATTGAAAGAATCTCACGGAAAGAGAAGAAAACAAATAAGGAGGTCCTAGAAAACTTAGATATGAAAAAAGAACTAATGAGGGTGATCAAAGTTAGGCAGCTAAAATACTTTGGCCACATAAAAAGGACATAACACCTTGCAGAAGACCATAATAGAAGGGAGAGTTGAAGGCAAACATGCAAGGGGAAGACAGCGCTATAAGTGGGAAGATAACATCAAGAGATGGACAGGAAAGAGTCTGTCAGAGTGCACCACCAAGACAAGAGACAGAAGACGGAGATCCATTACAGCCGACCTTCGTTGCGGAGATGGCAGCTGATGATGTTGCATAAAGTGATTCTCATGTTATGGAATGGTGCTTTTGCTTGGTATATTCAATTCTTAAACTCAGGCTTACATTTTCCACATGAAATAATCTCACTTAATCACTTCATTAATTTTTTCGGTTTACTCTTGACGTGAAGCAATGCTGGAAGTTGAAGTTTTTTTTTTATCTTTTTTTTTTTTTATCTTAAGACAAATGTGTTGCATTAGCATATATAAGTCTGAGTTGTTTTAGTATTTCTGTAATTTTATCTGCCCATCAGCCATTGGACGCGTCTAGTTCCCAGTTGGTCTCTTTTGAGTCGAAAAGAGAATATGACTACTGGTCCATAAAGTATGTCGCATGAGGTGACAATATGATATTTGTGCATGTAGCTGACACCGTCATCACGTCGAATAACTCGCTACAGAAGCTACCGTTGCAAAAGCATGTAAAAACATTGTCCTGGCTTCCTGGAAGGAGACTAGCTACACTGGTGGCTGTGGAGGATGATGATGATGATAATGAGCCACCTCTTGACCTCCCTCACGTCTTAAAACCATTTTTTATCTAATGTTTTATCTGAGCTCCTGTTCTATTTATTACAATTCTTTAAATAGTTTGAGTCGTTTGACACAAATTAATTGTTTCACACTCATCGCTGCATTTGTTAAAAATGTGTTTAAATTTCTTTCTTTATCTTATTATTGAAAATGCTGTTCTGTTTGTCTAAAACAGCAATTAATTGTGTACAAATGTTAATGTTGGTTTAGTTTCAATGACTATCTTCATCGCACACGGACTATTCTATCAGTGCTCCGATTTCCTCCCTTAAATCACATAAAGGGGATATCGTATATTTTCGATAGGGTAATTAAGATCAATTTTTTTCCCCTCCTGAATAGGACTGAATCGGACTAGTACAGGTGATAGCTCAGTGGGAAATAAGGTAAAGGTATAGAATTTCACAAGTGAAATGGTGTAAGGTAAAATCTGTCCCTGGATTTGATAGATAATCAAACCCACCTATCGATTACGACTGAGATTTCAGATCAGACAGTTTCCTATAAATATATATATATATTAATATTTTCAACCACTCACATATACACACACACAGATACGTGACGACAATTAGACGCACATACGTGAAAACTATATCTATGGAATAGGTTTTTTTTTTAACAAGCTGACTGCCACACGTAAAATTAGTTTATGTAAAGTTTTATTTTTCATAAGAAAAGAAACTTTACATCGACAATATGCAATATCAAATCAAACACAATAAACGTAGGTTAAGAATTAATTAAAGAGATAGACTCATAGGTGTAATCCTTTCCCCCTCTGTTGCCAAGATCCCGTTATAAGAGAAATTATTAGCCCAAAGAGTCACAGATTTATACGCTATGGTCTACGATTTCCCTCTCTCAGTAAAGAACAGAGTTTATATATTTTAATCTATCCTAAGAGAAAACAGCATTAGCAAAACTTGCATACAAGAGAAAATACAAACTTATTACATGGGTTAGATCATAAACGAATTATTCATCCCTGTTATTCTCTCGCTCTGACAACCTGTGATCACAGAAAAACATGTGCACTCTTACCTAATCTTTGCCTTTCATGACATCTGGAACAATTGTTAAGTCACACACAGACCATCCCAGGGTTGGGTTTACTGGCGAATCAAGCCCCAGTTTCTCCAAAGACTAATTAATCAAATGTTGGGAAACGCTTTGATAAGTAGACTTTTGAGGCCATCACATTGATAAGACGTTTTGTTGTGATGTGTGATGTTACTGCTTTCATAAGGTCATACTGGACACGTAGAGGAATGGTCAACTCGTTCCGACACAGTGCTGACATCGAGTGAGAATGTAGATGTAAAGGACGCGAATGTGTGTATAGTTCTGTGGAGTTGACAAGTCACTCACTCAATCATAAGTAGAAGTCAATAAAGGGCAGACTACTGGCGTCGTTTCATACATTTAATAATGGACGTACACTTCGACATCACGAGTACAGTCACTTGAACAGGTTGGCACAAAAATCATCGTATACTTGAAAATGGGTGACAATATCAGATGTACATTCATGCAATGGTAAATATAATGGAACGATAGTAGACAAGCACTCAATATTCTGGTTGTCTATCGTCTCATGCTCCAACTGACTAATCGCGTCAGTAAAGGGTGATACATAATCATCAACAATGGTTCACTGACAGAACCTTCTCTTGGCTAAGTTTCTTAAGCCGTACATTCATCACATGTTTATAGCAACAATGTTAAACCACAGTAGTGAGTTTTCATAATATGTAGATCTCTGTACCATCATCAGATAATAAGACCTTTTCTGTTCTCCGACAATGATCCGCTTACAATGGCGGGAATCCAAAATGGCTCTCCTGCGTGAGCTTCGCTTTATGAAGCAGAATTATGAAGCAGAATTACTACAATATACATACGTAAATGTCCTTGTTACACATAAGAATTTCACCATGTTATCTATGTACGCAATTTTTTCTAATGCAAGCTATATAACTCTTGGAATTGGAGTTACGTTTTACTTTAGGTGGTCACCTGTTCTTATGCCCTTCGGTTGCCGGTATGATTGTTGGTTGACCGATGTTTGGTCATGTCCATTTATGGAGCGCTCAGGCCCATTTTTCTTGTAAACGTTTGTCAAACTGCGTCGATAGTTATTTCCTATCCTTATAAGGCTCGATTTTAAGTGTAGTTCTTAGAATGTGCCCATAGCTTCGACGGTTGTGTGAATTGTATTCAAGTCGAACGGTTCTGCGCATGTCTGTTGTTTGGTTGTGGTTTTGTACCAGCTTCCGCCCGGCAGTGTCACAGATTTTGTCGAGTGAGACAGACGCGTTTTTCAGCGTCTGTCATGATTATATTGTTCGAGAAATGGAAGTCCTCTATAGTTTTCATCTCAGATGATATTTCCTTTTTGTGATTCAAAGCGCCCGGAGGCGAGTGAGTTGTGTATTTATTCTTGAAGAGAAGGTAATTGCTGTACATTTGATTATCATTGTCGCTAACTTTTATGATTGACATTTTGTGCCTAGTTGTAAGCTTTCCCTGGGCGGGGAAGAGTCGACGTTATGAAAACCTTTCAACTCACGAATCACCATGTTGTTATGCATCGGGTTGAAGCATGTCCTAAAGGCTATCTGCTTGTTGGACTTTATTGCTCTGGCGGTTCCACGTCAGTTTTGGTTTGATACCGTTGCTATTTAAGGAAATCAGAGGACATTACTTGATACTCCAGAAGTCTTGCTGGAGGTCAGGGAAGGAGAAGGAATTTAATCTCCTGCATTTATACATTTATAAAGATATCGACTGTTATAGAAAAGGTTTCCACACCTGAATACATTTACAGTCGATTATGATGCATTGAAGCCCATGATTTGATTCACCATTATTATGCTGTCTGCTGTCGAATGTTGTGCTGACTATGTCGATATAATGAAGACTGTTCTACATGTTAATGTCTACACATCTTGTCATTGTGGCGTCTCAATAAATGATGGAAACGTCACTAGCAGTTACAACATTCATTGACTTTCTACGTCGTGGGTTTATGTGACGTCCTGTGTGGACTCTACTTACTGCTACCTGCTTGACTCCCTATATACATCATATACACAAACCAGACCAAAGACACCATACTTATGCGCCGTCATCATCTCTGGTGTCTAGTGGTGATACATCTACATCCACCCTCAACAT
This sequence comes from Oreohelix idahoensis, assembly GCA_024509875.1. Lineage (NCBI taxonomy): Eukaryota > Metazoa > Mollusca > Gastropoda > Stylommatophora > Oreohelicidae > Oreohelix > Oreohelix idahoensis. Next base: position 184,322 of record JAMPIV010008565.1, on the reverse strand, counting down.
TTGGTGGCGTCTCAGCCATTATCATTTGGATGTAAATAATCACCTCTTATCATTTGGTGGCCATAAGCTGGTTTTCGTCTGGTAGCCAGCACATAAGAGGTCCCTTACCCACTGCATTCAACATTTATTCTTTAACTACAAGAAATGATACTTCAGCGTAGCAGTATTTATGCCAGTGAAATGACAGTACCCGGCGTTGCGACATACGTTGCCAGTTGAATCAACTTGCTGCTATCTAGAAGGCCAAGTTCCGTATTATTACGAGTTCTGGTATTGAGAAGGCCAAGTTCCGTATTGTTACGAGTTCTGGTATTGAGAAGGCCAAGTACCGTATTTACCGTTGCATTATTGAGAAGCTCAAGTACCATCGTCGTGGCAGTTGTGATGCAAGTTCAGATGTGCGATCAACGTTGGATCTTCTATCCTTAGGATGCTGATTGCCATTTGTTTTTGCTGTACTGACGATTGGATCTGCTAAAGTTAAGTGGCCTGTTTTGTTTGTGGACTGTGCCCTTATATTTCTGCTGAGCCTTCGGTTTCTTCTCATATTGTTATATGTTATATGTTTATATGTTATTTATTTATTTATATGTTTACATGTCAGTGGGAGGTTGGGCGTGTGAGTCCTTTAGAAAATACCACGTGACAGAGGTTTTCTACTGAGAGTGTTCTGTAGGTGCGGTTTTCTTAATTGAAAATCTGCTAGCGACAACTGTTGCTATTTTTTGTTAGTTGTGACGAGATGTGCAGTTTTGTTTTCGTTATTTATCGCTTTCTTTAGTTTTGTTTTGATTTGTTTGTATTTGTAGGTCTCCTCTTCTCTATTGTTTAGTTTTATACACCATTTTGTTTATACACTGTGACGTCATTTGTTTGTTTACCTTTTCTAGCAGATATCATCACATTTTTTGTGATATTTTCTTTATTTTTCGCTGCATCTTTAGTTGATTCCTGCGAATGTTTTCGTATTGTTTCTGATCTTTGTTATTGTTTACATTGTTATTGTTGACATTGTTATTGTTTACATTGTAATTTTGTTTACACTGTGATTTTGTTTACATCTGTTAGTAGTTACACTTATGGTAATTAATTAATAGATTATACTGATGCACTATTATTTATACACTGATGATAAATAAATGATGAATAGTGTCATGCACTATTGAATGGGAAGTGCACTTATGATAGAGAATTGATTGATGATATTTCTATAAAGGTTCATATACAAGTTCTTGGACATAGACTTGTTTCCCACAGAGATTGGGATAATATAATAGGGTGTGATTATTCAAGTGCTTGATTTAAGACTTGTTACTATTAAGATTGAAATAAGATAGTTAATTATTTCAGGTTTTGTGACTCATAATATTAGACAATATGTCTACACTTGATTATTTTATTGAGCTGGGTAAATCCCATGGAAAGACAGGTGATAAATTGGAGGAATATGCGACTGCTCAATATCAACAAGCACAAAAGTTGGAAATTGATAAACTGAAGGCTGAAGAGAAAAAACAAAAAGCTGATGATAGAAGATTGGAATTAGAATTTGAACAAAAGAAATTGCAGATGCAAGTGGACGAAAAGAGATTCCAAAATGGAAATGGAAAAACAAAATAGAGAAGCTGAACAAAAAAGATTAGATAGAGAAGCTGAACAAAAAAGATTAGAAAGAGAAACTGAAGCTGAGCAAAAGAGATTAGACAGGGAAGCTGAGCAAAAGAGATTAGACAGGGAAGCTGAACAAAAGAGATTAGATAGAGAAGCTGACGAGAGAAATACAAAGATGGAACATGAACATCAGGAAAAACTTTTAGCATTGGAGTTAAAAAGTTGAAATTGACAAACATGAGTAATGTTAATCAGTCATCTGGTGGTAATGCTAAACCTTTTATTTACAAGATCAAGCTACCAGCATTTAATCCATCCAGTGACGATATAACAGTTTGGCTAGATAGATTTGAACGTTCTTGTCGAAATCATAATGTGGATAGATCACAATATGCTAATCAGTTATCTGAGATACTGAAAGGTGAAACTCTGACTAGTTTAAGCTTGGTAGAAGAGGCTGATCAGAATAATTATGATGTTATCAGCGCAGCCTTGTTAAAAAATATCAATTAACAGAGGAAGGTTACCGTCTTTTGTTTAAGAAAATAGTACCTGAATCAGGGGTAGAATTCTCAGAATTCATTGCAAGGACACGTCTTACATTTAATCGTTGGATTGAATTGTCCAAAACAGAAAAGACATATGAAGCTCTTATGGACATTTTGCTCAGAGACAAGATTATGTCAAGTGTAAATAAACCATTCCTTGAATTCCTACATGAGCGTAAACCCAAGACACTAAAAGAAATGGAAGAATATTGTACCCAATACGTCACTGCACATCCGGACGTAGCTTTTAGCAATACTAAGGTTAAGGAAGGTATGCCAGTTGTTCAGCAACACCATACAACCCTAATTACTCACACAAATTTCAGGGACCACAAAACAGGTTTGATAAAAAGGGTAACCATAATAGTTATCAAAACCAAGGTAACCAATCATTTCAGGGTTCTTCTGCGAAGAACTGGAGACGAGCCGACAGCCCTCGATTCAGAGGTGGTCACAATTATAGGAATTTCCGCAGAGGAAGTCATTATAGAAACTATCCAAGTTATCCGTCATGGAGACAACAAGATCATAAGTATAGAGATACTCATTATAATGAATATGATAATAGTAACCATGAGAACTATGACTCAAACCCAAATAGGGGTTACAATAGAGGATACAATAATGATTATAGAGGCAATAATAATCGAGGTAGATCACAATACAAAAAACATAAATCACATTATCAGGCAAACTCTGCACAGCAAGAGTCACATGAAGCCTATAAACAGACTAAAGATAATAATGACGCTAATAATATGGCATGTTTTGCTTTTGATTTTGGGAGATCATCTGAGTGCCCCCAATGCAAAACATTATTTGAACCAACTACGGTGTCCACTTTAAGTTGTGGCCATCCTCTTCCTGCTCTTCCTGCGTCAGTAGCGCATGATGGAAGAGGTTCTCTTGTCTTACACAAAGGTTTAGTAAATGACAATCCAGTCTCAGTACTTTTTGATTCTGGGTGCACCACAATTGCTGTTAGGCAGTCACTCGTAGATCCTTCTCGTGCTACAGGAAAAGTAGTCAAATGTGTAACATTTGGCGGCACCTTAGAGAAATACTCTACTGCTATCATTAGGATTGCTACTCCTTTCTTTACAGGAGATGTACACGCATGTCTTCTGTCGAATCCGATCGCTGATCTTATCATCGGTCGTATTCACGGAGTCAAAGAATGCACTCTGCAACAAATTTCCGTTTGGGAAAAACAAAATATGCAAATTGCTAATGCTGTAGTCACTAGAGCTGAAGCTCTTAATATGCCTGAAACTTCTTCTACTGAAGATAATGAAGTGCATAACCAAGATGATCCCTTGGTAATTTCTCGTGACTCGTTTATAAAACAGCAAGAAGATGATCCGACTCTAAAGAAATTCTTCACTCTTGCAAGAAAAGGTGATCCGAATAAAGATACAAATCGTAAATCTTGGATTACAATGAAGAAGTGCGTACTTGTACGTATGGTTCAAGACTCCATTAAGTCAAGTCATTCTCAGATTCTTGTACCCAAGAATTTGAGAGTTAAAATTTTACAGCACGCTCATGACTCTCAGTGTGCTGGACATATTGGTTTTTCCCGTACAAAGTCTAGATTTCTTGCGGCTTTCTTTTGGCCTTTTGTAAACAAGGACATACGGATTTATTGTCGATCTTGTAAAGTATGTCAAGAGGTCAAATCCAAAGGTCCACGCCATGTTGCACCTATTCAGGCGGCAGACATTCCTATTCGGCCGTTTTAGAAGATGGCAATACACTAGCTACATTCGTACGCATGATGCATCGAATCCTATCTTATCGGTCAGATATCATTGCATACCTAGACGACATCTGTCTTTTCAGCGATTCTTGGGAAGATGACTATTCTTGGTTAAATGAATTACTGTCTACTTTACGCGAGCATAACCTGACAGCAAAACCCTCTAAAGCCTGCATTGGTTTTAGCGAAATCTCTTTCCTGGGCCATCGAGTTGGTCATGGTTTCCTAAAGACAGAGGACCATAATATCACTAAGATACTTAACATCTCTATTCCTAAGACTAAAAAGCAAGTGCGAAGTCTCTTAGGTCTTATACAATTTTATGGACGATTCACTCCGAATCTATCCTCTATCATGGCACCTCTTTCTACACTACTAAAGAAAGGGTCTCCTAATATGGTTCACTGGTCTCAGGAATGCCAATTCTCGCTGGATAAGATCAAAACTATGATTTCAACACCACCTATTCTAGTGTTACCTAATAAAGATAAGACATTTGTTCTTCGTAGTGACGCTTCATCCACTGGGATTGGAGCGGCACTAATGCAAGAGTACTCTGGAACTCTGCATCCTGTAATGTATATCTCCAGAAAACTTAATGCTGCAGAAAGGAATTACTCGGTTTTAGACCGTGAACTATTGGCTATGGTCAGGTCAATTCTCAAACTACAAAGATTCCTTCTAGGCGCCCATTTCATAGTAGAAACCGAACAGAAAGCTCTTACGGCTATTCAGAGTAAGAATTTGAAGAGCTCGAGGTCTACTCGATATGCAATTGCTCTTCAACCTTTTCACTTCACGGTACGAGCTATCCGTGGTTTTGATAATGTGATGGCTGACATTCTGTCTAGATGCCCACATGATTCCGACTAATACTTCTGTCCTATATTCCCAAATATATCACAGATCCATAACACAGCTACATTATAATCCTACATTAGCACATCTGCTCTCACTTTATGTGAACTAATTTTAATGTGCTTTGTTATCATCTTCTTCTGTTACCATCTTTAATATAACAGAAGAAGGCTGAGTAGGCAATATAAGGGCCGAAAGTTCACTCGGCCACTATTATTAATAAAAATGTATTGTATATTATGAAACTTAATGGTTGTTAAATAGGATTATATTGATTGTATTTTCTCAGCTTGTCATTGATGATCTGAGAAGTTACCTTACTGTTGTCAAGCATGAAGATTTGTGAAGTCTATACTTACCGTTGGAACGACAGAAGATGTCTACTTTTGTCATTGACCTGGATCTTCATTTATCTTCAACATATTTCATTATGTATTACATTGTAATACTATTACATGTTTAAATAATGTAATATTTACTATCACATGTGTACATCCTTTTGAAGCGGTGCTAGGATAATGACACCGCTATTTTGATGATAATTATTATTACACTTGCATACAAGATATGTATATTATGTTTACATGCTAATGTGACCAGCAATGTGATGTGTGGTTGGTGGCACCTCCTCGATATATGTATATATTTTGAGACAGATTTTCTATGCTGAGATATATTCTCACTTGTCACTCTATGTGTCGATTTAGCCTCATGTTAGGCAGTTTGTCTATTTATCCGCGCATAATTCGTGCGTTTGAGCCGCTTTTAGCTTGCTCATGGATTTTTTTTTTTTAATGTTTCATTTTTTTTTTATCGGGAGGTTGCGGTAGTATGTTACACATAAGAATTTCACCATGTTATCTATGTACGCAATTTTTTCTAATGCAAGGTATATAACTCTTGGAATTGGAGTTACGTTTTACTTTAGGTGGTCCTGTTCTTATGCCCTTCGGTTGCCGGTATGATTGTTGGTTGACCGATGTTGGGTCATGTCCATTTATGGAGCGCTCAGGCCCATTTTTCTTGTAAACGTTTGTCAAACTGCGTCGATAGTTATTTCCTATCCTTATAAGGCTCGATTTTAAGTGTAGTTCTTAGAATGTGCCCATAGCTTCGACGGTTGTGTGAATTGTATTCAAGTCGAACGGTTCTGCGCATGTCTGTTGTTTGGTTGTGGTTTTGTACCAGCTTCCGCCCGGCAGTGTCACAGATTTTGATGAGTGAGACAGACGCGTTTTTCAGCGTCTGTCATGATTATATTGTTCGGGAAATGGAAGTCCTCTATAGTGTTCATCTCAGATGATATTTCCTTTTTGTGATTCAAAGCGCCTGGAGGCGAGTGAGTTGTGTATTTATTATTGAAGAGAAGGTAATTGCTGTACATTTGATTATCATTGTCGCTAACATTTATGATTGACATTTTGTGCCTAGTTGTCAACTTTCCCTGGGCGGGGAAGAGTCGACGTTATGAGAAGCTTTCAACTCACGAATCGCCATGTTGTTATGCATCGGGTTGATGCATGTCCTAAAGGCTATCTGCTTGTTGGACTTTATTGCTCTGGCGGTTCCACGTCAGTTTTGGTTTGATACCGTTGCTATTTAAGGAAATCAGAGGACATTATTTGATACTCCAGAAGTCGTGCCTGTCTTGCTGGAGGTCAGGGAAGGAGAAGGAATTTAATCTCCTGTATTTATACATTTATAAAGATATCGACTGTTATAGAAAAGGTTTCCACACCTGAATACATTTACAGTCGATTATGATGCATTGAAGCCCATGATTTGATTCACCATTATTATGCTGTCTGCTGTCGAATGTTGTGCTGACTATGTCGATATAATGAAGACTGTTCTACATGTTAATGTCCACACATCTTGTCATTGTGGCGTCCCAATAAATGATTTAAACGTCACTAGCAGTTACAACATTCATTAACTCTCTACGTCGTGAGTTTATGTGACGTCCTGTGTGGACTCTACTTACTGCTACCTGCTTGACTCCCTATATACATCATATACACAAACGAGACCAAAGACACCATACTTCTGCGCCTTCATCATCTCTGGTGTCTAGTGGTGATACATCTACATCCACCCTCAACATTTGGTGGCGTCTCAGCCATTATCATTTGGTGGTAAATAATCACCTCTTATCAGTCCTCATTGGGCTTCTATACATTTCTGCTATCAATAAGGCTGGATACATCAAGTGATCTAGTGCTGCTAGACAACACGTCGTCTTCATCTGTAATCAACAATCCTAGCTGTACGATAATACGTCTCTTATCTAGGTTTAGCAAAAAAGTTCAGCAAAGAGGTTGTGGTTTTACCTGGCTTTAGGAAAACACACACACAAGCGAATAACGCACGCCATTCCTAGGCGTTAATAATGGACATTAGGAGAATCTCTGATAATACAATCATATAGAGAAACAATCTCCTTCCTAGAATAATTCACAGAGATCCATCTACAAAATTTTTTAATCGACCAGCCCATAGCAGCGACGACATGACGGCCTTCTCTCTCTGTCGACACACCCAATCCACGCATGCGCAGAAAAGCCTTTCACCCCAGAGTTCAACTCACAAAATAGTCCGACATAGAAATACAAAGATACAAAGATATAAGACCGAATCACCTTAAATAATCAAGGAATAAATATAAATTCGGGCCATAAAGATTTTAAGCAAGACCAATCTGTTTCTGGCCATACCAGACGAAAAATGACGTAAATCTAGAATTCATATGCCAGATTGTGACACAAGAACAGATAACCCATAGAACCAAATACAACATCAAACAATCAGGGTTCTGTCCCTTAGACTGAGAATCATTTATTCTCATATAAATACTTTTCATCAGACAAATAGTCATACATTACACTTGTTTGCCTACCAACAGTAATCTGTGCGTCACACAAAAGAATATGTGCGCAACAGACTACCACACCCCCCGGGAAAAAAATGAAATCATTTTTTTTTCATCTGAGAGCAACATACAATAGTCTCACGACGCATGTATAATGCGTAGATGAGGAATATCAGCAATTTATAACGCCAGATTAAGACAAAGTCAAAGTATAGATCGACCGGTGAGAATATATCTTAACATCTCAGAGAAAGTATTTCTCTAAGTATCAATATTTCCAGGGAGGTGTCACCAACGCATACTACAATACTGGTAATGACACAATGCATACAATAATTTCAATCACAGTTTCATATTATGTACCATAAGTTCATGATTGACAAAAGAAAAATCATCAAACAAGTAGCGGTGAATATACATTAGTGACCCGCATGTTGTTTATAAAATCACCATATCATATATTACAAATGTGTACATATTTTGATATAGAAAAAATAACTGTTGTAAAGCTAAACACATTAAAAAGTCCAAGATTTAACAGTTAGGTGGAATCATGTGGGCATCTAGACAGAATGTCTGCCATCACATTTTCTGAACCACGGATAGCTCGCACCGAGAAATGAAAAGGTTGAAGAGCAATGGCGTATCGAGTTGATCTCGAGCTCTTCAAGTTTTTACTTTGAATAGCTGTAAGAGCTTTCTGGTCAGTTTCCACTATGAAATGCGCGCCAAGAAGGAATCTTTGAAGTTTGAGAATTGACCAAACCATCGCCAAAAGTTCACGGTCTAAAACCGAGTAATTCCTCTCCGCCGCATTAAGTTTTCGTGAGATATACATTACAGGATGCAGAGTTTCAGAGTACTCGTGATTTTCCGTTATAGTGGTTGCTTTTCAAAGAGAAGTGGTCACTGGCACCATTTTACTATTATGTGTCAGTGCAGGGTAGAGCGCTTATTATTCAGTGCTTCTTAAATTTTAGTAATTCCATATAGAGCAGAGAGTAGGTTTAGTTAACTAGCCTAGCCGCTAGAGTTTTTAATTCCTCTCTTTTGTTTGGGATTTCCAGGTTCGAATTCTCTTCTCTTCTGGTGTAAGTATAGCAATTAAGTTTGGATCAGTCAGTTTCTCGACATAACATTTAATCCTTGTAATTAGATCCTCAACAGCATATGGGTTTGCATGAAAACAACTTTTAATGACTTTTAACAGGCAAATTGATTGGAGTCAACCACAACAAAGTTTTTGGTTAATAGCCTATTTGTAGTAACAAGCATATGCATTTAAATCATCAACATTTTATTTCATTGATGCAATATCCTTTTTTCATCTTTGAACCATACTCAATTTGCAAAAATTGGCGAAACTCCTATATTTTTTTCTACAGTGTTCCTTCTTAAGGTTAAGGTTTCCTAAGTTCGACGACATTGTTCCATCTATGCAGATTAGTCCTTGATTTAATGCTTTCTTTGGCATTTTTAGTATTTCTTGAGTTAAATGTTTTCCATCACTGTGACATTCTTCCTCAGCAGTTTTGAGGTGTAGGCCTAGGTTCGACTCAAATCTTCGAACCTAATTCAGCTGCAACTATGGTTGTGAGCTCTACCAATCATGGAATTAACTTTAAATAAATACTTACTAGAGTATTTGAATTCACAAACAATTTACACCACACGTTGAAAATACACCTTGGCTATATAAGTATGAAGTTGATCTCCTCAACATAAGAAAAATACAGAGCTGGACCAGAGACGACTTTTCAGCTTCGCTCCACATTTCTAACTAACTCTATAGCATCGCGAACCCATCCTGCCGGAGAAAAATCTGAGCTATCTCATTGGTTAGGGTAATCACATGACTAGTTATGGCATTTACGAAGCGACTCTCAGCCTAATTAAAATTTATGTCACTGTCCTATTATTATCTTCTGTTTCTCACAAGATACCAATTTATATGTTAATCTGTGCCTCCTCTGTCTATAGTGGGATATAGCCTGTTTCCGAAGCGATCACGGTATACACAGCTACAAATTGTCAATAAATATATATCGGACCGTCAACGCAGATTTCTTGAGCATGATATTCTACGTACTGTGAAGGTTGAGAGTGCGTGTTTCGTGTTACCATCAGCTAGAGAACGTTGGCCATATACTCCATTATACATCTCACATGCAATCAACAGAACACAACTGAACACATTAAACCAGCAATAATCTCTAAGTGTGTCACTGATCTTCGTGTGATGTTCAAGTTCTTTTTCCAAATATCCTGGAGACATAATCTTTTTTCTAGAACTCTCCGACTGAGAAGAATATCGCCGGGAGAAATGTCACGTAGTTGACATTCACCAGTCGTTTTTATTTTCATCCTTTTCTAAAATCCTTTCCTTTCGCCGTCATCTAGCGGTAGTTATCTTTTCATTTCTTTCATTTCGACGGGTGGTTTCTTCAAACCTACACACAAAATGGGTACGTCTGGGAGAGGCAGCTCAACCGAGAGTCCCTTATCAGTATATTAAGAGATTAGGCAGTTGCCTCTCGTCGCTTATCCTAATTGCGTACGGTCGCTAATATGTCTGGCCATACATACGGACTGCTTAACCTGTTTCCGCCCAGGGCTGTAAAAAATAGGACAGGGACAGATCAATAAGTGATCGAAAACTGATGATGCAATCGATCAAACGATCAAGTGGTCAATGCATCTAAACGGATAACAGAATTAGCGAATCCCTCTCTGTAGCCAATTCGTTATAGTAAAAACTCACACTCCTAAAATATCGTTTGAAAAATTTCGCGTGGGCTAAAAGTTTGAGGTACAAGAACTACTGTTTTAGAGGACCCTTCGCACTTTCTTCGAACAACGTAGAGAGAGAGAGGACTCCACGGCAGATAGAAAAAATTTCAAGTATAAGACGTGGTTAATACCAGAATTAGTCATGTCCAAATTAAAGGACTAAATTTCAGAAAGTATATACATAGTCACTGTGACAAGGAATCTTTCCGAAAGTTAATAGAGCTAGGATTTTTTTAGCTAAACAACTATCAATAGTTCCAATTTGGGAAAATTGGATTGCAACTGATGCAGTACTTGCTGTCGACCATTCTAGCAGAGTCGGCAACCCTTCAAGAAGGGTTTCTGGTGGTCATTGCTGGACAATAATCCTGAGAGACGGTTCCCGAAGACAATCCGAAGCTGCATACTTTTCAGGTCTACGTGCAAAAATAACATGATCTCCGACGCCCCACTCGACTCCTGACCAGTGAAGAAAAGTCAAGAATCCACGTAGACCCCCGCAACATTAACACCAGACCCCAGCTACCACCTCTTCAATTAAAACGCTAGGTGGAACTAAAAAGTCCTATATAAATTGACACCTCAATTTCCAACATTCATTTTGAGTGATGATAGAACTTTCTCAAAATTAATATACCACTCAACACAGATCAAACAGTATGTGTAAATATGTAAATTTAAATCCCTAGTTGAATTGGAATTTTACGTTTGCGCCCTTACGAACTCATTTTATATACAAAGATACACTTATTTATATTTTGCAGAATTTCTTTGAGCGGAGCGCTTATCGTCCACGACTCTATAGTCATTACCTGACAAAAGATTGTGCAGAAGAAAGGCAGGGATTTTAAAAAAAAAACCTGCCAGAAGCAGAGATAATTCAGCTGTTGTAGTTGTCATCCTTCTATCTTGTAAGGTCCCTAAATAGGAACTCGTTCCTCCTATTACACCACTGCCAAGAGTATTTCTTGAACAAAGGTTACTACTATCATTGATAAACTCATCTTTAACTCTCTGGCCACCATTCATGAACCACTATGGCAGACCAAGAAAGATAACGCCACAAGCACAACATGAGATTTTGGTATAACTAAGTAAACATTGGAGAATAATGCGTCAAATTAAAGCACCATTCGATACATCGTAGTACATGTTGTCTGCATAAACATTTGGACAATATCATCACCTGTGTCAAACAGCTGTCTCACGTCTGCAATCATTTAAACAAATGAAATAAATCGCCTGCCTTCTGTCACATGCTAAATATGCCAAAAAAATAAATAAATAAATAAATAAATCGAAATAAGCATGAGTTTTATACTGCCAGAAAGTCACACACTGAAAGAAAATCGTATTTCAAAATTGTCGACCGAAAGGTGCAGATATCACAGCTTAGGCGCAAACAGACACAACGCAACCACCGTCCTTTTCAGGACGAACGAAGAAGAAGAAGAAGTATTCCAAAATTGTGTTTTAAAGTTTGTTTGATTTTAATGTGTTGACGTCTATTTAAAATGTCTGTTGTTTTAACAATAATTTGAAGAAAAAAATGTTCAGATATTTAAAAATCTGAATGAGTGCCTCAATTTTCTCTTGCAATTGAATCTAGGAGGTGCGCCTGCATGTACCTATGTAGTACACACATACACATCAACATTATTGTTTTTCTCGTCTTGTTTAGCTTGACACCCAACTGCAGAAATCACAGTATTTGAAAGCGTGTCACAATTAATTTTACTGCAGCCGTAGATTCTGTAACAATTCGTTTTATATGCTGAAGTTGCCAGCCACAAAGTACATGTTGCTATTAGCCATCTCTTACGCAATGCATGACAGTAGTTTAATTCTTTCATTGTCTCCAGCAGGGCCGTAGATATTTGGGGGTTCAAACCCACCCCCTCCCCCTTTTAGGGGGGAAATTATAATGTACCGGTACCAAAATAGTGCATTAAAAAAAAATTTGTATTAAAACCCCTCCCTCCTTATTAAGTCCTATCTACGGCCCTGGTCTCCACAGAGACCCCGGATATTAGAGAGAGAGAGAGAGAGAGAGAGAGAGAGAGAGTGATATGAGTAAATATCATACCATGTTTTGTATTCGATCACTTCCTGATATATATTGTTTACACACGGTATCCCGTGGTTGCAGGAAGTGACGTCTTGACTCCTGCTCTGAATTGACAGCAGACGTGAGTTTTGATTTGGGACAAGCTAGCGTCTCTAACCGGGAGTCTGCTTGTGTCGTTTGACCAGTATGCATGGAATGTGTCCAGCAGGACCTAATGTTAGAATGTGTTAATTGCCTTTGGGCATCTTTATATTGCACCTGCAAGATCGATTACCATCACTGCCTTATGCATTCATTAACTGTATAATGTCAGATTAGTCTTAGCAGTGTGTATGGAATTCTTGGGCACGTAAGTTGACTGTTCCATTAAAACTGAGAGTATCAGAATCAAGGACAGTAGAGACATGTGCTAGTAAAAGCTACGATGTCATACCATACTCAAGTGGAGTAATGTGTTAATAAATATTTGTGAATCGTGCCAAGAAGTTAGGCCTTGTTACTGAGTACCTGAGGTGCGGGCCAGGGAGTTTTGTGTGTGACTGGCCATATCTTAAATATATACTATAATTCCTCAAATGGAAGATACAAGGAGAACCCTGGAGGGTATTCAGCAGGCCACTGTCATAAGGAGTGTCAAGCCTTTAGTCTAATGCACTCTTACCACAGGACGTCGGGAGGACGGTTCCTGAATTAATAATATTCTCTTAAAATTACCCGCACCATTTCTGGGGGCCAAGCCATTGGATGCCTTACAAGCCTAAGAGCGCCTAACGAATCGAGGACGATTTTTTCAAAATGGCGGCACGCATCGTCTGCCAAAATTTTTTATGAATGGAAGGGATTTCCATCATCATGAATGTGCCTCAAGTTGTCACTAAGTTATAAAAGTGACCCAGTGTTACATAGAAGTCATAGGAACTGACTATCTTCATTCAAGAAGCAAGTATTTTATCAAAAATCATGGACCATATCGATGTCCTTCAATGTCAGCATGAAGCAATTCTAAGCCTAACCAGAAACTAGGCTACTATCATCACTACATCCCTTGCTTGTCGAAGTCTCAAGAGGGATTGTTTTCTTGGCAACAGATAAGTCTGTTTATTGTTACATACAGCTTGGCTGTGAATACAATCTGTTTGCCTGATATCTGACTTCACCATATGTGTTTTCATTACGTGTTTTTATTTTTGTAACTAGCGGGCAGGATGGAGGGACTTGATTTGTGATTATTCAATACCGCGAAAGCTAGGTCGAATGAGCAAATCAAGCGTTCTGTAGGGCAGTATCTGTGTGATTCAGATAGAGGACCCAGCATATTCTGCTGGTTATATAAAAGTTTGCCTCTATTGAATTTAACAGATCCATTTTTGTTAGCTGTGTAGTCATGTTTATCTATTGTTTGTTCTCATTAGTACTGTCATTGTTATATTTTATTTAGTTCGCTGCATTATTGTTTGTAATATTGTCTATTCTCATCTTACTATCGTTCATTTCATAGATGTCATAATTGTTGTGATATGCGTCTTGTCTTGTCTATTTGTAATAGAGCATCAGTTTAAATTAATTCATATATATTTTATAGTTATTCCTTTGTTTTCCATTTGTATTTCCTTTAGTTGCTCGAACCCTGTCTTGCTGTTCTTACCTGTTGTGGTTCTATTTTTTTCATTACTCCATATTGTTTATCTGAATACATCTACTATTGCAATTATAAATTGATCTGAGATTGGTGGAGTGAATATTGAATATAGCTGACATATTCATATACATAAAAGTTAAAATATTGTGTATTATTGATAAACACAAGAATAAGCAACCATGACTTCATTAAAGGATTTATTGAAGATTGGGAAGGAACTTAATTTGGAAGGTCCAGCTTTGCAAGCTTATATTGATAAAGAAGTAAACAGACAAGAAGAACTTCGCAAAGAAGAATTGGCTGAAAAAAGAAGACAAGAGGAACTGCACAAACAAGAAAAAGAAAGTGAATTGGAGGAAAAAAGGAGATCAGAAGAGTTGGCTCTTGAAAGAGAAAAATTAGCCTGTGCCAGATCTCAAGAAGAGATCAAATCTCAACAAGCTCAAGCTATAAGACTAGCTGAGATTGAATTGGAAAAATTAAAATTACAACAACCACTGTTACATCCTGGGGTAGGTGAAGATAAAAATAAAGATCATACTACTGCCATAAGGATTAATTTGCCAAAATTTAATGCATCCATCGATGACATTTCATGCTTCCTAAATAGATTCGAAACTTATTGTGAAGAATATAAGATTGACAAATCTACATGGACATGTAGACTTATGAATTTATTGGTTGGTGAACAATTAACTGTAGTCTCCACTTTGGATGACCAGACTAGAAAGGATTATGAAGCTGTTAAGGTCATTTTATTGCAGAGGTATCAATTAGATGATGAGGGCTATCGTCAGAAATTTCGATCTTTGTACCCTGATTCTGGAAAAGATTTCACTGAATTCATTTCAGCTGTTAAACTGAATTTTTCCAGATGGATTGAACTATCCAAAACTGAAAAAACTTTTGAGGGTTTGTCAGATTTAATTCTAAGAGACAAGGTTTTGTCATCTATTAATTCTGATTTTCTTGCGTTCCTGCAGGAAAGAAAACCAGAGAACCTGACTAAATTACAAACCCTAGGACGTCAATATCAAGTTGCACATCCTAATAGAATATTGAGCAAAAACAATGTAAGGGACTCATTACCAGCTGCATCGGCCAGGTCATTCCAAGACAATGCACCTAGGTATAGATCAAACAGCATAGATAGGAATCAAAGATTTAAACCATCACATAATTACAGTCAAAATAGAGGTAGATACAATTTTAATAAATACCAACCTCAAAGACATTGGAATTCATATCAGGAGGATAATTTTTATCCACAAACCTTATTTAAGTCCAATAACTGGCAAAATAGAGGAGAATATAACTCAAAATCAAATAGAGGTCAGAAATCATTTTATAGAGGAAATGATCAAAATGCAAATAAAAGATCTTATCATAACAATACTTCCAGGCAATCAAGAAACACTGAACGTACAAATGCCATTGTTCATGATAATAATCAGAACCATAATGATATTGTAGCACATGCAAATTCATGCAGTGTAGACTTAGCAAATAGTGATAACTGCACTAATTGCAATTCTTTATTTCAGCCTCAAGGAGTGCCAAGATTATTATGCGGACACCCTCTCCCAGTCATGTCATCTTTTGAAAGTACTGGTTCATTGATCTTGAACAGAGGTTTTGTCAATAATAAGTTAGCATCTTTACTCAGAGACACGGGTGCAACCACCATTGGTGTGCGCAAGGCCTTGGTTGATAAGGTGGATTATACAGGAAAACAAGTGAAATGCATAACTTTTGGAGGAACTGTGGAATATTACCCCACAGCAGAGGTGTTTTTGGACACACCTTATTTTACAGGAAGGACACTGGTATGCCTCTTGGACAATCCAATTGCTGGAATTATTATGGGAAACATACCTAAATTGCATGAATGTACACAGGAAGATATTGAAATGTGGGAAAGACAACACTTATTATGTTCAAATGCTGTGACTACCAGAGCTCAGTCTCGCATGGACAATGATCATCACAAACCAGTTATTGATGTGTTACCTGAAGATATAACTGAAGATATCACTTCAGAAGATGAAGAAGAAAAGGAAAATAATAATGATGATATAATTCATTATCAACAGGAAAATAATGATGATATTAAGGTAATGAATGATGTGAATACTGATGATGACAATTTATTTCAGATGGAGCTCATTGATAAGGAAACCTCTATACAAAGACAGAAAGATGATACTTCCTTAAAAAAATATTTTCATATTGCTCATTTGAATGATGTAATGGTAGATGACTGTGCAAAACACTGGTATACTATCAAAAATTGGATTTTAGTAAGAAACTATCAATTTGCTAATTCCTTAAAGAAACAGATTATGGTACCAGCTTGTTTTCGACCATTCATTTTACGACATGCACATGACATTAAATGTGCAGGACATTTAGGTGTTGCTAGAACAAAACAAAGAGTTTTGTCATATTTTTTTGGCCCGGAATTACGAAAGACGTCAAATTATTTTGTCGTACATGTACCATCTGCCAAAGTGTGGCAACCAGAAAACCAAAACATGATGCGCCCATTCAAGCATCTGATATTTCTTTGCGTCCCTTCGCAAAGATGGCCATTGACATTATTGGCCCTTTAAAGGTAACATCAGCCAGAGGTCATCAATATGTGTTGACTTGCATAGATATGTGCACACGCTGGCCAGAAGCTATTCCTTTAAAAACCATCACCACGGTAGATATTGCTGATGCATTATTCTTGATTTTCAGTAGAATAGGTTTTCCGGAAAACATCCTATCTGATAGAGGAACTCAGTTAGTTTCAGATGCTATGAAACAGGTTATGGATATGTTTGGGATTCAAAGATCCCTTAGTTCAATATACCATCCTCAGTCTAACGGGAAAATAGAAGTCCTCAACAGATCCTTAAAACAAATGCTACATAAGGTTACAATTAAATATCCTTAAAATTGGGACAGAGTCCTGCCAGCTATTTTATTTGCGTATCGAGAGATAAAAAATGAACATACAGGCTTTAGTCCATTGGAATTGGTTTTTGGCGCCAGACCACGCGGCCCAATGTCTATATTAAAACAACTTTTAATTGGTGCTGAGATGAACAAGGAGGTTCAGACCTCATATCATTATGTGGTCAATTTGAGGAAAAAAATAATAGACGCATGCCAAATAGCAGTAGGTTCATCGGAAAAGGCAAAGCTTAGGGCGAGGCTATTTATTAACCAAAACCGCAAATTACGCCAACTTTGGCCTGGTGATGAAGCTTACGTATTATTACCCAGGAGAGATAACAAATTATTAGTCTCATGGAGAGGACCTTACAGGATTGTGGAGAAACTGTCTGATGTTGATTATATTGTCTCAGTAGAGGGAAAAGAAAAAACTTTTCATATCAATATGTTACAGCAGTTTCATACACGTCCACCATATCTAAGACCAGTCTTTGAAGCTCTTGATCAATCTGTCTGTCGTCATTCTTCTTTGGCTGTCATACAGGAAGAAAATTCTGATTTGACTGATGGTAATGACTCACTATTAGTATTACCTAGTCTTCACTACTTGTCTACTGAAAGTTGGAAAGATGTTGATATATCGCCAACTCTATCTTCTTTCCAGAAAGAACAGGTTACTTCAATCTTACGTCCTTTTGCTGATGTCCTTACTGATGTCCCAGGACACACTGATATCATCGAACATGATATTATTCTGACAGACTTTCAACCAATTAAGTTGAAACCTTACCCTATTCCTATACATTTACAAGGTCAAGTTAAAGAGGAACTAGAACAGATGGTGAAATTAAATGTCATTTCTCCATCTCATTCCCCTTATAGTTTTCCGATGGTTTTGATCCGGAAAAAAGACAAATCTATACGTATATGCATAGATTTTAGACGTTTAAATTCTGTCACCATCCAAGACGCGGAACCAATTCCCGTGTTAGACTCTTTATTGGATAGACTAGCTACGGCTACATTTTTCTCTAAATTTGATCTATCTAAAGGCTATTTCCAAGTACCATTAACGGAACGATCCAAGCCTTATACTGCGTTCGCAACCCCATTAGGACTCTTTCAATTCAATTATATGTCTTTTGGTTTAGTAAACGCACATGCGACCTTCGTTCGCATGATGAGACGACTCTTCTCTGACAGAGACGACCTTATTACTTACATTGACGACATTTGTCTGTTTCATCAATCATGGGATGAACATTTGAAGGGTATTGTTGCGTGGGTGGTTTACTGGTGTTGGAGGGTCCTTTGTTCTATTATTGTAAGTTCAGTTGGGATGCTTGCTTAATTATCGTTACGCGACTTGTGTCCAAGCAAACCCCGGCTCCGTACGAACTGATCCATTTATTTTTATAACTTCTTACAAGAAAGAGTTCACCAGGTCAAAGGACCATCAACAATGCAAAGTTGAAGCAATCAAAACGTAATCAAGGGAATGTGGTAAGCCTTCGATTGAGTCCAATATTTAATACAAAATTGAAGCACGAAGAACAGTTCACATTGTGGTACATCCAGATATAGTTCATACATAGTTCATTAGGAAATTACATGCATAGTATTCATGTCCGTCCGTGTCAAAACAATGTGTCAGAAGAACATCGTGGCTATATACGTGCGCTGTTTAATCAACAGCCAGAAATGAGCACATGAGTTCTTGACATCTACAAATTGAATCACAATACGATTCTTCTTCCATTATTAGTTTAATTTAATTAATCTCATGCTTAGATTAATTTCCGAACTGACCCTGAAGTCTACATCGATTCATCTATAAAATATAGGCTATATAAAAAAAAAGGTAAAGGAACCCGTTACACGCCCATTGAGGCATATTGGGAATATGGTGTTAGGCCCATATTATCTTGACCGTCGGCACACGAGGGATGATGTGGTCGGCATCACGCCGGCCGCCTTAACCTTCCCAGAGTATCTCTGGTACCCATTTGGGGCTGGGTCGACCCAGGAGCCGTTTGTGGCCTAAAAATTTTTCCGCCTCATCTGGGGATCGAACCATAGACCACTGCGCTAGGAAGCCAGTGCACTAACCACTATGCTACCGCGGCTATATACTCAGCCTTAATTCCTTGGAAGAATTACAAGACACGACCTTCATGCTTGACGGATAACGTAACAAAGGCCCAGTAACCAAGTCACCCGGCGTGACCTACCCAACGCGAATGCGTCATCATCTCCGCATATATTTCGCGTTCACTATACCGTAAAATATCGACATATTCTATAAATACTAATGACCCCTAAACGTTTGCACATGGGTAAACCCCAGCAGACGCCATCATTTAAAAATAACACCGTAACAGATTTCCTGTCAGACGGGGGCAAAAAAAAAAAATCTATGAAATAGATTTTTTTTTTTTTGAACAATATTAATCAAAAATTTAACAAAACCCGACGTATGAACTACGATGTTCTATCTAGAACAGTGTCGCAGTCATGTCAGTAATATCTTATAATAAAATCAACGTCATATCATACATATAACTTATATTAAACAAGTAAATGTTACTGTCACTAATTAATTAACTAATTAATTTGTTGTATGTATAGACTAACTAATAATGTGAGGTGTTATTAAAATTATTCTAACTAACTAAAATTAAAATAATTAATTATAGTATGTACGTATGGTATTAACTAATTAATATCTAATTGAAGAAAATGAGAAATAGTATAAGAGAGTAAAAGAAATAAAATTGAGAAGTACGGACAATTAAAACCAAATATTAAAGTCTACATTAAATTAGAATGTGTGTGAAAATGAAGTGTAAGGATAGACACCTAATTAAATTGACATAATCAAAAGAACAGAAAAAAATTCATACATTTTAACTATATATATGAAATGTCATAATGTATTATCCATTACCTTGATAATTACACTAATTAAAAAATTTAATTGGTGTGATATTCTTTTGTTTCATCTTTTCTTAGTATATTTTATTTTTTTTATTTCATCACACTTTGACTTTATTATCTATTATATACTAATTTAGAAAAATTAATAATATGGGACATGAAGATCCAATCGTTGTTACCTCCTGTTGAATTGTATGAAAATTCATTAAGACACAAGGTTCATATTATCAAATTATGATTTGATGATCCATTCATTGTTAGTTCCTTTATTAAAATTTGAAAGTTAATTGACTAAGTCATCAAAGTATCTGTCCCTTCTTCATCAGAGATTGTTTATTTTGAGTGATACTCAAAGTGGAATTGAAGTTCAAACCTTCAAACGATCCGTAAATCTTGATATTTTTATCACCATAGTTTATTTCGAAATGTCCTTATTTAGGTAGGAAGTCCAACTGAATTGTTGTATACTCTGACTTGATATCAATACTGTTTATTGCAAATGTAATGCTTGACTAGTCAGAAAATTTTCTTGAAACTGAAAATTCATTCAGAATCCGTAGGATGTCTGGACAACGTGTCGGCTATGACATTTTCAGTTCCAGGTATCGACTGTATCTCGAATTCGTAGGGTTGCAACGTAATAGCAAATCGTGCAAGTTTAGCACTTTTATGATTTGAGCGACGTAATGCTGCCACTGATTTCTGATCAGTCTGGATCAGGAATGGTGATCCCAGTAAAAATTTCTCCAACTTTGTAATTGCCCAGATTACGGAGAGCAATTCTCGATCCACAGTGGAATATTTCGTCTCAGGAGGTTTCAGTTTGCGTGAGACATACATTACGGGGTGAAGGACATCATCATGATATTGCAGTAGACATGCCCCGAGTCCGTAATTACTCGCATCTGTACGTAGAACAAACTTTTTAGAAGCATCTGGTATTCTTAAAATAGGTAGACATGAAAATATTTTTAAGATAGTGCGAAAGGTTTTGTCACATTCGTCTGTCCAATTTATCCTTAAAGGCGTGTTCTTCTTTAGTAATGATGACAGGACAGACGTGATGGATGATAGGTGAGGTACAAATCTGCTATAGTATTGGATTAAACCTAACAGACTCCTAACCTGTTTCTTCGTTTGAGGAACAGATAAATTTAATATTTTAGAAACCGTACTGGGAATTGTTTGGATACGTCTCGATCAAATAATGTGTCCCAGGAATGTTATCTCATTACATGCTATTTGAATCTTAGTTGGTTTAGCGGTTAAATGGTTATCCCGCAATATTTCCAAAACTGATTTAAGACCCAAAAAATGTTCCTCAAATGATGAACTGAACAAACATATGTCGTCAATATAGGTAATTATATCTGATCTACCTGATAAAATTTTTCGCATCATGCGAATAAAGGTAGCTGGAGCATTCATTAGCCCAAAAGGCATCACGTTCCACTGGTAAAGACCTCGTGGAGTTGAGAATGCTGTGTAGTATTTGGCTCTTTCGGTTAGTGGAATCTGCCAATAACCTTTAGTTAAGTCAATTTTAGTGAAAAGTGTAGCATTGGATAGACGAGGAAGTAAATCGTCAAGGATAGGATGTGGTTCGCTATCTGGTACTGTCTGCGCATTAAGTTTCCTATAGTCAACACATAAACGTATGTTGTTGTCCTTTTTCCGGACAATGACTAAAGGAGAAGAAAATGGAGATGCACTAGTCTCAATAATACCTAATGATATCATCTGTTCGAGTTCCTGAGATGTCTTACTCAGAAAATGTAGAGGTACAGAATAAGGATGAACACGAATTGGTGTATCATCGTTCAGAATAATATCGTGACTAATTACAGATGTGCAACCCGGTACATCAGTTAACACATCTGGGAAAGATTGTAGAAGATCAGCAACGCGTTGATGCTGTTGCGGTGTAACCGTAGAAGAAATGGTCACATCACGCCAAGATTCAGTAGATTGGACAGTAAGTACAGGTAAAGGCATCTGCACTTCAGGAAAAGAAGATTCTTCCTCCTGTATAACAGATAGATTAGAATAATGACAAGTAGATACAGTATTGTCATCTAATTCATGAAAAATTGACTGTAAGTGTATAGGACGTGTATGAAATTGCTTGAGCATATTAATATGGAATATCTTTCTGTGTCCCTTGATATCTAAGACGTAATCAACGTCTGAAATTTTATCAGTAACCTTATAAGGACCAGTAAAGAAAAGAAATGATGAATGACTATGATGAGTCATCAATGATATGAGACAATTGTATTACCATAGCATGTTATCTGCGTGATGCAGCATTAGGTACTAATTGTAACCGTAGACAATGATGGTTAAAGTAAGCACCATTATCATGATCGATAACCATTCGAGCATCTCTATTGTTACGAAATGTAACTATAGCTTCACCATACCTGTCATTGGTAGGTGACAACAACCGTACAAACATAACGTCTGCCGTGTAATTAAAGAAATTGCTAAGTGCCTGCCATCTGGTACCTTGTGGCAGATTGCGCACTAACACGGTGCGAGAATATGCACCCTTCCCAATATAAGTGGGATCAGTGTCACTAACGTGATAAATAGTTCTTCTATTTAATCTTTTGGATATGGTAGTCTTATGAGATGATGTCTCATAATGATTGACATATTTATTTGTCCTAATTTTATTAGTTAAGTTCATAAGAACTTCACCATCATTACCTTTGTTCGGGACATCCCTTCTTTTCCCATTTCCAACCATTTTATTCAGATCACTGTTAATATGATCTTGTCGCCAACATCTATCTTCCGACTTGGCGGCATTCTCTTGAGAAAAGGTATATCTGCCTCGAAATGATTTTCTAATCTTCCTAGGATGGACTGGTAGTTTAGTATACTTTTTATCCTGTAGGAGAGTCTTATCCTTCTCCTCATCGATTTCCAGAATGGTACTGAGACTGAAATTGGAGAAAACTGTGCCACATGTATTTATTTTGTTGGCCCGTAATGTAGCTGTTGCAATGACAGCGTTAGCATTGCAATAAGATTGCACATTATTTAATTCCCATTCCTCAATTTCCTGTGGG
The DNA here is from genome assembly GCA_024509875.1 of Oreohelix idahoensis. Taxonomy (NCBI): domain Eukaryota; kingdom Metazoa; phylum Mollusca; class Gastropoda; order Stylommatophora; family Oreohelicidae; genus Oreohelix; species Oreohelix idahoensis. Next base: position 161,223 of record JAMPIV010008565.1, on the reverse strand, counting down.
GAACAATCCTTACTACCATGGATGCGTCCCAACATCAGATCTGCAATTGGATTCTGAAGCATGCATACCTTAACTTGTCCTGAAAAGAAAGGTGTATTAACATGGACAAGAGCTGTGGGGTAAAACTCAATAGTTCCCCCAAAAGTCATGCAACGAACATATTCCCCCGTTGCACAGCTAGGATGTACCAGCGACTGTCGCACTCCAATGGTTGTGGACCCCGAATCTCTCAATACAGAAACTACAGAACCATTTACTATCCCTCTGTTAAAAATCAGAGAGCCTGTTCCATCATTGGCTGCAAGACCTACTTCTGGTGTAATGTGTCCGCAGTTTAGCACTGTATCCTTTGCCTTCTGAAAAATAAGATTGCATTGTGGGCAACTATTTGCCACGTTATAATTTATAGCAAAGCATGCAGCAGAAGAATTCATTGTATTATCGTTAGGTGGAACCTGAACCTTAGGGGTGATATCATTTGTCACTGCTGCCCCGGTATTATGGTTATAATGTGAAGGTCCACGAGAATGGGAACGATTACGAGAATAATTAGTTGAATTATCTCGTTGTCGTCTATTATAATTGTTATCTCGATGTCTCGAGTTATAATTATCGCCATTCTTCCAATTGTTATCATTATTATATTGATATGACCGATTATAACTTGAGTTGCGAGGATTACTGTTGTATCTTGACTGAGGTGAATAACTTCTGGTTTGTTGTCTTCCTCTATTAAAGTTATTGTTGAAGTTATTCTGTCCCTTATGAAAATTATTGTCATAGTTTCCTTTGAACCTACCTCTGTCCACACTGTGTGTTCTCGGTTTGTTATTATTATATGCCATATTGGAGGCTACAGGAAGTGGTTCTCTTATCAACGAGCCAGAAATATTAGCATTCGGATGTGCTGTACAGTAATTTAAAGAAATTTTTTCTAACTCATCAATTGTTTCTGGTTTTCTTTCTTGCAAATAAGCAAAGAATGGTGAGCTGACAGAAGATAATACTTTATCCCTTAATAACAAATCGACTAACTTGTCGTAAGATTTGTTGACACCTGCCAGTTCAACCCATCTGTTAAAAGTATTGCGTATGTTAGCAATAAAACCTGTGAAATCTTTATTGTTATCTGGCAATAAACTTTTGAAACGTAATCTACATGCCTCTTCGTTCAAGTGGAAACGACGTAATAACAACGTCTTAATGGCCTCATAATCTGTTGCTAATGTAGGATCAATGTTTTGTGCTGCACTTGCAGGTTCGCCATCCAGAAATTCCTTAAGTTTAAGTGCCCATGCAGTTTTGTCAAGGTTATTGACCTTACATATATCCTCAAAGCGCGCCAGCCACGATGAAAGGTCATCCACGTGTAACTTGAATGGTGGTAGTTTAAAGTAATAATTACCTTTAAGTCGGGTGGATGAAGATCCAGATTGAGCAATATCATTTTGATTTGCTGCAGCACCATGTGAATTAAGTTTTGCTGTTTCCAATTTAAGCCGTTGCAATTCCATTTCTTGCTGCAATATGATTTCTTGTCGTTTCAATTTATTCTCTTCTTCAATCCGTAGGATTTCATCTCTTGCTATCTTTCTTTCTTCTTCTTGCCTTAATTCTGCCTTCTTTTCCGCCTGTTTTCTTTCAAGTTCTTCCATCTCTGCTTTAGCAATGGCTTTCTTTTCAGCTTCCTTTCTGTCAAGTTCTTCCATCTCTGCTTTAGCAATGGCTTTCCTTTCAGCTTCCTTTCTGTCAAGTTCTTCCATCTCTGCTTTAGCAATGGCTTTCCTTTCAGCTTCCTTTCTGTCAAGTTCTTCCATCTCTGCTTTATATCTTGCTAGTTGTTGTTCAGCAAATTCAAGGAGTGCCTCTCCCTTTTTATTACAATCTTTTCCAATTTTAATGAAATGGTCCAAGGTAAGCATTCTTAGAGTTAATTTATTTAAGTATTCAATTACTTATGTATTGTAATCAACAATATAATCTATGTCGATAATTATAATTACTCAACGAATGAATAATTAATACAAGAAATTGTAATATTACTGTATTGTTATGTATAAGTTCCACAATCTATAATATTTTTACAAAATATTATATATATATACTCACTGATATCTATCATAAATAGTTATGATAGTTAGTTATATAAGCTGCTGAAATTATATCAAGCGCTTAATATTAATATTTAATAATTATGTGTATTATCCCCAAATAATTAGTCTTAATTGTCACTAAGTTCACAATATAGTACTGAGAAAGTGTACTAATTTATATTAAATATGTATTAATATGTTATAAAGTTTTAACAATTAATCATTATATATTATGCCATAATCATGAGGCATAAAGTGCATTGCCCATTTCTAGGACCACAATACAAAAGTGACACTTTCACAAAAATAAATGCTATTATAAAACCAAGTGTACTAACCGGAAATGTAGAAGGGTGAAGGTTAACTGAGGAAACGAACATATTTGGTACTATGAAAGATGACGTCACAGGACTCATTTGACGTTAATACAATACATTTAATTAAAATAAAAGATAGCTAGATCAGAATAACAAGATAGATTACGAACATAGGACTGTAAATGAATAAAATTTAAGAACCAAATACACATGAAAACAACAGTTATAACATGACTATACACCTAACATGCAAAGTGAATTAATGCAAGACCGAACCCGAACGATCACCGATAACGATAATTCGACGCTTTCTTCGCGAGGTGCTATTAATTCACAGCCTTAGGAACATTCAGAATGAATATCGGCATCCTGAGAGCCATTTTTATTCATTCCGAACCGCCGCCCATCCATACCCGCTACATGAAAAAGACAAAAACAATATATAACATGGATACAACGAAAAAAGAACATGGCCTTTTTTTTTAGGACAAACAGGACGAACTATTTTAACCTTTAAAATCAGTGACTTATCTTGTTTTGGTGGTATTATCGTACATTATATGCTTCGCCGACAGACTCGAAAGCTTGTTTGTATCATTGAGAAAGTCAGCAATAGGTTTCATTTGATGTTTGACAGCTGCAAATAACTTTGTTTGAAGGACATTGTCAGCTGCTGGCTTTTCAAACTGTTCATACTGTCGTCAAGGTATGACATCACCGGTGTTTATGCAAATAATGTCCGTTTCGGCTCGAAAGGAAAATTATTTCTTTCAACTTGCTAATCTTGAGTATTTTTCTTCAATAAAATTCCAGTTCCCTACCACAATGGCCACCACTGTTGCGTGGGTGGTTTACTGGTGTTGGAGGGTCCTTTGTTCTATTATTGTAAGTTCAGTTGGGATGCTTGCTTAATTATCGTTACGCGACTTGTGTCCAAGCAAACCCCGGCTCCGTACGAACTGATCCATTTATTTTTATAACTTCTTACAAGAAAGAGTTCACCAGGTCAAAGGACCATCAACAATGCAAAGTTGAAGCAATCAAAACGTAATCAAAGGAATGTGGTAAGCCTTCGATTGAGTCCAATATTTAATACAAAATTGACGCACGAAGAACAGTTCACATTGTGGTACATCCAGATATAGTTCATACATAGTTCATTAGGAAATTACATGCATAGTATTCATGTCCGTCCGTGTCAAAACAATGTGTCAGAAGAACATCGTGGCTATATACGTGCGCTGTTTAATCAACAGCCAGAAATGAGCACATGAGTTCTTGACATCTACAAATTGAATCACAATACGATTCTTCTTCCATTATTAGTTTAATTTAATTAATCTCATGCTTAGATTAATTTTCCGAACTGACCCTGAAGTCTACATCGATTCATCTATAAAATATAGGCTATATACTCAGCCTTAATTCCTTGGAAGAATTACAAGACACGACCTTCATGCTTGACGGATAACGTAACAAAGGCCCAGTAACCAAGTCACCCGGCGTGACCTACCCAACGCGAATGCGTCATCATCTCCGCATATATTTCGCGTTCACTATACCGTAAAATATCGACATATTCTATAAATACTAATGACCCCTAAACGTTTCCACATGGGTAAACCCCAGCAGACGCCATCATTTAAAAATAACACCGTAACAGGTATTCAATCCTTACTTACCACTCTACGTCGTCATAATTTATCTGCGCGTCCATCTAAGACTAAAATTGGATTTCAGGAGATTTCATTTTTAGGTTATAAAGTAGGTGGAGGTTTTTTGAAAACAGAGGATACTACTATCTCTAGGATCCTAAACCTTGATATACCTAAGACCAAAAAACAGGTTAGAAGTATTCTGGGGCTCCTAAACTTTTATCGCAAGTTTATCCCTAATTTTGCAGAGTATACTTCCGTGTTGTCATCACTGGTGAAGAAAGAGTCACCAAATAGGTGTGTTTATAGTCAAGACGTTCATGTGGCTTTAAATAGATTAAAATGTCTGTTTTCCAAGTTGCCTATATTGAGATTGCCTGATCCTTCTAAACATTTTACTCTTACAGTCGACGCTTCAAAAACGTCCATTGGAGGTTCGCTGTTGCAAGAATGGAAGGGCTGTTTACATCCAACACTTTATGTTAGCAGGAAGCTAACGCCGACGGAGCAGCGTTACTCGGTCATTGAGAGAGAGCTACTGGCTCTTGTGTTCTGCTTCTCTAAACTTCAACGCTACCTGCTTGGTGCAAGTTTCACACTCGAGACAGACCAAAGGGCACTTTCTTACCTGAAAACAGCGAGATTCAAGAATGCTAAAGCAGCGCGTGCCTCACTGGCCCTTCAACCCTATAATTACCAGATTAAACCCATCGCAGGAAAGTTGAACGTGATGGCCGATGTTCTATCCAGATGCATGAAGCATCCGCTATCGCCAGTTGTCTCCGCAAATGCTGCTTCAATCCAACTTTGATGCTCAATAATAACACTACTTCCTTTGGGACAAGTCAGGAATTATTTCGCAAAGGTAGCATCATGAACTAAGGTACATGCCTTCTTTTAACTCATATATTGCATACTTCATATATTACAGCCACAGTGCTTCGTCATGCACTTATACCGGTTGAAAAACTAGAGACACTATGCCAAGAAACATGATGATGATGAATTGCTGTTCATCCTAAATCAAGATGTATATTCAAGCGTTCGTCATATGATGTCTAATGCAATTGCTCAAGAACAATACTTCGCTACTTCATACACGTTGTACAATGACTTTTGGCAGTATGACAATCCAAGTCGGTGCAATTCAGATACTTTGCTGCATTTTCCAAAACGTTTTGCACTAATTAACTGTCTCAAACGTTGTGTAAAAAGGGAAGTAACTAAAATTACTGACTACAAAGTTCAAAAGGGACATAACCAAGAAATTATATTTTAACATACTTATAAAATTCTCAAGTACAGAATGAACAATAGTATCTGTGCTGTATATGCTATTGCATGGAAGACAAACATCGACAACCGACATAAATGGAAAATGGATTTTTCTTCAATGAACTATTTCTTTCCGCCATATATACTTAACTAAGGATCAAAAACAATGTTGTGCGAACTAGTGACTCACTGAAACTTTAATTCTTTTAAATACTTCTACAGGAAGAACTGTGTATGGTCTAACACGACCAGTTTTAACAACCCTAGTGATATTACATTGGTTCATTAGTGTATCGTTATGTGAATTGAATTACATTGGTGCTTACACTTAGTATAACCTATATCCTTCATATGTGTAGATATTAAGTAATATATCTTCATATGACATCTCATTAACATTGTCATTCACCACATGACATTGCATACATACAAATATTAATAATTATTTTGACATATTGTCACAGTCACCACTTATATTTTAACTTGTCTGCCTCATATGTTCTATTCTGTCTTTGATTGCTTATTACGCATTTCATTTGATAGATAGGTAGACTTACATACCGACATGACTTAGGGCGTTTGTTGACATGGTATGCTGTGTGAGTGCCATGACTGACATATTGACTTTTCTTCACTGTCTTCTAATTAATGTAGTTACCTCACATTTGTGTCAAAAGAGCGTCTGCTAACAATAATGGGTTTAGTTATGTTATTACTAAATACCACACCTTGTGTGTTAAATTGTCGATTATGGAGCACGCCTCTAGGTGCTATCATAATGATGACAGTTAAGTATTTGGATATTGTCATATGGTTTCTCCAGTGACCTTATAAGATTGTACTATGAAAATAATGAAAAGTTCCTTTTCATTATTTTAATCCGGGGGGGGGGGGGAGGGGGGGGGAGTAAATGATATGAGTAAATATCATATCATGTTTTGTATTCGATCACTTCCTGATATATATTGTTTACACACGGTATCCCGTGGTTGCAGGAAGTGACGTCTTGACTCCTGCTCTGAATTGACAGCAGACGTGAGTTATGATTTGGGACAAGCTAGCGTCTCTAACCGGGAGTCTGCTTGTGTCGTTTGACCAGTATGCATGGAATGTGTCCAGCAGGACCTAATGTTAGAATGTGTTAATTGCCTTTGGGCATCTTTATATTGCACCTGCAAGATCGATTACCATCACTGCCTTATGCATTCATTAACTGTATAATGTCAGATTAGTCTTAGCAGTGTGTATGGAATTCTTGGGCACGTAAGTTGACTGTTCCATTAAAACTGAGAGTATCAGAATCAAGGACAGTAGAGACATGTGCTAGTAAAAGCTACGATGTCATACCATACTCAAGTGGAGTAATGTGTTAATAAATATTTGTGAATCGTGCCAAGAAGTTAGGCCTTGTTACTGAGTACCTGAGGTGCGGGCCAGGGAGTTTTGTGTGTGACTGGCCATATCTTAAATATATACTATAATTCCTCAAATGGAAGATACAAGGAGAACCCTGGAGGGTATTCAGCAGGCCACTGTCATAAGAAGTGTCAAGCCTTTAGTCTAATGCACTCTTACCACAGGACGTCGGGAGGACGGTTCCTGAATTAATAATATTCTCTTAAAATTACCCGCACCAGAGAGAGAGAGAGAGAGAGAGAGAGAGAGAGAGAGAGAGAGAGAGAGAGAGAACAAACACTTGCTTCTCACGTCAGCATATTTATGGGAGGTAATTTTTCTTTTGCAAGGGATGCAACTGTGTAAAAAGAAATTATCACAGATTTCTGCAAAATTATCTCGTTTGACTTAAAAATATCTAAATGCTCTTAAAGAATATCACGAAGCGAAATGACTTCTTTTTTATATGGAAACATTTTAAATTGTTACGTAAATTTCTTGTCTTCTTGGGTCGTTAGCCCGTGATAAAGCAGTCAGTGGCCATCACGCCTATTGGCGTCTTGTAAGGTAGCAACAAACTGTTCCCATTTTGCTCAATCAGTGCCCGTCTTGATTAATGATTTGTATCTCAGCCTCCAATGTTCTCCGCCAGGTTGTCTTTGGTCTGCACCTGTCGTTCGTTCTAGCTAAACGTAATGCAGTGGTTGCATAAAAGTGGCCACAGAGTTCTGGATCCCTACAGATCCTGAAGACTATGAGAAGCCCAGTCAAACAAACTGTTCAACGTTGCACTAATGAGTGCTGGCTCCAGCTCGGCGAAAACATTCAGACCGCAGCGCAAACAGGCAACACTAGACAAAACTACCACGGTATAAAGAAACCATTTCCCCCCTCCCTTTCCCACCTAAAGAAAATACCACCACGCCTGCAGCCCCTTGACGACGTTAAATGCCTTCCAGCTTTGGAGGAGGTGGATGCTGAACCAACTTTGTAAGAACTTAGCAAGGCCATTGATAGCTTGGCGTCTGGAAAAGCACAAGGCGACAATCGGATTATATTATATTACATTTGTATTACATTATATTATATTACATTACATTTGTGTTATGTTATGTTATATTTTATTTATATTTACATTTACATTTATAATTAGAAATATAAATAAATATAAAATAAATAAAATATATATATAAAAAATAAATATAATTATATATATATATATATATATATATATATATATATATATATATATATATATATATATATATATATATATATATATATATATATATATGTGTAAATATATATTTTTATATATATATATATATATATCTATAATATATTATATATATATATATATATATATATATATATATATATGACTATATATATATATATATAAATATTATATATATATATATTATATATATAAACATATATATTACACACACACATATATATACACACATATTTATAACATATAATATATACTATAAAAACAAAATACATACACACACACACATAAAAATACACACCAACAAAACACACATACACACATAAATACACACATACACACATACATACACACATAAATATATATATATACGAAGTGTGTTCAAATGAAACCCGTCCCAGTGGCTTTATAATAAATATATGTAAGGTACATCAGCAGGAGTAGTAGAATTAAATACAGCAATTGTTATGAAGCAAGTACCCACTGGGGTTCTTTAGAAATAGTCACCATAGGCATTCAGACACGCATCTTACTGCTTGGGTAGATGGCGGATGCCGTCTGAGAAAAATGACTTTGGTTGCTTATTGAACCATTTGGTCACCAAGGCCCTGACGTCTGCATCGGAGTCGAATCGTTGTCCCTTTAGAGTTTTTTTTTTTTTTAAGGGTCCGAAAAAATGAAAGTCACATGGTGATAGATCGGGGCTGTAGGCTGGGTGTGGCAGAACTTCCCACCTTTTCCTTCCTAACGCTTCCTGCACAATGTTCGCAACATGTGGACGAGCATTGTCGTGCAACAGAATCACATCACGCGAAAGCGTGCTGGGTCGTTTATTCTTGATGGCTGTAGTCTTAGACACACTTTTGTCACCATACACTGCTTTCATTTGGCGATGAATGTCAACTGGTCGACATCCTTCGGCTGTTAGGAACTGAATCACCGCTCGCTGATCGACCTTGAACGGATTCCTTATCACACCGGCCATTATTTTAACGGTCTGCAGCACAACCAATGAATATCAGGAGAATGAACACTTACACACTTGTACATTCGTATGTGCTTGTTACGTCAGATGTGACGTCATCATGCTCCTCCTACAAATGTCCACTTGGCGCAGCACGGTCGGGTTTCATTTGAACACGCCTCCTATATATATATATATATATATATATATATATATATATATATATATATATATATAATGTTGTGTCGAGTCGTGACGTGTTGTATTTTGTCTTGTCATGTCATGTGATGTGATGTGATGTAATGTAATGTTATTAAAGTTTGGTTTTAAGGACAATTTTTATTGCACACGGACAATTCCATCAGTGCTCTGATCTCGTCCCTTAGATCACACAAGGAGGGTCTCAGCACAGTGTATGGACTCCGTAGCAACGGCGAGAATCCCAATGTGTATATACAGGAATCACACACTCCATAAATATTGTTCTGGTGGGTAGGTTTTCCCAATTATAGTATGGAATACTCTTTACGATTTCCAGCTGCCAAGGAATTTTTAAAGTGCGCAACTTGCTCATTGCACCTTATATTTTTTCGCCCTTATCCGAATAGGTTAGGCATCCGATCTCCCTACCCAGGAGATCAGGGGGAGTATGACATCCTTGGGGCGCACTGGTTCTGAAAAAAAGTCCATCAAATAAATTTCATGTACAACCACGAAGATGACATTGAAAGACCTTGATGGCACGCGACTGAAGGACTTGGCACATATTTATTGACGACGTCTGTTCCGGGGAGAACTGAAGCGTAAAGAAGAAGAAGAAGAAAACTGGACGTTCCAAAACCAAAGCTCTTGAAGTAAACATAAAAACAAGCAAACAAGAAGATAAGAAGAACCATCAGAAGGTCAACAAATTAGCAAACTGAGACATCGAAAACTGTTTAACACATTGGTAGCGAAGATTTTCTGCACAAAATCATGCGAAACAAAACACGCAGTGTGTAGTGCACACGAGAATAAACAAAGAAGGCAATATTTATTTGTACTAAAAGTTAGCGACACTTTATTGCTGTCATGAAACTATAAACCATTTATAATTTTAGATGTCATAAGTGAAAGAATTACAAGCTCCAAAACATTTTAGCATCTGCATAAAACATAGTATGTCAGTTTTGTTTCCCGAAATATTGCCTATTGGCAAAATCTGATTTATGTTCTAAATTTAATATTGAATTTGAAGAGATCGACAGTAGCTAGGAACACTGTTAGAAGGCTGCGTACGGTACAGTGTTAAAAGATGAGGTAAACTTGACAGGCATAAGAGAATGCATAGGCAGAATTAGTTCTTGACATAGTCAATAGCTGTCTATAAAAATGTATCCTATAGTATTAATATGCAATAAGTGGCGTAACTTCCGCTGGCCAGCACATGACTGGATAGGCATGAAGACAGTCACGTGCCAGTAGCTGGTCATGTTTTCAGGAAACGTTGTCTGCCAGGGGTAGCCTCACATCCACAGTTGTTTCCCAAAAAGTCGCACCTGGAATAAAAGAGATTAAAACAGCTGATAAGTCAATATCCTTCACCTTCCAATGGAGCACAGGTCCTCACCAAACAGATGTCAAGTTCTCTTGTCACGTGCCATCAGCTCAACGTCTTTCCCTCTCTTCTTAATAATTATCCATTTCTGTCACCAGTTCTCTTCTCCGTGTGTTCTTGGGGTTGCCTCTGATTCTCTTACCATCGGGATTCCAACCCAGGACTACTTGGTAATGCTATCAATAGGTTTATTTCTTCAGTGTGTGTACAGTCCAACTCCAGCACCATCTTTTCATCTTTTGTTCCACCGGCACATGTCGACAATAGTGATTTTGTCGTATCAATGTAATCCTTCTAATATCGAAGAAAGTGATTTTGTCGTATCAATGTAATCCTTCTAATATCGAAGAAAGGGATTTTGTCGTATCAATGTAATCCTTCTAATATCGAAGAAAGCGATTTTGTCGTATCAATGTAATCCTTCTAATATCGAAGAAAGCGATTTTGTCGTATCAATGTAATCCTTCTAATATCGAAGAAAGTGATTTTGTCTTATAAATGTAATCCTAATATCGAAGAAAGTGATTTTGTCGTATCAATGTAATCCTTCTTATATCGAAGAAAGTGATTTTGTCGTATCAATTTAATCCTTCTAATATCGAAGAAAGGGATTTTGTCGTATCAATTTAATCCTTCTAATATCGAAAGCATATAGACAGAATTTCAACACCATTTCAACAATATACAAAGAAAGCAGCAAATCATGCTTGGGATTCCAGGAAAGGAAGAAGCAAGACTGGATAACACCAGAAACATTAAACACCATAACGATGAGAAAGGAAATGAAAAGAAAGAAAACAGAAGCGAAGTCCCCCAGGTTAAAGCAACTATATAGCGAACAGTACAGTCAGCTGGACAAGGAAGTTAAACGCCAAACCCGAGCCAACAAAAGGAATTTCCTAGACGATCTTGCAAGACAGGCAGAGGAGGCAGCACTGAGAAATGAACAAAGCACAGTATATAAAATAACTAAATTCATCAGCGGAAAACGAGGTGCAAACAATATTACATTAGTAAGAGATAAGCAGGGTAATCTCATCACGACAGCAGAGGGACAGGAAACAAGATGGGCAAAGCACTTCAGAGAAACTCTGAACAAGGAACCACCAGAGACACAATTGAATGTTCCTGAAGCTGAAAACGATCTAGGTGTGAATACAGACATTCCACGCAAAGAAGAAATCATCACAGCAATCAAAGGGTTAAAGAACGGCAAAACTCCAGGCCATGATAACTTAAATGCAGAGCTATTTAAGACAGACCCTGAGCTAGCAGCAGAACTATTAGAACCACTATTTGCACAAGTCTGGAAAACGGGGACAACACCATCAGAGTGGAACAAAGGAATAATTGTCAAATTGCCCAAGAAGGGAGATCTTGCAGACTGCAATAATTGGAGAGGAATCACTCTTCTCTCAGTTCCCAGCAAAATACTAGGCAGGATAATTATACAGAGAATTTCAAAGACAGTAGACCACAAACTGAGGAAAGAACAAGCAGGATTTAGAAAGAACAGGAGATGTGTAGATCATATATTCACTCTCAGGAACATTATAGAGCAGTGCTCAGAATGGCAAAGACAGCTTTACATAAATTTTGTTGATTTTGAAAAGGCTTTCGACAGCATACATAGGGACAGTTTATGGAAAATACTGAGGGCTTATGGAATTCCAAGCTGCATAGTGTCAATCATAAAAAGACTCTATGCCAACTTTACGTGTAGTGTTGGTCAGAGCAACCTAACCTTTGAGGTGAAGACAGGAGTACGACAGGGATGCCCCTTATCAACCACTCTATTTTTAACAGTCATAGACTGGGTGATGCGCCAGACAACAGAGGGCAGTCCAAGAGGAATAAGATGGACAACATTTTCTACATTGGAAGATCTGGAATATGCAGATGACATTGCACTACTAGCACATTCACATCAACACATCCAGGAAAAAACGGATAGACTTAATAAGTTTAGCCAGCAGGTGGGCTTGAATATCAATTTAAAGAAGTCTGAGGTCATGACGCTCAATGTGAGCAACCCTGAGCCCATATCAGTAAGGAATCAGCAATTGGTACAGACAGATACCTTCACATACCTAGGAAGCATAGTAACACCAGACGGCGGGGCAGGCAAAGACATCAACATCAGAATGAATAAGGCAAGAACAGCCTTCTTTAGCCTAAACAACATCTGGAAGTCCTCCCAATACAGCACACGCACAAAATTAAGATTATATCAGAGCTGTGTGCTTTCTGTGCTTCTCTATGGTGCGGAATGCTGGAGAGTTACAGAGAAGGAAATGTCGAAATTGTCCTCTTTTCACACAACATGCCTAAGAAAAATTCACCGAATCTTTTGGCCAAATACCATCACTAACCAAGATCTGCTTACTCGTAGCAAGCAAGAGGACATGCACACCATCATAGCTGGCAGACGCTGGAGCTGGGTTGGTCATGTCCTCAGAAGAGACCCCGATGCCATCACAAGAACAGCTATGCTTTGGACCCCTGAAGGAAAACGAAAGAGAGGCCGACCAAAAACAACCTGGCGGAGGACTGTGGAGGCTGAGATGCAAAGAATGAACCAGAGTTGGGGCACTGTACGAAGGATGGCCACCGACCGAACAAAGTGGAATCAATTTGTTGTTGCCCTACAAGACGCCACTAGGCGTGATGGCCACTGACTGCTTTGCCGTTCGGCGGCTAAGGATCAAAGAAGAAGAAGAATATCGAAAGCACCCATTTATGAAATGTTCTAACTTCCTGGTTGTGGTTTTTTAATAACCTTAGATAAATATTACAATGGAGACCATGCAGTTTTTTTTTTTTTTAAATATTCAGATATTGTAAAGAAGTCAAAGAACCAGCAGGGGAAACGACAGAGAAGATGAACTAAGAACATACACAGCAGAAACAGTTGTCGGAATTTTCAAGAATGAATGATACATTTCCAGAGAGGCTGAAGACGCGCTAAATACAGCGTGATTGAAGTCCTTACATATACACTGAAGATTAACAACTGTTAGATAACTAATTTTCCGCGGGATAAAGACACACGTCATGATAATCTTATTAATATACAAGTATTACGAGAGTCAGCCCCGTCTAGGTCCCCGGGCGGTCTCAGATGAGACAAAGAAAGAATATGACTACTGCTCCCCCAGACATGTCGTACAAGACGACTACTATGAGGTTGTGTATGAGGCTGACAACCTCATCATGTAAACAAAATAGCTCCAGAAGCCACCACTGTAGGAGCAAGTAAATGCTTGGTGTAGACCCCCTGCAGGGGAACCAGCTTCAGGGGCGGCTCCATGCTCCATTACGAGCAATAAACAAATAATAAAAATGAAATTAACGTCGCCATATATACTGGATGTTTATAAAGTCGCTGTGCAGTATATTTGCCACCATTACAAAAGACATGTTCCACCAAAAATACTCTGTTTTCAATGGCTAACACCATTTCCTTTCTGCAATGAAACCGGGAATATAACAACGGCTTGTTGTGTAATGCTGCACACGGGATTGTGGAACACAGAATATCATGACGTAAATTTGCATCATTCGTGACGTAATTTCTAAAATATTTTCAAATTCACTGCACAGCGACTTTATAAACACCCTGTATATGAAATCATCATGGTTTAATGGTTTTATGCACTATATACGACACAGTGAATGACGTAACAACATGTTTAATGACAATCCTTGGAAAAGCTACTAATTTTACCATAACATACCCAACAACAACAACAAAATGTCTCTGTATGAGTTCAACCCTCTGCACCAACTCCATATAAAGACGAAAGATAAAATGTCATTTAAAACACTGCATAGAATTCGACTCTAACAATTGTAATCGAAATCTTTTCAATAGAGGAGCGTCTGCCATTCTGGAAATAGTGCGCAAAAGAAGAAGATAGTTGAGTGTTTTAAGGACATATGGCCTAAGTGGTCAGGGCAAAACATATTGCATGACAACAAACATTGTGAAGCTCCTGTGAGGTATGGGAGGTTAACACACATAAAGTATATATCCAGCTCCAAACCTCATAAATGAGGTATATGAGGAAGATGGTTGAAGTAACAAGAAGAGATTAGGTCCGCGACCAGACGATACGCAATGGCCTCAAAAACCAGACCTTGCAGACCCATTGGAACAGTCACAATTACGATGCTTTGGCCATGTCTTCCGAATGGGAGAAGATTGGATAGCACCACAAATATGAGAAACCAACAGCCAGGGATCCAGACTTACATTACGACCCAGAGTCTGCTGGGAGGACAGAGGACTAGATTGGAACCAGACCAGGAAGAAGTCAGTTGATAGGATAGTATGGCGCTCTCTCTCTGTCAAACCTCTACACCCCAGGGTAGGAAAGGAGCGACTGAGTAAGTAAGCAAGTAAGTAAGTAAAGTATATGTAGTCAAAAACCATTCTTGACACTGTACTTTCCAACGTGTCTCTCCTGTTGGCGCAAGCGAAAAGAAAAAAAGTAAAGTGTTGTTATTTACCTGCAAGCTCCGCTGGTGCAACACATGCCGATTAAGTTCTCGTAAAAGCAAGGAGTTTGCCATGGATGGCAATTATTACTTGTTCTGTTGATGGGTGCCCCGTAGAGAAAAAATCATATATGATTCAATCATAGAACAGTAGCAACAATATCTCTCACATAGAACCATAGCAACTGTACATTTTTAAAGAATAACGGAAAACATAACTTTCTCATAAAGTAATAGGGATTAGAAACAATAACTTTGATATAGAACCAAAAAAAAAAAAACTATAGAAGTCTCATAGAACAATAGTGATTAGAAACAAAACCTTTAATATAGAACTGAACAAACTATAGAGGTCTGATAGAACGATAGAAACTATGAATGTAACATAGAACACGAGAAACAAAGACGTTCACAAAGAGCAATAGAATTAGTAACTATGCCACAAAACAATTTAACAATAGTTTTCTCAGTGAACAATAAAAGAAATAACTGTGAGATCGAACAAATGAAACAAAACCTTTTATATAGAACTATAAGAACAACAGCTGTCTCATAGAACAACAGAAATAATAACAATTACATAACACACAAGAAACAACACACTTTAACAAATTAATAAAAACGTTGACATAGATAATAATATTTGACAATTAAGAGGCAACTTATATCAGATCAAAAGCAGAAGTAAGGGCAATAACTAAGGGCAACAACTAAAGACAATAACGTCCCTGCAATCTCATCAAACATGCACACACCCGTTTTGACAAATATTAAAGGATATACGTCTATTTAAAAAAAAGCAAAAACCAACAATAAAAATTTTACAAAAAAAACAAACAAACTAACAAACAGTAAGAACAATAACGCGAAAAGAATAAAAAAAAGACAAATTACGAGCATCCTTGTCCTGTACACACACATACACACATTCACACATACATACACACATTCATACATACATGCACACATTCACTCACATCATATTATCTACTAATTATATTTGTTTTTATTATTACTGTGGACAAGGGGACTAAAGACGGACTTGACACTGAAAACGAAGATATAGACAGATCTTAAAAGAACGACCCGGGACAGGAAGGTTTTGACGTGAGTTTCAGTAAGGTCTATGCTTCACTGCAAATTAAAAGGCAATGACTGAATAATGTAATGGAAGAATTATTATTTCGTAGCACGGTGTTGTCGCTGTTTTCTGGACTGCAGACACAGTCGACAACTAGGGTGTGCTGACACGCGAAGAACAATATTAAAGATGGTCAAACAGTCAATTGAAGTCCAACGGAGGCACATCAACTAGTGCCAAGACTGAAGTATTCAACTCTTGGATGTAAAGTTCATTTTCAATTTATTTACATAGCACGATTGACGAGACGAGACATTTGATCTTGACACATCACAGTTAATAACCAGCATAATGATGAGTAACGTATTTTTCAGAATAATTCATAATTTGGTAGTTCCGTAATAAAATCCTTTGAATATCTTGTGGCATAGCATTTTGAATTCATATCTTCAAGTACATAGCAGTGAGGCAGTTAAATCCTAAGGTTGAACCGATGACGGTTGACCTTTCCCAAGGACAGGAAATTCTCATTATGCTTCATCGCATCTAAGATTTCACTTTCAATTATGTCCTCTTTCAAATGGCCTCAACAAAAGCATTAATTGAAAATCTTTGAATAATTTATACACTAGGCATCCTCTTGCGCCTATACAAAAAAAGGTTAAGTATACTACTTTGATTAACCTTTAGGATACATACAAGCTTTCCGTGAGTAGACTCCCCAAGTTACTCCATTCTAGTACCATAGAGCGCAGGTTCTAGCTAGATGTCATTTGGGGAGACACTACACGAAACAATATAATAAAATTACCATTTCTTAAATTAAATGGTTTACGACTTACGTCTGCAACAGCTGACAATGACTTTCCTCAATGAGTCATGTCGCTTAATAATATATGTGCCCAACACTTGGGACTAGAATCACATTAGACCTTAAGTCTCACACAGATGCTGGCTTGTTCCATAAACAGCTTCCTTAGCACCCCCCGCAAAAAAAATTAATTCTATTAATTTTTTTTCTTTAATTACCGCTGAGAGGTGAATCAAGTTTACATCTATGTATTCTAATAATAAACGACCTATATATTTATAAATAATAATAGTGTGAACATAAAATAGAATTCAACTGAACTCAACAAAATATATGCAAGAAAGCATATCTCCACTATTGACCAACTTTGGAACAATGTGGGAAAAATTAATGAAATTAAAGTATTAAGGATGATTGAATTAAACCGAATGTACAAACAGAACGTAATGGGATCACAACAACAAGATAAGAAACGATATGTAGAGAACTCTCTGTCCCCTGGGGAAGAATCTACTGTACAAATTAACAGGGAAGAGGCAACTCCTCTAATGAGTAAGGAAGTACATAATGACGAGTGTTCCTTAAATTCTGTTGAAAGGGAGCATTCTGAGAAAGACCACCTAAAAAAACTAGTAGGAGAAGCCTAAAAATAGGAACATGGAATGTTAGAACTCTGAACGGAGAAGGAAAGCTTGACAATCTTATATTAGAAGCAACAGACATGAAACTCGATATACTGGGAGTTGCAGAGGCAAGACTTTTGGATACAGGCTACATAAAAAGAGACCAGTACACGCTTATACACTCAGGCGGAGAAAAACATGAAAGAGGGGTAGGAATGTTGATAAAGAAGGAGTTAGAAAAATACGTATGTGGATACTGGACACACAATGACAGAATGATGTTACTAAAAATGAGAGCAAAGCCATTCGACATATCAATCTTACAAACTTATGCACCAACTAAAGATCACAGCGAGGAAGAAATAGAAGAATACTATGAAGAGCTACAACACACACTTAAACCAGTCAAATCAACAGATGTGTTGATAGTAATGGGTGATATGAATGCAAAAGTAGGAAAAGGAAAATACAAGAAAATAGTAGGACAGTATGGATTAGGGACAAGAAATGATAGAGGAGACAGACTTATCCAGTTCTGTGAAGAAAACCAGCTGGTCATATGTAACACCTTTTTTGAACACCACCCAAGGAAATTATACACATGGAAAAGCCCAGGAGATATAACACGAAATCAAATCGACTATATCATGATAAAACATAGATTTAAGAACAGTGTCACAAGTGCAAAGACATATCCTGGCGCCGACATAAATTCAGATCACAATCCAGTCGTCATCAAAGTAAATATAAAGCTGAAAAGAGCAGGAAACAGAAGACAGGAGGAACCCCAGATAGAAATATCAGCGCTGAAACAACCAGATATAAAACAGAAATATTTAATCGACGTCAAAAATAAATATCAACAATTATTGACAGAAAGCATGGAGGAGTATAGAAGAGAAACCCCAGAAGAAAAAGCAACCGCAAAATGGGAATGCTTAAAAACAAGCATACAATCAGCAAATGCAAATTTACCTAAAAAGGAGTCTAAGAAAAATCAAATTTGGATGACAGATGACATCTTGAATAAAATGACCGAAAGAAAGAAAGCAAAAAACACTCCAGAATATAAAACAATAGACAATGACATACGTACTATGTGTAGAGAAGCAAAAGAACGGTGGATAGAAACAAAATGCAAGGAAATAGAAGACTTGGAAGCAAAGCACAGGACAAGAAATAAAGAAATTATCAAATCGGTCACGGTTTGCACAAGGAGGAAGCTGTATCAAGAACAAAAATGGTGTAATATTACTTGATGAGAAAGACATATCAAACAGATGGGCAGAATACGTAAAAGAATTATTCGAGGACAACAGAGGTAAAAAACCATCACCAGATTCTAATGAAGGCCCAAACATTCTCAGATCAGGAGTAGAGAATGCCATTCATATGATACAAAAAGGAAAATCAGCAGGCATGGATAACATAAAAATTGAAATGATAGAAGCTCTGGAGAGCTTTGGTGTAGATACAATCACAGAAATATGCAACGATGTATACAATACAGGATATATACCACACGACATGAAGACATCAGTTTTTATAACATTGCCCAAAAAACCAAATGCAACAGAATGCTCAGACTTCAGAACAATCAGCCTGATGAGTCATGCAATTAAGATACTGCTCAAAATCATACAGGAAAGAATAAAAAGTAAAGTAGACAGCGAAATCCAGGAAGAGCAGTTTGGTTTTAGACGGAACAGTGGAACAAGAGAGGCAATATTTTGCCTAAGAATATTAGCAGAAAAATATACAGCGGTCCAAAAAAGTATGTATATGTGCTTCATTGACTATAAGAAGGCTTTTGACAGAGTCCATCATGAGAAAAATAATTGAATGCCTCGAAGACATAGGTATTGATGGAAAAGATATAAGAATACTCAGTAACCTTTATTGGGAGCAAACTGCCACAGTAAGATCTGGAAGGAATTATTCACCATACATAGACATAAAAAGAGGTGTCAGACAAGGTTGTGTGCTGTCCCCCTGCCTATTTAATTTATACACCGAAAAAATTTTCAAACAGATACAAGAAATACCAGGACTGAACATCAGTGGAAGGTCAATAAACAACCTTAGATATGCAGATGATACCGTGTTGTTAGCTGAAAGCGAACAGGAGTTACAAGAACTAGTGAAGCAAGTGAACAGTATAAGTCAGGAATATGGACTCGACATTAATATTGAGAAAACAAAAACTATGATAATTAGCAAAACAGACGATAAACCCACATTAAAGATAAGCGTAAATGGGGAAATCCTGGAACAAGTCAAGAGCTACGTATATCTCGGTCATATAATAACAGAAGATGGCAGATGTGAAACAGAAATCAAGAAGAGAATAGGAATGGCCAAAGCTACATTCAACAACATGAAACATATACTGACATCCAAACAGTTATCTCACAAATTAAAACTGAGAATCATAAAGTGTTATATATATTCTGCATTTCTGTATGGTGCAGAAACATGGACGATGAATAAGCAGTTGGAAGAAAGAATTGAGGCTCTTGAAATGTGGATATATAGAAGAATGGGGCGTATCTCATGGAAAGAGATGAAAACAAATAAGGAGGTCCTAGAAAATCTAGGTATGAAAAGAGAACTAATGAGGGAGGTCAAAGTTCGACAGCTAAAATACTTTGGCCACATAAAAAAGGCATAACACCTTGCAGAAGACCATAACAGAAGGGAGAGTTGAAGGCAAACGTGCAAGGGGAAGACAGCGCTATAAGTGGGAAGACAACATCAAGAGATGGACAGGAAAGAGTCTATCAGAGTGCACCACCAAGACAAGAGACAGAAGACGTTGGAGATCCATTACAGCCAACCTTCGTTGTGGAGATGGCAACTGATGATGATGATGACAAACAAGTAAAAAGAAATGTTAATAAATGAATTTAAATAAAAAAGATGAGAATGCATCAAAAATGAGAAGTGAAAAAGTAAAAGAATACGAATACAACACGTGAAGTGATCAACACACTTAACTGTGTCTAAAGATAATTAGTAGCATTACTTAATTACGAATGCTAAATCACTACCTATAATGAGTGACAATTTCTAGCTCTAATAACTAGTATTAAAATCTTTCTAGTTAAATATATTAAATATTAAACTAATTAATTACGTTTATTTGTTAAACTGCACTGAATAATTATTCAGATAATTAAAATGTTATGAGTTCTAATAAATTTCTGAAGTTCCAATGTTATCTTCGGAAGCAGTCCATAAAACATGAAGTTCCGTTCTATTAAAATCCAACTACGTAGAAATGTTACTTTCCGTGATATCCAGTAATTCAAAATATTCCACTGGAAAAGTTTAAATCTATCACATTATAAGAATGTTTCTATAAATACTTAATGTAACTTTCGGGAGAAAATGTTATAATTTTACAAAGTTATATTCTCATCAATGTTATATATAATTCACTGTTTTTTCATCATTGCACTAGAAATGAATGTTCCAACTTTATTCAAAAGTCAAGGTAGATGCTACATGTTAATGATGCAACTAATTACAGTTCCAAGAACAACCCGTTACAAATGCGAAGTAGCATGCGTAGAGGTATCATTCTCTGCAGGGCGTAGCAACTCGCTTGATTCACACGGACAACGGGATAGAATGTCCGCTAAAACGTTCTGTGATCCAGGTATGGACCGGATTGGAAAACTGTAAGGTTGCAAGGATATCGCATATCTAGTAGATTTGGCTGACTTAACGTCTTTAGTATTAAGAGCAGTAAGTGCTTTCTGGTCGGATTCGACGATAAAGTGCGATCCAAGCAAGTATCTCTGGAGTTTCGTTATCGACCACACAAGAGCCAAAAGCTCTTTATCAAGAACAGAATACTTTTGCTCTGTCAACGTTAGCTTTCTCGATACATACAAAACAGGATGCAAGGTACCTGCGTATTCCTGGAGCAATACACTTCCAATTCCGTAATTCGATGCGTCACTGCGTAAGATGAAAGGAAGGTTTGCATTAAGTAGTCTTAAAACAGGAGCTTTTGAAAAAAATTGCCTTGATGGTATCCAACGCGATTTGATGTTCTTCCGACCACCGAATCACGTTAGCTGCGCCCTTCTTTAACAAAAAGGAGAAAGGTGCAGTAATAGTGGATAAACGAGGTATGAATTTACCATAAAAGTGAATTAAACCCAACAAGGATCTCACTTATTTCTTTGTTTTTGGTGTTGGAATGTTTAGGATTTTAGAAACATTACTGTCCTCAGTGTATAACCGGCCGTGACCAACACGGTGACCTAAAAATGATATTTCGTGAAAACCCACGAATGCTTTCGATGGTTTATCCGTTAAGTTACATGACCGTAACGTGGACAGTAATGTGTTTAATCCCGTAACATGTTCATCTCATGAGTCGTTAAAGAGACAAATGTCATCAATATATGTAATGACATCGGGACGATGAGATAGTATGCGACGCATCATGCGTACAAATGTGGCAAAAAGTTCCATTTGAATAAGCCACGTGGAGTAGAAAAAGCAGTGAGTGGCTTTGCCTTTTCTGTCAATGGGATTTGCCAATATCCCTTTCACAGATCAAATTTAGTGAAGAAAGTGGAGTTAGCCAGTTTGACCAATAAATCGTCCAAAAGAGGCAATGGTTCAGCGTCAAATTGAGTAACTTTGTTTCACTTTCTATAGTCCACACACAGACGGATATTGTTATCTTTTTTCTAATTATTACCTAAGACGAAGAATAAGGTGAAGTAGATGGTTCAATAATCTTTAATTGGAGCATCTCATCCAATTCCTTATCAACCCGAGAACGAAAGTGCCAAGAGATAGGGTATGGACGGACTCGAATAGGCGTGTCGTCAGTCAATAAAATGTCACGCTGAATAACTGACGTACGCCCTGGGATGTCAGTGAGAACAAACTGATAAGACTTAAGAATAGAAGAAACTTGCTGATGTTGATCAGCCGAAAGATCCGAAGAAATAGTAACATCATTCCAACTTTCAGTTGGATGAAGTGGTACCACCGGTATGGGTAATGGTACATCTTGAAAAGAAGATTCTTCTTCTTGTATGACAGACAAAGAGGTATAGTGTTGAATAGGAGGTGTAGGATCATCAGTTGCCTGAAATACTGACTGAAGATAGTCAGAACGAGAATAATATTCCTTTAACATATTAATATGAAAGTTTTTATGTTTGCCCATGACATCGACAATGTAATCGACATTCGAGATTCTAGATATTATTTTAAAAGGACCTCTCCAGGAAATAAGTAGGCGATTGTCTTTACGAGGTAACAAGACATATGCCTCGTCACCAGGAAGAAGCTGGCGAAGACGTCTATACCTTTTTGCAAAAAGTCGAGCTTTTTCTTTAGCTTGCTCTGATGATGTAGTAGCTAATCTACACGCATCTATAATTGTTTTCCTTAAAGAAATCACATACTCGTAAGAGGACTGAGTTTCATCTGTGATATTCTCTTCAGTGGGTAAGTCGTGTAATAACGACAGCGGACCGCGCGGTTGAACGCCGAAGACTAACTGAAAAGGAGAAAATCCAGTAGCTTCGTTTTGTAACTCGCGATACGCAAAGAGAGCAGCCGGTAGGACTCTGTCCCAAACTTCAGGATGATCTTGAGTAATCTTTCCTAACAACTGTTTGAGTGTTCTATTCTGACGCTCAATTAATCCGTTGGACATTGCGTGGTAGATCGAACTAAGAGATCTATCAATACCTAACAAACTCCTAACCTGGGACATAGATTCAGATATGAATGAACTCCATGATCAGATAAGATCTTACGCAGAAAACCTATGCGCGAAAAGATCAACCACAATGCCTCTGCAACACTAGCAGATGAAGTATTCTTCAGAGGTATGGCCTCAGGCCATCGAGTACACATATCAATACAGGTAGGAATATGTGTATGTCCTTTAGCAGAAGGTTGCATAGGACCAATTATATCAATTGCCATTTTCTCAAATGGTCGAATTGGAATGTCCGCAGCGTGAATAAGAGCTTTGACTTCCTGACATGTCACACAGGAACGGCAGTAGATATTGACATCTCTATGAATGCCTGACCAATAGAATGCAGACAGCACTCTAGATTTGGTTCGTGAAAAACCCATATGGCCCGCACATTGAGAGTCGTGCGCATGACGTAAAATACGAGCTCTCATTGAAGTAGGTACTAAGATTTGAGATCGTACGGATGAATCAGTACCACGTATCACTCTCACCAATATCCCATTATTTAATACAAATCTATGTCTAGATTTTGCATCTGTATTAATACTTGTCTTATTAGCTAATTGAAAGAATTTATTCAGAGAAGCATAATTTTTTTGTAAAGTCATAAATGACTCCCGTGAAATAGGAGTGTCAACATCATCATTAACATTGACCGTAGGTTCAGAAGGTGTATTATGCAACATATCATGAGCTTGCGCTCTAGTAACAACTGCATTTGCAGTATGTATATGTCGCTCTTCTCAATCAGCAATCTGCTTTGGGGTAAACTCTTTTATACCATGTATGCGACCAATTATCAGGTCACTTATTGGTGCCGGAAGTAGGCAGGCGTGTATCTTCCCTGAAAAAAATGGAGTTTTAATATCAATAATAGCTGTAGGAAATGTTTGCACAGTCCCTCCGAAAGTCACGCATTTCACGGTCTTGCCAGTAGCGCAGGACGGGTTTATCAATGAGTTTCTGACGCCGATTGTGCTGCAACCTGAATCAAAAAGAATAGAAACAGGGATATCATTGACAAAACCACGATTTAATTTAAACATCCTGTTCCATCATGTGTAGCTGAAGTGGCCGTACACACCGCCGGAAGACTTGGTAACACATGCCCGAAACGCAGCGTTGTGATCGCCTTGGGCTGGAATAGAGTTATACATTCCTGGCAACATTTTATTTGGTCATAATCAATGGAGCAAGACATAGCATTATGTGTGTTAACATTCGTGTCATGATCTTTGTTAACTTGTGTATCAATCATAGCTACATTAGACTGATGACGCGGTCTACTGCTCGAAGATCTATCTCTTCGCCGCGATTGATTCTGACTATTATTTCTGAAATTGCTATAATGGCCATTTCTGTTTGAGTTACAATTTTGATTAGTCCGCCAATTATTGTCATCACTATAGTGTCTTTGACCATATTGTTTATTTGGAGACATGCGTCTATTATCGAAATTCTGTGACCTTGATCGCCAATTATGGTTATGATTATTTGCTGGATTATTTCCAAAATTATTTCTGTTAAAATTTTGGGAATTATGAGATTGGCCCCAAGAAACATTATATGGAGAATTATGACGAAATTGTTTACCCTGATAAGAATTGTAATTCTCGTTATTTCCCTTTCTAAAGTTCCTATCGTTTCTTAATGAACGATGGCGTGAATGACTACTTTGTTGCATAGCGAACGCAACTGGTAATTCAGCTTTAACATTGGAATTGCTAATTTCCATGTTTGGATGGGCTGTGCAATATTTTATGCAGTTCTCCTCCATTTCTGTCACATTTGAAGGTTTACGTTCGTGTAAAAAAGCAAGAAATGACGGGTTAACCGAGGACAAGACTTTATCGCGTAGTAATAAATCAAACAGAGCGTCATACGTTTTTTCTATTTTGGATAATTCAATCCATCTTTCCAATGTGAGACGTATTAGTGAGATGAAATCACTAAAATTTTTCCCGTTCTGTGGTAAAAGAGATTTGAAGCGTAAACGATAATCATTTTCTGACATTTGGTATTTCTTAAGTAAAGCAGCTCTGAGAGCCTCATAATTATTTTTCTCAGTAGAAATAGTCATATGTTAGACTGTCATAGCTTCGCCTGTTAGCAGTTGTGACAATTTTTCACAATACTCTGATTTATCAACGTTGTTTACTTTACATGTTGCTTCAAATCTGTCCAGGTAATGAATCACATCATCTGATCAAGGATTACAATTTGGTAATTTTAAGTGAACATTTCTAATATTTCCATTATTAGATGAAGCTTGACCATCATGAGCCTTTTGAGCATTACTCTCATTTGATAATCTAAGTTGTTCAAGTTCTAACTCTTTCATTTGTTTTTCATGTTGAAAACGTCTTTCCTCATCAGCCATCTCAAGCTGAAATCTTTTCTCATTTTCTGCAGCCTCAAGCTGAAATTTTTTTGCACTTTCTTCAGCTATTAATCTCCTATTTTCAAGTTCCATTTTCTTCTTTCCATTTCCATTTTTATTTTTCTCTTGTTTTCTGCAGATTCACGTTGAAATCGTTTTTCCTCTTCTTCAGCGGCTAATTTCATTTTTCTCTCGTTTTCTGCAGATTCCCGTTGACATCGTTTTTCCTCTTCTTCAGCGGCTAATTTCATTTTTCTCTCGTTTTCTGCATCTTCTAATTTTCTATTCTCCATTTCCAATTGAAGTTTTCTTTCGTTTTCTTCAGCGGCTAATTTTCTATTTTCCATTTCCATCTGAAGTTTTCTCTGGTCCGCCTCTACTTTCATAGCTTCCAACTTCTGAGATTTTTCATATTCCGCCATTGCGAATTGTCTTAACTCTTCAGGAGGTACCTGAAGGATTTTAGCCTGCTTAATAAAATAATCCAGCGAATACATTTTGACCAGTATGTCCTTGAAATACTTCTTCCTTAAAAGATTTACTCAACTAATTAACAATTATTTTTCAATCTAGTATGTGCAACACGTTCCTGTCAAAGAACGGCACTCAATATCAGTTAATTATTCAATATATTATTAATAAATGAGACAAGTTATGCATTAAAATGTTATTATAATACAATAGCATAGACAATGTAGACAATATAGACACGACAAGATAGTATAAGACGAATGAGAACGTCCGCAGAAATAAACTAAAATAGAATGAAGAACTAAAAAGTAAACGTTTCAAAAGATGCAATGACAACTGCGACTGGAATAAGAACAAGACAAGTAATATCACAATGTATAAACACAACGGTGTAAACAACTGAACGATAGTAAGATTGAGAAGGACGACCGTTACATACAGAATACATCATAAAAATAAGTATGGATAAAAAATTACTACGAAAACAACAATGAAATAACACGACGTTACAGCTAAGAACAGTTAGTTGTCACAGACAACCGAAGCCAGTGGACTTAAAATCCTTCGACACTTACGTGTCCGAACATTCCACTATGGGAAGTCTGCAAGTATGTGTCCCTACAGAACAGTCACGAAGGCCCTGGTGTGAAACTGGGATGTATCCTTCGTGATTCTCCTTTCCCAACCTCCCACGAAGAACATAGAACATGCAACACATATAACAATATAAAAGTGGACATATTAAAAGACAAGGGCTCAGCTAACATAACAAGGTGGAAAGAACAACAGCGTTTTAGACTTATCTGTTTTGATAAGAAACATTTCCCGATCCTAGCAGGATTATCGAATTTTGCAATCGGGCGCTGTATTACTGAGCATCGATGCACCTGTTGACTTAAAACAATGGCAGTATCCAAGGTAGAAGTTGCAGTTGAGGTCGAACGTTGAATCAAACAGTTGAAGACTTGGGTTGACCTTGCAGGACCTTTAACCTTGACTCCGAGTCCACGATGTTGTCGCCTTGAAAGATTGCATTCTTCTATTCAACAGTGTTGACTTGAGTTCCATTCCATTATGAAAAATTGATATTTTCGGAGCACACTGCGCCACCAAAACTGTTGTCGCTGTTTTCTATACAGTAGAAACAATAGACAACTAGGGTGTGCTGACACGCGAAGAACAATATTAAAGTTGGTAAAACAGTCAATTGAAGTCCAACGGAGGCACATCAACTAGTGCCAAGACTGAAGTATTCAATTCTTGGATGTAAAGTTCATTCAATTTATTTACATAGCACGATTGACGAGACGAGACATTTGATCTTGACACATCACAGTTAATAATCAGCATAATGATGAAAAACGTATTTTTCAGAATAATTCATAATTCGGTAGTTCCGTAATAAAATCCTTTGAATATCTTGTGGCATAGCATTTTGAATTCATATCTTCAAGTACATAGCAGTGAGGAAGTTAAATCCTAAGGTTGAACCGATGACGGTTGACTTTTCCCAAGGACAGGAAATTC
Organism: Oreohelix idahoensis; assembly: GCA_024509875.1. Lineage (NCBI taxonomy): Eukaryota > Metazoa > Mollusca > Gastropoda > Stylommatophora > Oreohelicidae > Oreohelix > Oreohelix idahoensis. The sequence goes on along the minus strand of JAMPIV010008565.1, from coordinate 133,557 downwards.
TCATTATGCTTCATCGCATCTAAGATTTCAGTTTCAATTATGTCCTCTTTCAAATGACCTCAACAAAAGCATTAATTGAAAATCTTTGAATAATTTATACACTAGGCATCCTCTTGCGCCTATACAAAAAAGGTTAAGTATACTACTTTGATTAACCTCTCTCTGTAGCCGTGACTTGCTTGACGGCAGTCCAATGATTCATCGCAATTATATACATATTAAATATAAGGATTCCTTTAGGATACATACAAGCTTTCCGTGAGTAGACTCCCCAAGTTACTCCATTCTAGTACCATAGAGCGCAGGTTCTAGCTAGATGTCATTTGGGTGACACTACACGAAACAATATAATAAAATTACCAATTCTTAAATTAAATGGATTACGACTTACGTCTGCAAGAGCTGACAATGCTTTCCTCAATGAGTCATGTCGCTTAATAATATATGTGCCCAACACTTGGGACTAGAATCACATTAGAACTTAGGTCTCACACAGATGCTGGCTTGTTCCATACAAGCTGCGACGTCATCTGATTTGTTTGGCAACAAGCGCGCCCGAAGATTCATACACAAAACTGTGCGTTTACGTGCGCGATAAATAAAATATACAAAGCCTATCCCCAACACCTTATTTGGTGCTTACTCTCTTAACAAAAGTAGGACCTGATGACTACTTGTGAATGTTAAGGACTCATAAAGTACGCAACACACGGATAATAATTTGTTCGTCTGAACTGTGCAATAGAAAGTATATTCAATCACATTATTACTTATGTTTATGGTATACGGGATATAATCATGAGAATCGAAGTAACACTGAAAAACAGTGAGTAATATCCCTTAGTTATTAAGTAGGAAAACAGTTGAACGATACTAAATGGGGGTGTACTGTGGGAAGACATGGGTATATAAGCGCGGATTTTAGTGATGAATAACTGTTATCAGACCTTAAATTTGTTTTTTTTTATATTTTGACATACGCCCTAATATAACCGACTAGGTTGAAAGATACGTGCCTCGCCAAAACTTGGAAAAATTTTATTTAAAAAATATCAGCGAGGATAATGTTTTTTTTTTTTTTCGAGTAGAAGATCCGAACAAATCGTGTACCGTTAGACGTTACTAGTGCGTCTGCCTTGCTGTGTTCCTTAAGTGTACAAAGGTAATGCAGAAGGAACATAAACATAGAGTAGACCTTTCAATTCGGTCTAATCAACTGGCTAGTAAAATAACCGGAGAGTATTTCCATTTTTAAACGATGCAGGAAGGTTTTGTAGAAATTTAATTTACAGTCCAGCTGAAATCATGGCTAGCGTAATAAGAAATTATGTACTTTTTAAAGTCTGAAGATAGTTCACCATGAAGTAAAAATAATTTACAGGAGCCATATTGGAAACAGTGAGAAATCTATTCTAGAACTATAAGTTATCGAGACCATGTCCCACTGAGATGTAAATTTATGTAAACTGTGAGAATAAATTGTGAATTTTGCTATTTTCCAAAGCTGGTACAAAACAGATAGTAGAACTTTGTTATTCACTTCTCGCAAGTAGTGTGCCATCTAAAAAAAAGCCCTTACTAGCCAGAGTCACATACCCTGGAGGTGTGCAGTCGCTATAACTAGAAGGGACATTAAAAGGAACCGAGATAAGTTGAAAAGAGATTATTTTAAAAGGAAACGAAATTAAAAATAGATTGTTTTAAACGGAAACGAAATTGAAAAGAGATTATTTTTAAAGGAAACGAAATAGAAAAGAGATTATTTTTAAGGGAAACGAAATTGAAGAGAGATTTTTTTTAGGGGAAACGAAATTGAAAAGGGATTATTTTTAAGGGAAACGAAATTGAAAAGAGGTTATTTTTAGGGGAAACGACTAGTACACCAGAAGCAGATTTCAGAAGTCTCATAAACTCTCAGGCTTCAAATCATGAAACACGAACAGCTGTATAAATAAAACCGCTGAGTATAGACAATTATTGTAGGGGTTCCGGCTTAGTAAAAAGGTTGAGAAACACTGCTGTAACAGCTTGTTCATTGTCCATGTGTCTACAATATAATTGGTGACTCACAATTCAATTTTTAAAATTATATGTTTAGCTGTTACTGCCCCCATGTTGATGAACGTACCTTAGGGCATTTGTTTTTCTCTACTTGATAATTGTATGACATCTGCCTTCCGCTGACAGTTCATGTCCAAGATAGTAGACACTCTAGATACTAGAAACTCTGGATACTAGAAACTCTAGATACTAGAAACTCTAGACTTGTTACAGTACCGATATATTCCTATTTATTTTTATTTGTAACATTGGCTTGTCGTCTGCTTGGCTAATTATCATAGTTTTCGATTTCTCACTGTTAATGTTCAATCCATATTCAAGTTACACCATACCTAAATATCTTTAATATTTGGACACGCGCCCTAATATAACCGACTAGGTTAAACGGGACGCGTCTCGCCAAAACGAGGCAAAATTTTATTTAAAAAAAAAAAAATATTCAAGTTCTTAACACAACCCTTCGTTTTTGCTTTTTACGACAATGGTAGTAAGTCGCAGTGTATCCTTTTCTTCACACTTTTGGACCCGGGAATACACGTGTGTTACACAAACCACAACATGATATATTTACATACACAGTATATGCCAGTGTCAATAACTAGATTGATCGTTTTCTTACCGTGTCAAATTATGCACAGTATGTGTGTATTTACTGTTTATGAAAATTACACTTAATACGTTCTGTTATAAAATACAATACGAAATGCAAAATAAATAAATAAATAACAAAAAAGTCGGTAAAACGGACAAAAACTATAAAATCTTGTCAAATATATCTTACTCAGTCAACAGACATAAACTATAAAATCTTGTCAAATATATCTTACTCAGTCAACAGACACAAACTATAAAAGCTTGTCAAATATGTCTTACTCAGTCAACAGACACATAAACAAGTAAATAGTAAGAGAAAATACAGAAATAAAAGACAACCTATGTAAACACGCCGGTATAAATCCATAAAAATCTAACCTATGATTTTCTTCCGGTGATGATGAGTTTATAAATTCAAATAAATGTCCATAAAATTGGTTAGGAGACGGAAAATAGGGAACGTTGATAAAATAAATGGATTTAAGTTGTTTACAGAATGCAGACAGTCGCAGACTTCTAATTTGCACTATCCGGAATTACTAACAGCAACTAAAACCATCTATTAACTTGACGTCATTACTTTACTCAAATCTGAAAGTTGCCTAGGCTTACTATAACTTCTATTCCCACTGTGGCAACTCATCTGTGCACTTTAACAATACTACAGCCCCGGATATCTCCTATATGCCTGGTGATAGTCCCCACTTTGTCTTCTCCTCTTTGCACTTTACATCACGACCACCAAGCTTGATTCCTCTATGAGTACCATAATCCTCACTGCTAAGAGCCATGTTTCTTCCAAATCCTCACTGCTAAGAGCAATGTTCTTTCGATCAAAGTCTACCTCTGATGGTGACTGGAGGGGAGAATACGGAATAAAGTTGTCAAGGAAGTGGGATTCACAGAAGTGGAGAGAAATTAATTTTAGAGCCAAAAAATCTGTGGCCTAATGGATATGAACGCAGTTTAATAATCCAGATATACGAGGTTCGAAACCTGCTGCAGACGGTTTGGTAGCAGATCGCTTTGTGTGGATTTTTAACAATGGTATTAGCACCGTACCGTTCAGAAAGCAATGGCAAACTACTGAATGAAAAAATTGCCTAGAAAAATCACAAACAGCCAATAAATTCTGGGGTTGATTGCCACGTCCTGTAAAGGATAAGCAACTAACTTTTTGTTTTAGAGCCAAAGAAAATGTTAAAAAGGATCATCTTCAGACGTTCAAGATTGTCATAGACAAGTAAAATAGCTACACGGGCTAGTGGGGTGTGAAGGAATTTCAAGGGGTGGGGACGTGAGGCTAGAAGGAAGAAAAATGGTCAGCCAAATAGTAAATGTTACACCTGGACGTTTCGCGCATGGAAAGCCTTGTTTATATCATGACATTCTCGTTATATGTTTAAGCTGCCCATGTTATTTTAAACATTCTTCTGTAAAAACCACATCTCCCTACTCTCTGGTGCTTTCCTGGTTGTTTAATAATTGTCAATGACTCACGTTCTTGTGTCACGATTGGTTCTTTATACCACTGAAGCAACTTTCTTATTTCCACCGACAAAAATGTGTCAGATGAAATATTTCTCATTTTGTGGAATGCTACTTGTGCCAGCACTTGTAAACTACGTTCATGTATTTGTACTAACATTCGTACACATGTAACCGCGCTGTAGTGTTGGTGTAGTGGTGGTGTACTATATTACTAGGTGACAGATGGCAGGCCTAGTTTTGTGACTCACACCAGTCTCCTTTATATATCTTCCAAGTTTAAGTTAGTAGTGTATGAGTACTGGCCCTCTCCGCCAGAGTTGACAATTCTTGGATGAACTACTTCCTTTTCTTCAACCCTCGACTCGTTCGTACCCTTCTCTGCTGTTAATCAGTGACTGATTCGTATAGTGGGTTTATTGTAGTGATTAATAATCTGGCATTCAACAACGACCTTCAAGGACAGACTCAAGCAGTTTGTTTGTTCTCTTGCAAAACAAAATCCATTTATTTACATAATACATATATTCTTCAAAGATGCAGGTACTTCTTTATGTAGAGCACACCTGCAGTCATATCATAAGTGCTTCAAATATATAAATGCTTCAAATACATAATTGCTTCAAATATACATTCTGCATCTCAAAGCGTGTAGGCACTTAATCCCCTTTGTACTTATCTCATCTCAAAGTACTTATTTAGCCTCCTTAAGCTCTATTTCAGTTTGCTCAATCTATCTCCAAAACTCTTTGGAACTTTATTCCCTTCTGACTAATCCTGTCAGGTTCATCTCTAGTACCTCTGTTACAATCATTTTATAAATCATGTTCATGAATCAATACTCAAATACATCTGCAGCCGCATAAATATACTTACATGTGAGAGCACCTGAGTAATCCCATAAATGTCATTATTCTCCAATCTCTTACTCGTCATACTTATCTTTGACGACAACTTATATTTTATTTATTCAAAAGCCCAGTTTGGCTATCATGTTGATATTCTTCTCTGTCTTCTTTCTTGTCTCTTACTTAGTCAATTGTTATCCACCTTGTAGCAGTTTATCTTGTGTCTTCTGCAACATTTCTTCGTATAATGCTCTTACTTAGTCAACTGAGTTATTGACCTTGTAGCATCTCATCTTGACTTCTGAAATATTTCTTATTCATAATTATTGTTTATGTCTATTATAAGTGAAGAGCAATACTTACTGTCATTACACAGAATCCTCACAAAATCACAATTCCTACTATTACTGCTAATTCTTAACTTACACTTCTTATCCACTGCATTAACTAATCTCCTGAATATTACTATTTCTCATGCAATTTCTATATTACTTCAGGGGAAAACTTCTGTACACCCACAGAGTTAAATCTTGAGAGCACGGCAAAACACATCTTGCCACTTCAGTTTCTCAAGTCGGACTGCCCGAATGACCTCTGATTCGCTAACTTAAGTTGTTTTTCTGTACTCTGAATGGTTGCCCTTTGATTTACAACTCATGCGAAAATACGCACGCTCTGTTAACCGTGAGCTGAGCTGTTACTGAACACTCGTTTTATTTATCTGTCACCCAACGTTTCCTCGTGAACTTGTTTTGAATGTTCACCCCAAACTGTGGCAAATATTTATAATGCCTGGGCAAGCCCCGCCGTACCCTGCTTTTAAGCGTTCATATTAACCTTGCCTGAAGCACAAATAATGCTTTGGGCAAACCCAACGGTGACACACACTTGTGTTAAACTACTTTATGTATATGTATGTGTACAACATCTAAACATGTCTAAAGCTGTTATAAAGTAGGTGCATTGATTATGCACAAGAGAGATATACTGAGGACAATTATTGATCGCTTATTAGCGAAAGTCACTACAATCGACGAGTCATCAAGGCTTAGGTTGCTGGAATTTGGCATCAAACGTAAGACCAGCAGGGATGAACGTATGAGAGGATGCATCCAGCGTATATACAACCAGCGCGCAACAAGAACAATTAGGATTCATACCCTTCGACGTATGCTGAGGGAGACTGAGCACCTGTGGGTTTGCCCGGAGTGCAATGCTGTCGATTCTGAACAACAATAACAAGACAGCTGTTATTCAGACTTTGTAAGTTGTTGTACTAAGCCACAAGTAGGTATCATGTTCTAGTGTTGTTTTATGCCTCTCTGCATGAAACCAATTTTGGAGCAGTAAAAAATAAAAAAATACAAGATTATATAAGATGTTACATTTTATCATTGGCACCAACGATTTCCAAATTTGTGGAGAATCCGTCAAATTATTCACATGCTAGTGTTAAACCTCTACACCTCACGGTAGAAGGGGAACGACTAAGTAAGCTAGTATTAAACTTTACAGTTTTCTGAGTGAAATATAACAAGTGAAACAATCAGTTCCCACCAACATGTTGGGAGAAGGCACGCATTGCATTGTGAAAACTAAATTGAACACACGGGCTACTACCAAGGCAACACTTTAAAAGATATCCGTAAGTGCACACGCACACACACACACACACACACAAACCACACCACACACACACACACACACACACATGGTATGACTGAACAGATGTTAATTAATTAGTCAAATTTACCTACTATTTTTTTTCACTTTTCCCCATTAAATTTTGAAGGGTTTCTAAGTATCTTCATCGCCATTACATCCAAATAAGTTTACCTAACAAGATCCAATCACGGTGAAGTAAGATATAAATGAATGAAATGACCGCAATAGAAAATGTACCGACAACAAGACATGCAGCAGGAAGATCATGATGTTATAATTGAAACGATAATACATGATATGTTCTCTCTATCTTCCTCAATTTCTCTGTCACTCTATTGTTTCTATGGTAACGATGTTTCCGCATGACCCTCTTCTCACCACACGTCCAGGTAAGATTGATGGCCGGACCTTATATTTGTTATTACATTTCTCTGTTGTCTAGTTTTCTTCTTAAATTATCTTAACTGTCCTTGACATTCTTAACACTTTTATTATAAATCACATCTGTGCAACTTTCAGTATGTTCTCCAGTTTTAGTGTTGTTTTTTATTTTATTTTTGTGTGTGTGCTCGGTGTCCAGGTATAGACTAACTTTCATACAATAATATTGGTTCAGTGTAACATTTCAGGACTATTTTTTTGTTCTGGTTATTGGTAAGACTTTGTTGCACAGGTAGCAAGTGTGAAACAGAAATCAAGAAGAGTATAGGATTAGCAAAAACTACATTCAACAACCTGATACTGACATCTAAACAATTAACTCACACATTAAAACTGAGAATCATAAAATGCTGTATATATTCTTCACTACTGTATGGTTTAGTTACATGGCCAATGAATAAGTAATTGGAAGAAAGAATTGAGGCCCTCGAGATGTGGATTCATAGAAGAATCGGGCGCATCTCATGGAAAGAGAAGAAAACAAATAAGAAGGTCCTAGAAAACTTAGACATGAAAAAAGAAATAATGAAGGAGATCAAAATTAGGCAGCTAAAATATTTTGGCCACATAAAAAGGCATAACACCTTGCAGAAGACCATAATAGAAGGGAGAGTTGAAGGCAAACGTACAAGGGGAAGACAGCGCTATAAGTGGGAAGATAACATCAAGAGATGGACAGGAAAGAGTCTATCAGAGTGCACCACCAAGACAAGAGACAGAAGACGGAGATCCATTACAGCCAACCTTCGTTGCGGAGATGGCAGCTGATGATGTTGCATAAAGTGATTCTCATGTTATGGAATGGTGCTTTTGCTTGGTATATTCAATTCTTAATCTCAGGTTTACATTTTCCACATGAAGTAATCTCACTTAATCACTTCATTAATTTCTTTGGTTTACTCTTGTCGTGAAGCGAATGCTGGAAGCTGAAGTTTTTTTGTTTTTTTTTAATCTTAAAACAAATTTGTTGCATTAGCATATATAAGTCTGAGTTGTTTTAGTATTTCTGTCATTTTATCATAAGACAAATGTGTTGCATTAGCATATATAAGTCTGAGTTGTTTTAGTATTTCTGTCATTTTATCTTAAGACAAATTTGTTGCATTAGCATATATAAGTCTGAGTTGTTTTAGTATTTCTGTCATTTTATCTTAAGACAAATGTGTTGCATTAGCATATATAAGTCTGAGTTGTTTTAGTATTTCTGTCATTTTATCTTAAGACAAATGTGTTGCATTAGCACATATAAGTCTCAGTTGTTGTAGTATTTCTGTCATTTTATCTTAAGACAAATGTGTTGCATTAGCATATATAAGTCTGAGTTGTTGTAGTATTTCTGTCATTTGATCTTAAGACAAATGTGTTGCATTAGCACATATAAGTCTGAGTTGTTGTAGTATTTCTGTCATTTTATCTTAAGACAAATGTGTTGCATTAGCACATATAAGTCTGAGTTGTTGTAGTATTTCTGTCATTTTATCTTAAGACAAATGTGTTGCATTAGCATATATAAGTCTGAGTTGTTTTAGTATTTCTGTCATTTTATCTTAAGACAAATGTGTTGCATTATAAGTCTGGATGGTTTTGAAAAAAAAACTTGAAAAAAGCATATATAAGTCTGAGTTGTTTTACGTATTTCTAAATATAAAATAAAAACTGGGCACTTCCCTGAAGGCAAGAACCGAAATTCTATCAAAATCGCTGTCTGTTTGTAAGCGCGTGGCTGAACAGAAAAATGACTTCCGCCGCCGGATGTACACAATGCATGTAGCATATATAAGTCTGATTTGTTTTAGTATTTCTGTCATTTTATCTGCCCATCAGCCATTGGGCGCGTCTAGTTCCCAGTTGGTCTCTTATGAGACGAAAAGACAATATGACTACTGGTCCATAAAGTATGTCGCATGAGGCGACAATATGATGTTTGTGCATGTAGCTGACAACGTCATCACGTCAAATAACTCGCTACAGAAGCTACCGTTGCAAGAGCATGTAAAAACATTGTGCTGGCTTCCTGGATGGAGACTAGCTACACTGGTGGGTGTAGATGATGATGATGATGATAATCAGCCACCTCTTGATCTCCCTCACGTCTTAAAACCATTTTTTATCTAATGTTTTATTTGAGCTCCTGTTCTATTTATTACAATTCTTTAAATAGTTTGAGTCGTTTGACACAAATTAACTGTTTCACACTCATCGCTGCAATTGTTCAAAATGTGTTTAAATTTCTTTCTTTATCTTATTATTGAAAATGCTGTTCTGTTTGTCTTAAACAACAATTAATTGTGTACAAATGTTAATGTTGGTTTGGTTTCAAGGACTATCTTCATCGCACACGGACTACTCTATCAGTTCTCTTATTTCCTCCCTTAGATCACATAAAGGGGATCTCAGCACAGTGCACGAACTCCGTACCACCGGCGAGATCCCAATGTGTATATAGGAATCACATACTCTATAAATATTTTTGTGGTGGGTAGGTTTCTAATTTTTTAAAATTTTGCCAGGGCAGCGGCCTGATAGGCCTACTCTTTACGATGTCCAACTGCCGTGGAATTTTTAACGTGCGCAACTTGCACATGGTACCTCCTCTTTTTTCGCCCTTATCCGAGAAGGCTAGGCATCCGATCTCACTACCCAGGAGACCGGGGAGGGGGGGGGGGAAGAGAATTACATCTTTAGGGTCACTGGTTCTGAAAACAAATTTCCATAAATTAAATTCCCTCAACTGGGAATCGAACCTCTAGAAGTCGAGGCGGACGCCATACGTCTTAGCCACTCCGACCCCGAAAGTTAATATTAACAAATGGTACTGACATTTTGGATTCAACATTAAAATGCAATGTAGAGTTTAAACAAATTATCCACAGACACACACGCACACACAAGATTATAATAAAATAAAAAAGCACAATCTGTCATTTTAATTTAGTTCTGGGTTTTTTTTTTACAACAGTATAGGAGTGGCAAAGGAGAAATCACAAATTTCAAAGGAGGCATCAGGCCCCAAACTTTGGAACCATTGTTCCAATACGTTATGTCAGGAAAAGTCAGAGTGTCTAGTTATATACTGTGTCACAAATAAGGAAGGTCTTGTAAAACGTAGACAAAAAAAATTTAGTACACTAAAAATATTTTTCTTGCGAACTGACAGCCTCTGGCAAGAACCGAAATTAAAGTGAATATATCAGGGCACGTACTGGAAGACAAACCTCATAGAACGTATCGTTAGTTGCTTATAAATGTTGGTCGATACAACAAAAATGAGAATACACCAGTACATGTTATATCAATGCTGCTTATTTGAGACGGACACATTAATGCATGTCTTACAATATGCCTTGTAGAGATGGCTACTGTGTGTGCGTGAGTGTGTGTGTGTGTGTGGGTGTGTGCGTGTGTGTGTGTGTGTGTGTGTGTGTGTGTGTGTGTGTGTGTGTGTGTGTGTGTGTGTGTGTGTGTGTGTGTGTGTGTGTGGAAACAATGCTTCGAAACAGCGCTGAGTCCGAAAGTTCAGAAACACAGCCTGCTTCTTGTTTCGAAACAGTTTCAGTTCCTGTCTGCCTCGCTGTTTTGCTAAGAGGCACACTGTCTCTCTGTCTCAACTTCGCACTTACAACTCTACCTTTGCAGTGAGAAGATAAAAGACTTTTCCTGAACATTCAAAGATAGTATGGAATATCAAACATGTCATATTTTTCAGGGATGTGTTATGATGACTTGATTTTACAAGTGATATTTTTTTTGCTGAGAAGTTATAGACACTGGAACTTGTGTCAGTGCTGCAGTTGTCAATGTTTTAGGCACTATGTTAAAGTTGAAAGTGTCCGTGTGTTCGTATAAATGTAATAGACACTTTATTAGCTCTGCTGATATCTGTGTACTCGGTGTGGATTTGAATCATTGTCTGCCAAAACTAGCTTACTCTAGTTTGATATCATGTGTTATTATTACTGTTATTATTATTGTTGTTTTTTATTATTTTCACATATACTGCAGCTATCATCATATCTATGTTTTATTTCATCATAATGAAGACTTGTGTAAAAATATTGAATTGTGGTCACACGAAACGCCATAGATTTTCACACACGCCAGTCCAAGCAGACAGCACGCCAATAGCGCGCAAGAAAAACGGCGGAGATAGTCTCACACAGTTCATGTATACTGTCTAATGTCTATTGCTAGAGACTTCTCCCGACACGGGCGAAAGTGCCACTGTGCCGTTGTGTCGAAACAGTGTGTCGATACAGTTTAAATCATTGTGACGAATGTCTCGATACAGCGGAGTGTGTCGATTTGCCCATGTCTAATGCCTTGATAGAGAGAAAACGGTAGATAATTGCTTATGAGTTATTTAGCATAAAATCATGTTAATTCATTCCGTCGATAAAGCCCCCTGTAGGGTACACGCGTATAACAAATTAACGCCTTCCTCTCTCGAGCCATCGTCTCAGTCACTCCATGTCTTTTTAAGTTTCCCTCGATTTCCGTTTCATTGGGGAACCCAGACTAAAGATCACCTTGTAATGCCATCAGCTGGTATAATCAATGCGTGTCCTGTCGGCAGTCAGCGTGTTCTTCTAATCTCAACTGGCACTTGTCCGGTTCTTTCAATCAGTTCCACCTTGGTGTTCTTGTAATACAATTTCAGTTCTTCTATTCTAAGCAAACGCCCATTTATGAAGGTAACTGCTTAGCTGTCGTTTTTGTCGTTCTCTACATTACCCGCCCTGAAATTTAATTAGAAGATTTTCATTATTGTGTTAGGCCTAGTTTCTTGTCAATTTACATTTATTTCCCAGTGCTGTCAAAGTTCCTCTTGTCTTCTTTATTCAAATTTTGCTATTATTATATGCTCCTCCAACTTTGTTTTATTATATCTATAGGTTCACATTATGCAGAAATCTAGTTCCAAGTGCAGTCAGGTTATCAGTTTATCAATTGAAATTTAACTGTTGTAATTATATAATTACTAGCAATAACCCGTCAACATTGACGGGTTATTAATTATAGTGTGTTGTTTCTGTTACATGTATTACAGACGGTACTATCACTACTGTGGTCATTTCATTGCAGGCGACCGTCATTAGATATTTTTAGTGAAAATTATATGGATGTATTAAATATAGAAGACATAGAGTAACCTTACCTAAATGACATGTGGAGCAGTGATAATGATCTAATGGACCGTACATTGATTAAATAATTAACATTTCTTTTATGACAACATGTCTCGTAATTGTTCGTGCATCTTTTACAATCTTGCCCTGGTCGACTTACTGCCTCTGAGAAGCCATGGTCGACTTACTGCCTCTGAGAACAACGTTTGAAGTTTGAGGAAACTCCAGTTCATGTACTGTTTATCAATCGTGTTGTTGGCTTCTTTCCATAATCAAACTGTTCATGCATATCTTCATTTGCGCACTTTTTCTATTTTCGGGAGAGTGCATATAAGGGGAAACAAAACAATTATTGTCTAACTTTTAGCCACAGTTGCATCCCTTTAGTTGGGGTTGAAAGTTACAAGAAAAAGTGCGAAAATGACGGTGTGGAAAATGTGACTGACCGACCGACCGAAGTACTTACGGCGGGTATTTTGGTATTGAATAATATATAAATTTTTTCACCTTGCTTCCTTATTAGTTACGCACGGTTTGCGATGACCGCACGAACCGGATGTTGTGGACTTGACCTGTTAACAGCCAGACCTTTTTTCACCGTTGGTGCTGGGGACAGTTCAGCTGGGAACAGACGTTCCTTATCATGTTTGTAATCGTGTACATGTTCGTCTAGTTGTCAACATGTGTGTTCTATTGGAGTTAATAAATGGTCGTTCTTTATACAACGCCTTATTTATGGTGCTGTGAATGGAATGCACAACACTGACAACAAGGTACACACACACATACAACACTGGCGACGAGGATAACGGACTGCGGTGGGAATATTTCGTCACGAAATCCTAATCTACGTAGGCCTAAGTGGTTACGTGAACATATAACCAAGGTAATCTCTAAGATCTTTACTAAAGCTCTGACACGTCGTTGTCGCTACATACACACAAGCTTATAGTAATAAGAACTTTGTAGCACGGACATTTTCCAGATTGCAGTATTTTATCCGTACGGTCACATTTTCCCCGCCAATTCAAGCTTCACGGTTTCAAAGTTAATACTGGTTCTCCATACTAAGCAATTTCACAGTATGGCAGAGCAAGCATCAGAAATGACCCTGTTGCTTAAAATGTTCATGGAACAAATGAAACAGCAAAATGAACAAATGAAACAGCACAATGAACAAATGAAACAGCAAAGTGAAGACCAAAGAAAAATGTTGGATCTCCTGTTGCAGAGGCAAACCACTAGCAGCAGCTCAGATGGAGTATTGGCACCACATTCTACACCAATCAAAGAACACATTCCTGCATTCCCTGAATTTAAGCTAGAACAGGATAAATGGGACATTTATCTTAAGCGACTAAATCATCATTTTGATGCTCATCAGCAAACAGATGACCTGATAAAAAGGCACTATTTCCTTTCTTGGATTGGCTCTTCTTTATATCAGCTAACGCAGAAGATATGTGGAACAGAAGATCTATCCAAATTTACATTCACAGAACTGACATCTAAGCTGACAACACACTTCCGACATTCAACACATCTGATCATTGCTCGTCATAAATTTTGGCAATCCAGGAAGAAACCAGATCAGTCATATGCACAGTGGATTGCTGAACTTCGTGGTCTATGGACTGACTGTAGATTTTTATGCCCAAAGAACGGTTGTGGACAATCACTAGTAGAAGAACATATTAGAGACATGGTTCTTCAATTCACGCCGCATGAATTTATAAGAAGATCTGCATTGTCAGAAGAAAATCCATCCCTTGAGAAGATAGCTCAGATAGCAGCATTATATGAAACAACTTTGGCTGCAAGTGAAACTTTAAGAGGAGATGAGAAACCTGTATCTTCAGACATTAATGTTATGAAACCTTTTTATAAACAAAAGCGTGCCACGTCATTGGATAGAAAAGCTACAGACAGAAGCAAGTCACAGAGCTTGAGATTAAACAAACTGAAGTCTTGTCCTTCATGTCATAGCAAACACGAACGATCAGATTGCAAGTACAGACAGTCTCGATGCAATCTTTGTGGAAAAATTGGACACATTTCATCCGTCTGTGCTTCAGTGAAAACTACAGGCACTACACATGTAAACAACTCACGTCGAAGTGCTAGTCTAGACAAGTTTACTAGTAGGTGTCGTGGTTGAGTTTGAGTGTAGAGTATTTGTCGAGTTGGACAACAGTAGTGAAATCGACAAGGGATAGTGGCCTGACAGAGTTATAGATTACACACACAGAAAGGTGTAAATAGGAGATGGACTTGAGACAACCTGGAAGAAGATTTATCAAAATGATCTCTCTCTCCAAGCCTCAACTCACTTATGTCTGTCTAAGCACCTCCTGCTCTCACTCTTTTCTCTTATCATACATAGAGATTATAGTAAAGAGCTAAAAACAAGTTACTTATGGATGGAAAGGTCTTGAACAGCGTATTAATAAAGGTGTAAACTTTATTAAATGAAGAAAAACATGAAAATAATGCATATCATCACCACAACATAAAATTACATCAATAATCAAATAATCATCAATAGTCATCAATAATCATATACACCAACAACCACACACAGATCATCATTCATAAAACCTGTAGAACACGGAGAGATAAATAAATCGAGTGTCAGTCCGTCCGTTTTCGGGGACCATATGAAATAGCTCCAGTAAGTGGTTTTTTCGTACATATCCTCCATGGATGATGGAATTAACCTGAATAAAATCACTGTATAGGCGCTATCATTGGTGATTCCTCCCTAATTGCGCGAGGTGGTCTGGAAGACTCTATTTATCTCCTGCTGATCGAATAAACAAACTGAGCGACAGCCTGTCCGCGGTCGGGGGACCAAAAGCTAGCTCCAGAAAGTGTATTACATGTAGATCCTTCGTGAGGGACTAGCCTACAAAACTTTCCTTGTTGGTGCTAAACGTTGGTGACCTCTAATGGCGTGAGGGGGGCTGGAACTCTGTCTATCTTTCTTGCTGGCCAAATAACCGAACTGAGCGACAGCCTGTCCGCGGTCGTGGGACCAAATGCTAGCTCCAGAAAGTGTATTACTTGTAGATCCTTCGTGAGGGACTAGCCTACAAAACTTTCTTTGTTGGTGCTAAACGTTGGTGACCTCTAATGGCGTGAGGGGGGCTGGAACTCTGTCCATAGATGGCTGCTCATACGTGCGAAGTTCTACATAGACCCAGAAATACACCAGATGAAGTTACTTGAGGACAAGGCAGTCCCTAGCGCTCTTATCCGGCGCTTTTGACCTTTCGTACTAGGCAGTAAATCCTGGTTGGGCTTGCTTGACCGTGGCTTGCCTGATTGCCCCGTTTAGGCACACAAAGGCTTGGAGCTATCAGATTCTGCTATAGACATGCTGGGCGGTTTTGGATATTCTGGAAGCCGCAATGCTCTGACTGGTAATCCAATAGGCGAGTAGAGAACTACTACTGCATTCGATGTTTCCAGATTTAGCGTTGGCTCGTTGCATTGCGTGAGCTTAACTTGGCGTTGACAAAAAGGTTTAGGTTCAGGAATGGGGGTTGACGACTCGTGATGCTAGATGTACTCAGAATCCCTCTAGAACGAAGAGAATGTGACATTCTTCGCCTGACTGGAGACTTGACTCTAGCAATTCGGTATCCCTGAAACTGAGACCCAAAAAAGACACCTTTTACCTCAAGCAAATAATAAATCACACTAACTTTATACAGAAAGTTTCGCTCCACTATGGGATTAAATTTATTGTAGTTATTGCTATGATAGTTTAGGGCTGTTTTTAACCATGTCTCCTGTTCCTTAAAAATATCAATTATCAACACGCGCCCGCATAGGCTTAATATCTATTGTACATCCATGTACCTGTCAGTAACATGTTCTAACAGCAAAATCTACTCCTCTTCTCCAAAATAAACATACAGCTGAATGGTTATGTTATTCATCTTACAACATTAAATGAATTTACATAATTAGATTACAGCATTTGACATTACACAAATAAATCATATGTCCCTTTGGGGAAATATATTAATATTCCACAAAATGAGTACAAAGAAAATGCAATGTTCTTGCTATAATAATACAGTTGTGGCTAAATCATAAGATAGAATTATATCTATGCCTGGTGACTGCTTTCTGTGAAAGTTATGGACTAGTGCCTAGCCACACAAGTAAGCATAAAATGATTCTCCCTTGCCACTAAAAATATCTATCAAAAAGGAATAAGTGACTATCTCCTATAATCCAGAGTTATTACCTGCATCTCACTATTCAGTTTTTAAGTGAACAATCCACACCTGACATTATCTTACAGAAATGACAGTTAATTTAGCCTATTCTTAACCCATGATAAGCGTCTGTGGACTGATTCTACGCCTATTATCTGTTATTGTAAGTTTAACATTTAACCCATGATAAACCGTAACAGTTTAAGCACCACTTAATTAAGGCTGAATACGGCACAACACTATCACTGAATTAAATTACTAGATGAAGTCACCTTCCTATCAAATATAAAAGCTAACATGAATATATCATATTATAATTATAAGATATGTCAACTCACCCCGAAAATGACTAGAACATAGGCAAACACATTCTAGTACTGTGTTAAAGTTTGCCTTATCTCATGATGGTCATCTACGGGCCAGGAATATTCACGAATGTCTTTGTCTTATTAACCCCGTCTACTCTTATAGATTACAAGGACGCTCCCCCCGGACTGCATATTTCTTCAGAGGTATCGGCGTAATCGTAATACCGGGTAAGACAAAGGTTTCAGAAGCAACAACTCTGCGAAAATTCCCCTAGAGAGACAATCATAATATTATGTGCTCTTTGCTCATCTAAGGGCAAACAACCCAAAAACTGATCGCGATTGTTATCTCCCCCTGAAACAGATCAAACTCGTTACCCAGGCCTCAAAGGGTACTAGCCGCTCGTGGCTAACACTTTAAGCGTAACAGACGTTCTTCTGATCAGGCCAGGTGTGCTGACGTAACATTATCGTTCGCTGACCGCTGCAGGCTCGAACGTAAACAACCTCGGGTGGGGTTTGAGAAGGAGAAAACAATTGGGCCACACAGGTAGCAAAGCAAAGAGAAACAAAATGTCTGGGAAAACAGAACATTAAAGAGTAATAACATTGAGACGAGATGGAAAAATAAATTAAGTCACTGTCTACGTGACAGTAGGTCAAAGAAGGGTCAGCCTGAAGATGTAAACACTGTCAGCATCGAAGAACAGAAGAATAAATATTACATCAATGTTCTTGTGAATAACCACCCAGTGAAATTTCTGCTTGACACAGGATGCACTTGTGGCATGGTAGGCTTGAAGGGTTATGAGCAGATAGGTATGCCGAGATCACAGCCCGTTAACTCACAAGTCAAGGGTTATGGCGCTGTGAACATACCACTGAAGGGTTGGACAAACGTAGAAATGAGATTAGGAGATAAAGTTCGAACACTTCGACTATTAGTGGCTGATACACAAGAAGGCATGAATCTGTTTGTTTGGCGCCCCGTGGTTCAAGGCATTTGGTTTTAAAATCACAGAGGACAGTAGTCTTACTACTTACTTAGTCATTCCCCTTCTACCGTGAGGTGTAGAGGTTTGGAAGAGAGAGCGCCAGACTATCCTATCGGCTGTCTTCCACCTGGCCTGGTTCCATTCTAGTCCTCGATCCTTCAAAGATTGTCTAATGTTGTCCTCCCAGCGGACTCTGGGTCGTCCTCGGGGTCTGGATCCTTGGCTCTTTGTTTCCCATGCTTGTCATGGTAGCCGATCTTCTCCCATTCTGCAGACATGGCCAAACCATCTTAATTGGGACTGTTCTACTTGGGTCTGCAGGGGGTAGGATTTTAGGCCTTGACGAATCGTCTGGTTGCGTACCATGTCTCTTCTTGTTACTTCAACCACCTTCCTCAGATACCTCATTTCTGAGGTTTGGATCTGGCTTTTATGGGTTGTAGTCATTGCCCATGACTCGCATCCGTATGTCAAGACTGGGACATAGGTGGAGCGGTATACAGCCATCTTCGTTTTCTTACCAACCTCTCTCTTGCTGAGGAATCCTCGATTTATAGCCTGAAAAAGTCTCCCAGCTGCTGCTTTTCGAGTGGCCAACTCTTCTTTGATGCCTCCCTTTCGGTCTATAATAGCTCCGAGGTATTTAAAGTGGTCGACCTGCTCCAGGACCTGTTCTCCCAGCTTAATCTGATGTTTTCTTTCTTCTCGTGATATCACCATGGATTTTGTTTTAGAGCTGCTTATGACCATCCCTCTCTTCTCCAGCTCTTCCTTCCAGACTTGCAGGTTGGATTGGAGATGTGCCTCTGATTTAGCAATCAGGGCAACATCATCAGCAACTGCCAGCTCCGAAATATAGACCTGTCTCATCTTCCAGTACCCCACTGAATACTTTCTTGTTCTCTCCTTACATGCCTTGATGACATCGTCCATAAGGAGTATGAAGAGGTAAGGTGTTAGGATATCACCTTGTCTTACACCAGTGGTGGTCCTGAACTCTTTCGACTTATGGTTTGCTGTCCTCACATAATTTCTGCAAGACTTGTAGAAGCTCTGTATAGCATGAATCAGAGGTGCTGGAATATTCTTCCTTGCCAGACAGTCCCAAAGTTTACTCCAGGGGACCCTGTCAAACGCCTTTTCCAGATCTATGAAACAAAGATGCATCTCACTCCTATACTCAAGGGCCTTTTCACTCAGCTGTCTGAGTGTGAAGATTAGGTCTTGAGTACTTCGGTTTGCTCGAAATCCGCACTGGACCTCATCCAATTGTGGCTCAGCTAGGCGTCGGAGTCTCTGCTCTAGGATTCTAGAGTAGATTTTACCAGGGACACTGAGAAGGGATATGCCTCTATGGTTTCCACACTGTCGATTGTCACCCTTTTTGAAAATTGGTGTTATGATGGCAATCTCCTAATCCTTTGGTATGGTCTTGTTGTACCACGCTGCCTGTAAAACCCTTAAGAGTAATAGGTCGCCTGATGCTCCCATGAACTTAACCATTTCTGGTGTTATACCATCATGCCCTGCTGCTTTGCCCATCTTGATTTTCTCCAGTGCTGCCTTCAGTTCTTCCATCTTTATGTCATCTTCACCATCATTGGTTTTCTCTTCTGTGCTAGTGTTTATCATTTCAGATGCTTCACCATGCTCACCATCCAGGAGTTCTGAGAAATATTCTTTCCATCTTCCCATTACTTCCTTCGGGGCAGTAAGCAATTTGCCTTGCTTGTCCTTTATAAATTTGAGAGGGCATTGTTTTTTCCTTCCTCATGTTCTTTAGGGTCTTATAGAACAATTTCTGGTTTTCTTGTGCATCTTTTTCTAGCTTTTCTCCAAATTCTTCCCAGGACTTCTGTTTTGCTGCTAGCACTTTGTTCTTTGCTTCTGTTCTGAGTGTCACATATTCTCTATATTTTTCCATTTGTCCTGTTGTGTTTTTAGCTTCTAAGTATTGTTTCCATGCCATTTTCTTCTCTCTTATTTTCTCTTTGACTTCCTCTGTCCACCAAGGTGTCCTCTTTCTCTTGTTCCCAAGTCGGACTTCACCGCATGCTTCTGCAGCAGCTGTCTTTATGATATCCTTGAATTTAATCCAGAGGGTTTCCAAGTCATCAGGTCGTTCTTCTGTGTTGCTCACCGCTGCAGCAATAAGCCCCTGATATCTGGTCTTAATTTCTGGCTCTCTCAGCTTGTAGGTCCTAATGCTCATTTCTTCTGCTCGTTTACTTGGTTTCTTGCGTGATGTTGGGCAGTTCCTAGGCTGAGCAACTCTTTCAGTTGTTCTTTTGATTGTTAGCAGGTAGTGATCACTTCCAATCTCTGGCCCCCTCCAGACTCTAGCATCTCGGACATATTTGAATGAGCTTCTCCGAACAATGGCATAATCGATCACTGACTTCTCATCTGGCATTAAAATCTCCGAGCATGATAACTTCATCTAGGCAGTCATCCACTGTCCTTTGAAGCAGCTCGAAGAATTCCTCCTTGACCTCTGCTCTCTCATCCTCATTTGGCCCATACACTATGACCAGGTTGACTATGGTTTCTCCTTCTTTTAGTTTAACGACCATAATGCGCTCCGAGACAAAGTTCCATCCCTTGATACTCATCATGTGACGTATTCTTTCCAGAACGTTGTCTCCATTACAGCTGCTCTGAACGCATCACGATTCTGGGCAAGTCGACCTGCATCAGCCAAAGACAAGTTCAGACTCTCTGTGATGTCCTGGGTCCACCGTCGTCTAGGTCGACCCCTTCCCCTTTTTCCAGGGACCATGCCTTCCATCACTGTTTTTTCCAGGCTATTATGTCTTTTTATATGACCGAAAAATTTCAGCTTCCTTATTGCGATGGTATTTAGGAGCCAATGTTCCTGTACGTTTAGTGAGTGCAGTACTTCTCTGTTGGTCTTTTTTTCTGTCCAGGGTATTCTCAACATCCTTCTGTAGCATTTCATTTCGAATGATGTAACCTTTTTTGCAACTGTTTTATTGAGTGTCCAAGTCTCGCAGCCGTATGTTGCTACTGGGAATATACATGCTCTGATCAGTTGTAACTTTGTTTCTTTGCTTGTGCCTTGCCATAGGTTTTTCATCTGTATTAGTTTATGTGAAGCAATTGCAAGTCTTCTTTTAATTTCTACTGCACAGTCGCCAGAGCTGTTGATGATTGATCCTAAGTATTCGAATTCATTAACACTTTCCAGTTCTTCGTTATCAATTTCAATTTCTGGTTTGGTCTTTACTTTGTCTGTTGTCAATACTTTGGTCTTCTTGGTGTTTAGGTATAGATTCTGGGCCTCGCTGTGTTTTTTTGGTGGACAGAAGTAATTGTTCAAGTCCTTCTGGGTTGGTCGATAGGAGGACTGTGTCGTCAGCATATCTGATTTCCGGGATCTGGTACCCGCCGATGTTAAATGAGTCAAACTCTGTGTGTTCTTGGTCATCTCTTACATTTCTCATGATATTCTCGGCATAAATGTTAAACAGGTAAGGGGAAAGGGTACAGCCTTGTCTTAATCCTTTCTGTACTTCAAACCATTCTGATGTTTCCCCCTCTATTCTTACGGCTGCCTGTTGTTCTTGGTACAGCAGTGCGATGAGTTGTATAAGGTGGTTTGGAAATCCCATATTTTTTCATAATAGCCCATAACTGCTGATGTTGTACACAATCGAAAGCTTTGGTGTAATCAATGAAACAAGTATGTAGGTCAACGTTGAATTCTCTACACTTTTCTATGATGATCCTCATGTTGAATATATGATCTCTAGTGCCTCTACCTGGTCGAAAACCCGCCTGTACTTCGTTTATTTCTGTTTCTAGCTTTTGTTGCATCCTTTTCATTATGATTTGTAATAGTATTTTGCTGGCATGGCTTATAAGAGCTATAGTTCTGTAGTTTGTGCACAGTTTCAGGTTGCCCTTTTTTGGCAAGGGTATGTAAATTGATCTTTTCCATTCCTTGGGCCAAATTCCGCTTTGCCAGATCTTGCAGCATAATGCATGGTATATACGAGCGCTGCCTTCTCCTCCTGCCTGTATCATTTCAGCTGTTATTTCATCACAACCAGGAGATTTTCCACTTTTTAAGTGTTTGATTGCGTTCCGGACTTCCTCTATGGTAGGTTCTGGTTCACGTTCCGCTTCATTCATGACGTTGTTATCTGCCGCTTTGTTTATTTCCGTATACATTTCTTGACAGTACTCCTTCCATCTGTTCAGAATATCTTTACGTTCTGTTAGAGTGTCGCCTTTCTTGTCGTTTATTGCTCGAGGTGATGATTTAAAGTTGCTGTTCTTCAATGTTCTTACTTCAGAAAACATATTCTTACTCAATCCCTGTTCGCGCATTTCCTCTATTTTCCTGCAGGTGTCGTTTATGTATTGTTGTTTGTCTTGTCTGACTCGTTTTTTTTAAATCTGCTTTGTGTATTCCTTGTACAACTCCTGATTTTCTGTATCTTTTTTGGACTTCATTTTTCTTCTTTCTACCACCAACTTCAGTGTTTCGTCTGAGATGTATTCTCGTCTCTTTATACTTCTTTTAGGAATTAACCTCTGTGCATTTGTAATATAAACATCTCTGATGTTATTGGCAAGTTCATCTGGTGTCATTTCCTCCTGTACTGCCATAAGAATGTCAATTTTTTTTCTGAATATCGACACTGTACTCTTCTGGTATGGCGCTTGTGTCATAACGTATTACTTTGTCGCTTTTAACTACTTTTTTCAATTTGATCTTGAAGTTTGCAGCAAGAAGTTCATGGTCGGAGTCACAGTCTGCTCCTGGGAGCGTCTTGATGGATGAGATACAAGATCGCCACCTTTGTTGTATTAAGATGTAATCTATTTGGTTCTTGCTTTTTCCGTCCGGTGACGTCCATGTATATAGTCTTCTAGGGTGTTGCATAAAAAGAGTATTTGTGATGACTAGGTTGTTTTCTAGGCAGAATGTTGTCAAGCGTTCTCCTCTCTCATTTCTCTGACCCAATCCATAACTTCCCTTCACTCTTTTTTCATGTTCTAATCTTTCGTTTCCAACTTTGGCATTAAAATCTCCCATTATTATCTTAATATCTTGCTTATTTGCTTTCTCTAATGCGTGTTGCAGTTCATTGTATTCAGATTAGCCATTATGGATTTCTTGGCATTGTACATCCAGTAGTTTGCCATTGCTTTCTGGATGGTTCTGGCCGCTTAGCATTACAGTCCATGGTGCGCCCTCAGCCCGATACCAGGCCTTTCCAACTCCTGCCCTAGAAGCCGTTGTCAAAATAGTATTGATCATCCGCCCGTTCGGCCAGCAGTTGTGTGTACTGTTTAAGGGGGACCTCCCTTTTTCAATTTACTCATGTAGTTCTGCCGGCCAGTCAAAGCCGTTGCCCGGGGGGTGGCGCTCCCGTACACAAGCAGACTCGAGGAGCCATACATGAGCTGAACTGGAGTGGGGGAACCAAATAGGATTCAGGCCATCCTCAAAAAGAGGAAGTGACTGCCTCTCACCGTGAGGTACTATCCCTTACACACTCCAGCCCTACCCCCCTTGATACTATCTTTTTGATTTTTGGCCACAATGCAACCCACGCCCCCTTTAGCTCTTTCAGACATGGGTACACCACTGTAGAGCAGCGTGTTGCCATCGAGATCCATGACTCCTTGTCCTTTTTTTCTTTGTTTCCGTTATAGCCAAGATTTCTAGTTTTGCTTTCCTCATCTCTTCCACCAGCTCCTCTTCCTTCCCATTTATACTTCTTGTGTTCCACGTTCCATAAGTCGTAGTCCGTAGTCCGTTCCAGTTCGTCGCCTTTAGAATCAGTCCAGTTTTCTCTCTTGTGTTGCTAGTAATCGTGATTTAAAGCAAACAGGTGATTGGCCTGTTGTGCCTTTGCATGGTGGAGGGGCTGCCTCCTTACGGCCTCCATGCAGGCCGCCCTCCTCCTTTTTCATCCGGGCTTGGGACCGGCATTGGCGGAGTTGAGGACAGTAGTCTGCCACCTGAAATTGTCAATATGGTGGAACATGTCCATGCATCAGAAGCATTATCTAAGGTGAACCATCTTTGTTCTAGATTTCCTAAGGTATTCTCAGATGGACTAGGCACATGCAGGACTTTTAAGGCACATTTACAGCTACGTCAAGGGGCAATCCCAAGGTTCCACAAGCCTAGACCAGTTCCTTTTGCTCAGAAGGATGCAGTAAAGAACGAAATACAAAGATTGGAGGAGCTTGGTATCATTAAACCAATTCAGACAAGCAATTGGGCTGCACCGATAGTGGTAGTTCCAAAGTCTAACGGCACTGTTCGAATCTGTGGAGACTTTAAAGTTACTATCAATTCTCATCTTCAAGTTGAACAGTATCCTTTACCAAGACCAGAAGAGTTATTTCATAAACTTCAAAATGGAAAAAAGTTTTCCAAATTAGATCTGTCTGATGCTTACCTTCAAATTGAACTGAATGAAGAATCTAGGAATCTAGCAGTTATCAATACGCAGCATGGATTGTACCAGTACCAAAGACTTGCATTTGGCATCTCGAGCGCTCCTGCTATTTTTCAACGCTTTATAGAACAGATAACCACAGATCTAAATGGTTGTGCAAACTATCTGGATGATATCATCATAACAGGAAGGTCAGATGATGAACATTTGCAAACACTTGAAGAACTTCTGACGCGGTTAGAACAGCATGGACTTCAGTGTAATTGGTCCAAATGTGAATTCTTCAAACCTGAGGTTGAGTACCTAGGTAACATTATTTCTGATGAAGGAATACGACCATCAGACTCTGGCATCGAAGCTTTCAAACAGCTACCCCGCCCAGAAAACTTAACACAACTCCAGTCCTTCTTGGGGAAAATAAATTATTATCATAAGTACATTGATAATTATTCAGAACTTTCTGCTTCACTAAATAAGTTAAGAAAGAAGGAAACGCCATTTTTCTGGTCCACAGATCAGGAAAGAGCTTTTCAAGCTCTTAAGAAAGCTATCATAACAGCAACTAGATTGGTACATTTTGATCCAAACCTGCCTATTATACTTGCTACAGACGCATCTTCATATGGAATAGGAGCAGTATTATCACATCGTTACCAAGATGGTTCTGAGAGACCAATAGCTTTTGCTTCCAAGACCATGAGCGAAGCAGAAAAAACTATAGCCAAATTGAAAAGGAAGGCTTGTCAATAATTTTTGGAGTACGGAAATTTCACCAGTATCTCTATCTTCTTCTTCTTCTTCCGTCCTTAGCCACCGACCGTCAAAGCAGTCAGTGGCCATTACGCCTAGTGGCGTCTTAGGGCAACAGCAGATAGGTTTTCTTTGCCATTGTTTCCCATCACGCCTATTGGCGTCTTTAGGGCAACGGCAAATCAATCCATTTGCTGTTGTTTCCGTAATCGAAGTGACTGGCAAACGGGTGATCAGCCCGTTGGCAGTATCTCTATGGCCTGACAAAACCTTTTGAATTGCAGACAGACCACAAGCCTCTTTTGTCTATTTTCTCGCCTGATCACAAATTGCCTGTTATCCATGCAGCGATTGCAGCGATGGGCCATTCTATTGATGTCATACAACTTTGTAATCAAACATAGGCCAACAACGAAACATGCTAATGCGGACGCACTGTCAAGATTACCTATGGGACCAGATCCTGCATTAGACAAGTCTGAAGCATCATGCTATAATGTCAGCATGGAAAATGATGATGCCATAGCTGATATTCCGCTGGACTCTGCTTTGGTAGAATCTGAAACTGCTAAAGATAAGATTCTTAATAAAGTCAAACATTTTGTGCTCAGTGGGTGGCCAGAATCACTGTCACGAAATAACAGCGACATAAAACCGTATTCTGATAGGCGCCTTAATTTATCAATTCACAAAGGCATTCTGTTATGGCAGGCTGAGTCTAACCGAGTGATTGTACCCACTTCTCTTCGTGGAAAAGTCCTTCATTTACTGCATCAAGGACACTTCGGCATAATCCGAATGAAACAACTGGCTCGACGGCATTGTTGGTGGCCCACCATTAACAAGGACATACTATCGTTATCAGTAAACTGTAATGCATGCAGAGCAAACCAGAGTAATCCGCATCAACATTATCAGTCATGGCCAATAGCTGAACGTCCGTGGGAGAGAATCCACATCGATTTCGCAGGTCCTTTTATGGATGAACAATGGCTGGTAGTTGTCGATACAAATTCTAAATATCCATATATATTTGCGATGAATTCCTTGACAACTGAGACAACAATAAAAGCTCTAACTAAGATCTTCCTTCACGAAGGTTTTCCTGGCACAATTGTTTCAGATAATGGAATACAGTTTACTTCGGTCAAGTTTCAACAATTCTGTTCACTACATGGAATTGAGCATCTCATGACGGCTCCATTTCATCCAGCTTCAAATGGAGAGGCCGAACGCTTTGTCCGCACCTTCAAAACCTCAATGGCAAAGATTTGCTGGGGAGGGAAGACACGACATCGAGCTCTGGATGAACTACTCTTCGCTTACAGGTCAACACCAAATTCTTTGACTGGCAAGTCCCCTGCCGAGTTGTTACATGGCCGTCAGCCAAGAACACAATTGTCATTGCTAATGCCTCAGCAAGAACGAAGAAGTGAAACAGCTGAAGTTAAAGGATCAAGATTCAGAATTGGAGACCCTGTGTGGGTAAGGAACTATTCCTCAAAAGGTGATCTTTGGGTGCATGGTCACATTATAAGAACTATCGGTCGTATGATGTATACAGTTCATCTAAGTAACAACATAAATGTACGGAAGCATCAGAATCAGTTAAGACCGGGAAGTCTCATGAAGATCAGACCACCCTCCGACAATAGCTATGATGACTTTTTACTCGACAAAGCCATCATGGATCAAGTTACCAAGGCAGCACCTGATCTACAGCTTGACGCCCCAGAGCCTGTTATAGAAGACAGAAGTGTGGTGGATGCTGCAGTGCCTCCACGAAGATCTCAAAGACAACGAAAACCAGTTGTCAGATTCGATCCGAGCTCTTAATTGCTGGGGAGGAACTGTTAAGGTTCAGAACGGAACGCCAGCTTCGTTCCTGCTATATCGGCTTTGTGCGGTAATGTGCGATGACCGCACGAACCGGATGTTGTCGACATGACCTGTTAATAGCCAGACCTTTTTTCACCGTTGGTGCTGGGGACAGTTCAGCTGGGAACAGACGTTCCTTATCTTGTTTGTAATCGTGTACATGTTCGTCTAGTTGTCAACATGTGTGTTCTATTGGAGTTAATAAATGGTCGTTCTTTATACAACGCCTTATTTATTGTGCTGTGAAGGGAATGCACAACACTGACAACAAGGTACACACACACATACAATAGGAATGTTTACCAACAGACTTATTTGCTAACGCAGAACCCCTGGTTGTTCGATGTTTGTTGCATTCTTATTTTTGCCACGCCTTTTTTTTGCTTTCTCTACTGTCGTACAGGTAGACGGAACGCGTAGAGAGGGGATTCGGTGGTAGATTTGTAGAAAACAAAGGCGACTATGTCATAAAGTCGTTCCTGTTTATAAGTGCACGTTCTCAGTGGGAGATAAGCTAATGTAGTTAGACGTAGTTTTCGGTAGACATTGGTCAGGGGGACTTAATCTGAAAGAAAAGGGAGATAATTTACAATTTCCTCCTCTTAAATCTATTCGTTCGCGACACGTAATTAAGGGACAGAACGACGAAGATCTAAGACCGTCCCCTCGTTGCCAGAGTCCAGCAGGCGGTTAAAAGGTGGCGAATTTGCCTTTCATTCAGAATCTGAAACACAGAAATCCCCAAAGGTGTTACGTGTAACACTAGTCAGCGACTTTTCTACCATTTTAATATATACCTGTCACAAAAAGTAGGGGATATTTTAAGATGGTATGTATTATTTTACAAAATAGTGGATTTCGTATTTTAATGGTTGTATGGACATATCGATCACGCTCTTCTCCACTCTCACGTGCAATATCATGTTGGCCTGGTGACTCGTGATGAGTAAGCCTATCCCAAGAACAGAGGTGTGCCCGTCCGTAAAGTTCACGCATTATTCTTTTTCACAAAAATGCGTGTATCTCGGGTTTGATGCACACTACTCACCATGGACTGGTACAAAAAGACTCTGCAACAGATAAAATTTATTTTCTTTGTCATAGAACGTTTGACAGAACAACAGAGATGGATAGACATAGGCATGTTGCAAACCGGAAGTCGGCAAGTGGATGTTGCTCGGAACATCAATGTTTCACAGTCAGTTGTCAGCAGACTGTGGAACAGGTATCAAAATTTCCTCACAGTGGCTGATCTGCCTCGGACTGGCCGCCCAAGAGTCACTACACACCGCCAAGATCAACTTCTTGTTACTCAGGCCCTCCGAACTCAGACTCTAAATGCTGCTCAACTTCAGCAACACCTTCAACAGACCACTGGGATCCGGGTCTCAACTCAGACAGTACGAAACCGTTTGCACCAAGTGCAACTGGCCTCACGCAGACCGTTTGTAGCTTTGCCCATGTCACCACAACACAGGCGAGCAAAAATGGATTGGTGCCAACGTCATCATCGGTGGACCAATCAACAGTGGGCATCAGTGATGTTTTCTGATGAGTCCCGTTTCGTTTTGGATTTTCATGATCGTCGAATACGTGTCTGGCGACGGCGAGGTAATCGTTACCAGCCTCCTACAACTGTTGCACACAACCGTTATGGAGGTGGCAGTGTAATGGTGTGGGCAGGCATCTGTATGAATGACAGGACCGACCTTCACATATGCCAGGTCAATATCACAGGGCTCTACTACCGTGACAACATCATCGAGCCTATCGTTGTGCTATTTGCTCAACGGCACGGACCAGATTTCATCTTCCAGGATGGCAATGCACGTCCTCACCGTGCTCGCGTCGTCCAAGATCACCTTCAGATGCAGCATATCCGAACGTTACCGTGGCCGCCGACGTCCCCCGACCTGTCTCCTATTGAGCATTTGTGGGATCTCCTGAATAGACGCGTCCAACGACGTCCAGCCGCTCCAAAGACTCTTCAGCAGTTAGCCCAGGCCCTTCAGCAGGGGTGGCAGAGAATTCCTCAAGACAACATCAGAAGGCTTATTTGCAGTATGAGACGTCGTTGCAATGCATGTTTAGCGGCAAACGGGGGCCCTACACGTTTTTAGAAATATTGGAATATTTTTGTGAAAATGAAGTACCTACCCC
This sequence comes from Oreohelix idahoensis, assembly GCA_024509875.1. NCBI lineage: Eukaryota > Metazoa > Mollusca > Gastropoda > Stylommatophora > Oreohelicidae > Oreohelix > Oreohelix idahoensis. The sequence continues at coordinate 104,571 of JAMPIV010008565.1, read as the reverse complement.
GCCTTGGTTGCCAGTGCGACTAAAATCATGTGAGTAAAGCCATAACACTTCTTATACCTCAAATGTCTTGTTATGATGCTCAAGTTTACTTGTACGAAGGAATAAATAAAATAATTTGAAATATATTGTCTTTGGATAACTTTTAAATTCAATATCCCCTACTTTTTGTTACAGGTATATAAAGTCCAGCTTTCTAACTCAATTTATTCAGTATCCACAGATTTTTCAGACATCAAGCTGCGATTTCTAAATCCATTTTACTATTTGGAGATTAATTTTCTAAATGCTAGAATTTATTTCAAGGGAGTTTTTAAACGATCATATAAGCTCTAGGCTTGTAGTTTCAATTAATGTTAAATAACCGAAGTGGATAAATAATTTCATATTTTTCGCGGGTTAGAATATTATTGAGAATACTATGTTGGTTAAGTATTTTGTATATTTTCTTCCTATACACAGTACTGGGTCAAACCCAAAACCTACCAGTGGTCTAAGCCTACGGCTTCCATATAAATCTGAGAATAACCATACCAAAGAACATTTCTTTTTAATTAGTATCTGGGTCTTCAAGGTGAACCTGTCTGGCTTCGTGTTTACACCCAAAAAGAGACAGAGTGCCAACTCAAAGAACATTAAGAGTGACTTTGTAACTGGACCTATAGATCCAGATTTCTTTTTTTTTCCAAATTTCATTTTCATTCAGCCCGTTGTGGCGAAATAACCAACATTAACATTTCCCGACGTTTGACCATTCTTGGTGTGACAAGGAATTTTTATACTGAGAGAAGTTATCGACCTGACATTCCTATGTACTGGAAATCTCAAGCTACTGACACTGTGAGCACTGTTAAATTTCTTACCTGGACTAATTAATGTGACATGACCAGAAATCCTAAATAAAAGTAACAAAGTGAACGTTCTCAGGAGAAGTGGATTTATTCTGTCTTTGAGGAGTTGAGGTTTTCTTTGCCAAAATAACACTGGATTTGCTGTGTGCGTGTGTCCTAAAGATTTTTCCAGAGGTTGCAAATCAAGTATTAGGTAAGAAAGAATGAACGTGACCACGGTTGTATGGAAAGAAAGAAAGCAGGAATGAGTAACTCTTTTACTGTATAATCCATGTACTCACTTTGTATATTTCCTTCTGTGTTTTTGCTAATACTGTTCATTTTCAGAAATAGAATAACGTAAATACTCTGTTCTTTACAGTATAGTCAAATTCTATACCATAGTGCTAATCTTTTGACCTTTTGGGGGTTAATTAACTTCTCCTTTGTGGGATCTTGTCTCAACAGGTGGGGATAGTACTTATGGATCTATTTCTTTATTATTTCTGTACCCCAATGATATTTTATATTCGATATATTATAATATAAATATGTTGTGAAGTTTCTTTATGGTAAATAAAATTTACATAAACTGTAAATTCTGTGTTGGTCAGCTCGTCGCAACATTCACATTCCATTAGTATAGTTTTCACTTTTGTGCGTCTAATTGTCGTCACTTATCTGTGTGTGTGTGTATGTGAGTGGTGGATATATATTAATATATAGAAAGGGAACTGTCGGAACAATGTTATTTTATAGTCGTAACCGATAGGCTGGGCTAGAGTAGTTTCTCAAATGCAGGGACAGACTTTACCTTTTCACCAACTCACTAGTGAAATCTATCTGTTTATCTTATCTCGCACTGAGTCATCACCTTTGTCAGTTCTATTCAGAAGGGGCCTAACATTGTTCTTAATCATCTATCGGTAATCTACGACAGTGAATTGTGTTTATTGATGGTGCATTAGAGTTGCGATGAACGTTGACGTGTTGTCTGAATATGGACACATGATATCATCACAAATATGATGTAAACACAGATTTAACGCTCAATTAAAGGCAGTTAAACAGAGAGTAAAAAAAAAAGCAATAAAAACAGCAACAACAGATAAGTTACATACTTCCATGTACATGTGACCGTAGAATAGAAAGAGTGAAATCTAAATTATTATTTGTTCAAAGATTGAAATGTAACTTTTTATTTGTTCAAAGATTGAAGTGGTATGAGAAGGTCGCCAATGAAAAACTGATGGAAAGAACCATACAAATACAAGTGAAACAAAGGACGGGGAGACGTCACTGGCGTCTGGTGGAACACATGGTAAGGAGACCAGATACTAGGTAGCCAATGTTCTGGAATCTGCAAGGTAAGAGATTGTGACGGGTGGAAATGGACATCCCTATCGTCTCTCTTTAATACCATCGTGGGCCCTCACTATTTGGACTCAAGCAACATTAAACACGTTGAATTTCCATCGCGTGCTAATTAAGTATGTAAGTCAAACACGTGGAAGCCAAGCGTCTCTGTTGCCAGTGTCATTCGTCGTCTAGCCACGCCTCCTGTCTTTGTTTTCACGCTCTAAGAACTCAGATATGAAGATGCTTAAACTGTCTTCCTTTTAAAAGAAGTTACCTGCTGTCAGGATTACGTCAGCCCGTCATCTGAAACACGGGAAGGGCGGGGCATATGAGGTTTTGCAGTCTTGGAGAGAGTCAATGGATCGTTCATGACAGTGTAGGGGCGTTAACGCTGAAGCGACCACATTCCCTTTGATGTTCTCTCAGGAAACGCAATTCTGCTTACGTAGAGAAAGATCTAATGGCAAACGCCGGGAAGCGAAATGGTCTACGGGCGGTGTTGGCGCAATTTCGGACCTTCATTTAAAAAATCGACCAGCAAACTTCCCAAAATCGAACAGAGGTGCTAAAACTCCGAACAGGAGATGAAAGAATAGACATTTTAAATATATAGTCTAGAGCATTTAACTCGTGGTCAGTTTGCAAAATCAGAGTTCTGGAATGGTCTAGCGCGTAGTTTCGGAGTCCAAACTTATCAGACTTCCTACAGAAATTCGTGGAGAATTTAAATTCTAGGTTCTTGTGTTTTTGCGGTAAAAATATATTTATTAGCATCTAAATGATTTAATCGGTTGATGTTTCATTTTTTTTTCACTGGGATCTGTGTGTAGTGAAAACGTATTAAATAAACATCTAGGAAAATTCTTCAGATAGAACGTAATATTTATTACCAGTTTGTTTCCCCAGCGAGAGATGCTTAAAATAATTTATAAGCAGCTAGGCGATCGATAATCGATTAATACAGTTTAGGGCTATATATATGTGTGTGTATTTTTTCAAACGCCTAGACACTTGCGTGGAGTTTCTTTAAATATATATAATTAAATACCGGAGTGGTTATATAGTCTTTTCCTGGAAAAAATTTACGCGCATCAGAATATTATTCGTATTTTTTATTACACGTTTTCTATATTTTCTATATAGGCTGAACAATACCTTTGCGTCCTAGCATTTTGTAAAGTCCCACGGGCTTTGGTTCTTACACCATCCAGTGATTTACGAACAATAAATACAAAAAAGTTCTTCGTGTTGTGACCCCTATGCGGTCCACCTCTCCATTTCATGACAGTAATCCAACCAAGAACTTTAAATCATAATCAAATTCTTTTTTTTAATATATATTAACTGGAGAAGAACAATTGCCAGAAGTGATACTATAATTATTACTGCTCTGCTGTGGAAGAATTTATAGCATTTATTTGTTACTGACAGTAACGTTTTTTTTCTACTGGATTTACCCCCGAAAGGAAAAACTCACTGATCAGCCTTTGCCATCACTCTGTGTTCATCACGCTATAGAAGTCTCTTAATCATCAGTGACGAGACCCCCGGGATCCATCTATTCATATATCTACATCAGTTAACCTCCCGAGAACAGTGCCATCCCATAGAACTTTTTTTAAAAGTAAACAGCAAAAGACACTAAGGCTTCGATTTCAGCGACTACGGGAAAATAGCTGAACGCAAAACCCGCTAGTCTGGGGCTGGAAAAGGAAGAATCAGACTCAAGAGTATTTTGAGTACTTGTTAGATGTTTTTTTGTTATTTCATGGTATGCCGGATTCAACGATCGGTAAGTGAGAAAGGGTGGAAACTGTGGTGGTGGAACACTGTGAGATAACTGTATTTAATTACTGATTTTTTTTTCTTGGTAAATATCAATAATTTGATAACTTTTATTTTTTTCTCTAATGGAGTTTGTTGACATTTTTTTTTTAATATCTGCTTGGGATAAACATATGAATAATAATATGTTGCAAGTAGTGGTTTGGTTAGCTCTGAACAATGTTCCATATAATGTCAATAAAGTAGTTATAAATTCTGGCCATTGTTTTATCTTCTTGATATTCTTGAGTGATCGTGTATCGTGCCTTCTATGTAAGATTACGCGAATGCAGGGGTGGAAGATTCTGAACAATAATTGAACCTTGGAATACGATTGATGTGACAAGTCGGTTCCATTGAGTCCACAATTATTTAATACAGATTACACGTCAAGACGATTCATGCATGTTGATCACAAAGGTACATATTATAACTTGAAAATATATGGCATAGATATGTAGATATCCTATCAGTCCTTGTCCAATAATCAAATTACTGTATGCAGATTGTCATAGCTGTATGCACGCGCGGTTGGGGTTTCCAACGGCCGACAGTGAGTCTATGAGTCTGGCAAAATCAAATACTATGGACTGTAATTCATCCTTCCTTAATTTTCACTTCGTACTGACCTTTAATCATTTCAAATCTTCGTAATAGCAATGGACTGACCCATGTCCGTACTTGCATAAAATATATCTGTATGGCAATACCATGCCCAACATTGGAAGGAAAGTCATACGCGTCTTAACAGCTTGACGGTCAATGTGAAAAGGGTAGCGTTTCTTAGTTACCGACTGTGTCCTAAACAACTCTATACACGTCATAATCGATCGTGTCTAAAGCGTTCAAAATTGAAACCTCTATCGCAATATATTAAATGCCTTAACCTTTTACAATTGCACGTCTGGTAACCTTTAGCAGACGGCGTTAATATCATATACCGTAACAATTCCCTGTACACCGGGGAAAAAAAAATCGATAGATTTTTTTTCAATATCTATCCGACTTAACAATTTTTCAAAAAAAATTTAACACAATTGTGACATATGGCCGACGATGTTCTGAGTAGAACTGTTGCGGTCGTGTCAACTAACTATTTGTCATAGTCATCTAACGTTATATATCAATATTATACATATTATTATATCAACTAAATAAATGTCCAATGTTAATAGTGAATGATAGAATTAAATTAAAGTAAGGTCTGTCGTATTAGTATGTCATATAGGAATTAATTTGACTAATTAAAATTAAATTAATTAATTAAACTAAGAGTTAAATTATTAAGATTCTAATTTCACGCGATGTTATGAGAGAAGAAAAGACAAACTAAGTAAGAAGAAATAGAAAGAAATTCGAATATAAGTTTTAACTTAATTGTGTGTGTTAAGTGTTAGTGAATAATAACTAACTAACTTAACTAACTAAATACTGTATAGGTACATTAAAAAAAATTATTAATCTAATACTTGTGTGAGATTTATTTTCTCTTTTCATAATTTCTTCTTTTTAGTATTTCGTTCTCTTTTTTTTTTTTTTTTTTCATTTAATTTTTTTCTCACCTTTCATTTTATTGATAATAATTCAATTAAGAAGTTAAGTTAACTAATTAATTAGTATAGGATATGATGATCCATCCGTAGTCTTGATCCTGATGAATTCTTTTAGGCAAAAGTGTTCAAATGTCCACGTCGGAAAGAAATGTCATTTATAACTGCATCGAAGAATTAAGAGTCCATAGGATAATAAGTTCGACTTGTCGTCAGATATTATTCCATGATTGTTCAATGATATTCGTATATCGTGTATGGATATTATACGAAGTTCGAATGTAAGTATATATACCTTGATTGTCTTGTCGTTCAATTCTGTGATGCATATAGTGTTTATAAAGTTTGAATTGAAGGCAAGGTTAGTTCCTTTATAGTTGATACTTCGTTCAATCCAATGTAGTTCTGATTGATGTAGTTTAAGAGTGTCAATGTTGATTATTCGTCGTCAATAGGATTACGTGACAACGCATCTGCCACACAATTTTCAGTGCCAGGTATGTGTTCAATGGAGAACTCGAATGGCTGTAGGATGATTGAATATCTGGCAAGTTTTTGGCTTTTGTGGTTGGATCGACGCAAGGATGCGACCGCACGTTGGTCCGTCTGTATGGTAAAGGGGGCACCGAGTAAGAATTTCTCCAGCTTCGTTATTGCCCAGATCACAGACAAAAGTTCCTTGTCGACTGTGGAATACTTTGTTTCAGCCGGCTTCAGCTTTCTTGATATATATAAGGTGGGGTGTAGAATGCCGTCATGGTTCTGGAGCAGGCATGCACCAATGCCGTAGTTACTAGCATCTGTTCGTAAGAAAAATCTTTTGGAAGCATCGGGAAGTCTTAAAATTGGTTCATGTGAGAACAAATTTATAATTTTGTTGAAAGTTTCATTGCATGTACCAGTCCATGTCACCTTCACCGGCATATCTTTTTTTAACAATGAAGACAATACAGCCGTGATGGATGACAAGTTTGGTATGAATCTACTGTAATATTGAACAAGTCCTAACAAACTCCTGACCTGTTTCTTCGTCTGAGGAATTGCTATGTTTAGAATTTTTGAGACTGTACTAGGTAACGTTCGGATATATCCCGATCCAATGATATGTCCCAAAAAGGTTATCTCATTACACGCGATTTGCACCTTTGTAGGTTTAGCAGTTAGATGATAATTCCTTAGAGTGTCAAAAACATATCTAAGTCCCGAAACATGTTCCTCAAACGACGAACTAAACAAGCATATGTCGTCAATATATGTAATAACGTCTGGTCTACCTGATAAAATTTGTCGCATCAGGCGAATGAAGGTAGCTGGCGCATTAACAAGCCCAAAAGGCATCACATTCCACTGGTATAGACCTTGTGGCGTGGAAAATGCGGTGTAGTACTTAGCCTTTTCGGTCAGTGGTATCTGCCAATAACCTTTAGTTAAGTCTATCTTACTAAATATAGTTGCGTTGGATAGACGTGGTAGTAAGTCGTCGATAAGTGGATGTGGTTCGCTGTCAACTATAGTCTTAGCATTTAATTTTCTATAATCAACACATAGTCTAATGTTATTGTCCTTCTTCCGGACAATCACTAATGGAGAAGAGAATGGCGAATTACTAGTCTCAATGATTCCCAGAGACAACATCTGTTCAAGTTCTTTAGTAGTTTTAGCAAGGAAATGTAAAGGAACAGAATAGGGATGTACACGAATAGGTGTATCGTCATTGAGAGTAATGTCATGACTGATAGCCGATGTGCGACCCGGAACGTCGGTCAACACATCTGGATAAGATTGTAATAGATTAGCAATCTGTAGACGCTGTTGCGGTGTAACCGTTGAAGAGATGGTTACATCCCGCCAAGATTCAGTAGGTTGAACTACTGGTACAGGTAACGGTAACTGTACCTCAGGAAAAGAAGATTCTTCTTCCTGGATGACAGATAAGTTAGTATAATGACAAGTGGATACTGTGTTGTCATCTAGTTCATGAAAAATTGACTGTAAGTGTTCAGGACGTGTATGAAATTGCTTGAGCATGTTAATATGAAATATCTTTTTGTGTCCCTTGATATCTAAGACGTAATCAACGTCGGAAATTTTATCAATGACTTTGTAAGGACCATTCCAAGATATCAATAATTTATTGTTATTGTGAGGAAGTAACACATAAGCCTCGTCGCCTGGGAATAATTGGCGTAATCGTCGAGACTTATTTTGTAGAGATCGAGCCTTAGCTTTTGCAGCCTCAGAAGAAGCTGTTGCCAACTGGCAAGACTCAATAATGTTCTTCCGAAGATTAATCACGTACTCGTAAGATGACTGAGTGTCCTGAGTCATCTCGTCGTCAATTAATAAGTCTTTTATTAGTCCCATAGGACCTCTTGGGGGAGCACCAAAAACTAATTCAAAGGGAGAGAAGCCAGTTTGTTCATGCGGTACCTCCCGATAAGCAAATAGAACAGCTGGGAGTGCTCTGTCCCAGTCATGAGGGTGCTTAGCAGTAACCTTATGTAGTAGTTGTTTAAGTGTACGGTTAAGTCTTTCAACCGCACCATTACTCATCGGATGATAAATACTACTTAAATTCCTATCAATGTCCCAAGTTTTCATGACTTCCTTCATGGTGTCAGATATAAACTGTGACCCATGGTCTGATAAAAGTTTTCTAGGAAACCCTATTCTAGAAAAGATGAGATGTAGTGCATCAGCTACATCTGTGGTAGTGGTGGTCTTTAATGGGATAGCTTCCGGCCATCGTGTGCACAAATCAATGCACGTAAGGACGAATCTATGTCCTCTGGCCGATGGTAGCAATGGACCAATAATGTCTATTGCCATCTTGTCAAAAGGTCTCACTGAGATATCGCAAGCCTGAATAGGCGCCGTGTGAAAAGCTCCACGTGCTTTCACTTCTTGGCATGTAGTACAGGAACGTACATACTGCGAAATATCTCTTGACACCCCTGGCCAAAAGAATGAAGACAGTACTCGAGATCGTGTTCGAGTATATCCCATATGTCCAGCACAATGTGAGTCATGTGCATGTTGAAGAATGTACCGTCTAAAAGTATATGGGACCATAACTTGTTGTTTCATTTGTGATTTGTCATGAAAACATCTAATCAATATGCCATTTTTAATAACAAAACAATGTTTGTTATTATTACCTGAGGATAGATTGTCAACTTTATCAACCAACGTAAAAAATTTTTTTTAAAGATTTATCCTCTTTTTGTTTGGTTGCAAATGTTTCCCTGTCAATAGGTGAATTGACTACAAATTCCTCTTGGTTGTCTGCATCCATTTTATTATCATCAACTTTCTCCATGAGTTGAGTCTGTGCTCTAGTCGTCACGGCGTTTCCAGTGCATAGGTTATGTTTCTCCCATTCTATAATCTCATCTGGAGTACAATCTTTACTGCCGTGTATACGACCAACCATCAAATCAGCTATAGGCTTTTTTAGCATACATACTTTTACGTTTCCTGTGAAGAAAGGAGTGTTGACATGAATAATAGCTGTGGGGTAAAACTCTATTGTTCCACCAAACGTCATGCAACGAACATATTCCCCCGTTGCACAGCTGGGATGTACCAGCGACTGTCGTACACCAATCGTTGTGGATCCCGAATCCCTCAATACTGAGACGACGGATCCATTAACTAATCCCCTGTTAAAAATTAGTAGGCCTGTTCCATCGTTGACTGCAAGACCTACCTGTGGTATAATATGTCCGCAGTTAAGCACTGTTTCTTTCGCCTTCTGAAAAATAAGATTGCATTGCTGGCAACTATTTGCCACATTATAATTAATAGCAAAACATGCAGCAGAAGACTGTGTTGTATTATTGTCAAGTGGAACCTGAGCTATAGGGGTAGTATTATTTGTAACTGCCGCCCCTGTATTATGGTTGTAATGAGATGATCCCCGAGAATGAGATCGATTCCGAGTATAATTGTTAGAATTATCTCGTCGTCCTCTATAGTAACTATTATCTCGATGTCTCGAGCCATGATTATTACCCTTCCAGTTACTATTATCATTGGGAGTATGTGATCGATTATAATGAGTGTTATGTTGACCATTGTGGTAGTTTGTTTGAGGTGAATAATTTCTATCTCGTGATCTACCTCTGTTGAACTCATTTTTATTGTTGAAATCATTATTATGTCCCTTCTGAAAGTTAACATTGTGATTTCTTTGGAACCTGCTTCTGTCTACACTGTGATGTCTTTGTTTGTTATTGTGATTGTAGGCCATATTAGACGCCACAGGTAGAGGTTCTCTTAATGAGGAGTTAGAAATGGTTGCATTCGGGTGTGCCGAACAGTAGTTTAAAGAAATTTTTTCTAACTCATCCATAGTACCTGGTTTACGCTCCTGCAAATATGCAAAAAATGGCTGGCTAACCGAAGATAATACCTTATCTCGTAGTAGTAAATCAACTAATTTGTCGTATGATTTGTTGACTTCTGCCAGTTCAACCCATCTGTTAAATGTATTGCGTATATTCGCAATGAATCCTGCAAAATCCCTTGGAGATTCAGGTAAAATTCCCCTAAATTTCAACCTACAGTGTTCCTCGTCCAGGTGAAATCTTCGTAGAAGCAAGGACTTAATAGCACCGTAGTTATTAGCTATTGATGGGTCAGCATTTTGAGAAGCTGTCAGTGGTTCTCCAACCAAGAATTCATTTAACTTGAGTACCCATGACTCTTCAGGCAAATGGTTTGTTTTGCAAGTCTGTTCAAAACGTGCCAGGAACGATGAAAGGTCGTCGACGTTCAAGTTGAAAATGGGTAGTTTAAAGTTGTAGAAGTGTTTAGGCTGGCTGGATGATGATCCATTTTGTGCGTTATTATTCTGGTTTGCATCAGCATTTTGTGCTTGTAATCTTGCTGTCTCCAATTTAATACGCGCCAATTCCATTTCTTGTTGTAAAATAATTTCCTCTCGTTTCAATTTATTCTCTTCTTCCTGCCTGGAGATTGCTCTTTGCTCTTCTCTTTCACGTTGAGCAATCTCTCTCAACCTATTTTCCTTGGCAATTTGCTTCATCTCAAGTTCTGCTTCCTCTTTCTTTAATGCTGCCTTTTGTTCCTCTTCCTCTTTCTTTAATGCTGCCTTTTGTTCCTCTTCCTCTTTCTTTAATGCAGCCTTTTTCTCTTCTTCCTTTCTTTCATATTTTTCGAGTTCTGATTCAGCAAACTGACGAAGTTCTTGAGATTTATAACCATATTCACGACCAATCTTAACGAAATGGTCTATAGTAAGCATTTTGACTTTTATCTGTAAGTAATTATTGATAATTACTGATTAAATTAGTCAATAGTAGCTTCAGAGTAATTATTATACTTACTCAACTTAGGAATATTCAATATAGATAATCACAATAGTACTGAACTTAATGTCTAAGTTCAACTAATAGACAATATTTTGTAACAATATTGTATCTAAATAATACTATATCATAAATAGTTATGATATCGAAAGTCATTCACAAATTTTTTGTCGTTGGGTATCCCCTAGACACCGTACTAAGTCACTGTTTTAGTACAAAAAGTGGTCTGGGTTGCAAGTAGTGGTTTTTATTTTGTCTCTGATACAATATGTTATGCCATGTAATTGTCAATAAATGTAATGTTATAAAATTCTGGCCATTGTTTTATCTTCTTGATATTCTTGAGTGATCGTGTATCGTGCCTTCTATGTAAGATTACGCGAATGCAGGGGTGGAAGATTCTGAACAATAATTGAACCTTGGAATACGATTGATGTGACAAGTCGGTTCCATTGAGTCCACAATTATTTAATACAGATTACACGTCAAGACGATTCATGCATGTTGATCACAAAGGTACATATTATAACTTGAAAATATATGGCATAGATATGTAGATATCCTATCAGTCCTTGTCCAATAATCAAATTACTGTATGCAGATTGTCATAGCTGTATGCACGCGCGGTTGGGGTTTCCAACGGCCGACAGTGAGTCTATGAGTCTGGCAAAATCAAATACTATGGACTGTAATTCATCCTTCCTTAATTTTCACTTCGTACTGACCTTTAATCATTTCAAATCTTCGTAATAGCAATGGACTGACCCATGTCCGTACTTGCATAAAATATATCTGTATGGCAATACCATGCCCAACATTGGAAGGAAAGTCATACGCGTCTTAACAGCTTGACGGTCAATGTGAAAAGGGTAGCGTTTCTTAGTTACCGACTGTGTCCTAAACAACTCTATACACGTCATAATCGATCGTGTCTAAAGCGTTCAAAATTGAAACCTCTATCGCAATATATTAAATGCCTTAACCTTTTACAATTGCACGTCTGGTAACCTTTAGCAGACGGCGTTAATATCATATACCGTAACACCCCCCCTTTCCTGTTTTTTTCTCTGTAACTATGATTATTTTTGAATGTAAAATGCTCGATGTTGTGATTTTGGTTTAAATGATAATAAACTCCATAAACCTTTAATTACAGTGTCGGTCGACCCATTACCCCATATCTGTTATATGTAGTTTGTATTCACGTCTGTGCGTTTGTATCACCAAATTGGTGTGTGTACATGTGTGTAGGGTAACTGGCAAAAAATTATTTAGCCAGGAGAGTAAGGAGTCTGCAGATAAAAAAATGTCGTAAGATAGGCTGAATTGGAGAAATTACACGATTCAGAGACTGTCCTTCCTCTTACCCAGCATCCTTGTGAATCAACTAGCTATTTCTTAACCCTTACTATCACAGAGCCTTCACTATCATCCTCCACTCGGACGGGACCACTATTTCTAAGACCTATCTCAAAAAAAATTACGACAGAGATAAAAAGGAAGAACTATAAACACACGGGGAAGACAATCGGAGACAGACAAGACAGGGATAATAGCTACTAAAAACTTCATGGGAAGAGAGAGAGAAAGGCAAAGATTGAGAGAGAGAGAGAGAGAGAGAGAGAGAGAGAGACAGACAGACAGACAGACAGACAGACAGAAAGAGAGAGAGAGAGAGAGAGAGAGAGAGAGAGAGAGAGAGAGAGAGAGAGAGAGAGAGAGAGAGAGAGAGAGAGAGAGAGAGAGAGAGAGAGAGAGAGAGATTGAAAAAAGGAACCAAAAAACCCAGCACGTAAAGAAACAATGATTTTAGTTTCACCTTCGTAAATACCAGCATTCAAGAAGAGACCTTCAAGGACCTAGAGTTTTTCGGGAGAACTGGACTCGTTAATAGAATACGGGACTGTTCCGGGAAAAATCGGGACGAATTGCAGACTAGCTTAAAAATGATCGTAAAACGTGTATAGCAGGAATCAAAATTGAGAAGATGGAGCAGAATGAAACTAAGCTGGTTGATGTAGCAGATAAGAAAACCTAATTATAGTTAGACTGAACGTTCACCGCTGAAACCTGTCTCTAGCTTGCTTTGTAAGGCAATAACATAGAGCCACTGTGAAAGTCGAAAAAAAAAATTAGCAACAACGCAAACTAGGGATAAGGAGTATGGCAAAACTGAAGGACAAATTATCTAGACCTGGATCCGTGTGGGATAAAATGAAAGATGGATGAATGCTGTGTTAATTAGGAAGTCAAAACATTGATTTATTGGCTCTATTTCTGAGATCTGATCAAAGGATACAATTCATTTCTTTCTGCAAAATTTTTGGACCTCTGATATTTGTACTTGTTTAACCAGTCTATGAAGCAGCTCGCTAGTTTTGTATTGGTATAACAATGGAAATATTGTCATGGGCTTTTGTAATATAAACATTGACATTAACTATAGAAATGTTTAGCTTGAATTGAAATATTGTTCCGTTGTTACAGCGTGTTATCGATTCTGCTTGTTGTTGACACTGCTGAAGGTGATGCCTTATTGTTGATGTTCATGTAATATAAAGCCCAAGGGTAGACAATCATAATTATCGTTTTCCTTGTCACTCCCTAGGAGCATGGGGCCAACACAGAAGCAGACCCCCCTTGCAGGAAGCCTGCACCACAACATTCATGTGTGATTACAGCGGTGGTTTCCGTAGCTATTTGTTCTACACAATAAGTTTGCCATCTCCATGCAGAATCTCATATTTGATGCCTCTTACGACATGCATGAGGGAGCAATAGTCAGACTCTTTCGTTGTCTACTCAGATAACCACAGTAACTGCATCAGACAATACGTAATGGTTTTAGAAACATTTGTCAGATAATCGTTATCTAGAGCCAACTGGGCATACATACTGTAACATATGTGAATATTGTTATTAATCACTGTGAAGTCATCATCGTAGTAAGAAAGATGATGCTGATAGCTGCGGTAGTCATGTTCATATTGATGATAGCGGTGGTACTCATGTTAATATTGATGATAGAGGTGGTACTCATGTTCATATTTATGATAGTGGTGGTACTCATGTTCATATTGATGATAGTGGTGGTACTCGTATTCATATTGATGATAGTGGTGGTACTCATGTTCATATTGATGATAGAGGTGGTACTCATGTTCATATTGATGATAGTGGTGGTACTCATGTTCATATTGATGATAGTGGTGGTACTCATGTTCATATTGATGATAGTGGTGGTACTCATGTTCATATTGATGAAAGTGGTGGTACTCATGTTCATATTGATGATAGTGGTTGTACTCGTATTCATATTGATGATAAATGAGATGACGATGGTGACGAAGAAAGTAGTGATGACTGAGGTAATAATGATTGTGTGCTATAATGATTACGTTCATGATGTTTTTGTTCCTCTTGTACTCCTCGTTCCTTTTCTTCAGCTTCATTATCTTCTTGTGGACTGTTACAGTGCTCATTACATTTATAATTAGTTGTGTTACAAAGATACGTCTTGGAACATAACATTCACAGAAGTATCTTTGTGTAACTACATCCGTACACAACAAGGTGGGATAATCATAATCAAGTTAGACATATATTTTGTTAATTGGTCTGATTGTTCTGTGCTTGTAAACCACAGGGACCAAGATTCATTCAAAACCAGGCTTTTCTATGACAGATCTGGTCCATCCGGGAGGTCATCTGTGGTGACAAGATGACCAGCTCCAGATTGTGTTAAGTCGGGCTATGGCCACCGCGGGTAATCAGTGATAGCTTTGCCCTATCTTTAGTGAAGTATGCCAGACAAAACTTGCACGCGGCGCTATACCTTTGACGTCACGGGCGTCTGCAGGTTTGATAGTCATGGTTGCGATTGTGATGATCGACATGCTGAGAAGGATGGAGATAGCGTTTTAGCTTCAGTTCTGGTTTTCACTGCCCATGTGCCGTCAGGCTTGAAGAAGATTCTTCTTTTGTGAAGGAATATGGACTAGACTGAAAGTGTATTTGTTGTTTGAATATTCCGTTAGGATTTCTTTCCTCTTGAACCAGGAAGCTAGATTAGCTTCCGGTGAAAACTTCAGATGATTTGGTTTGTAATAAGATTCATTCTTTCTATCTTGGCTATGTAAGTTTTTTTTTTGTTTGTTTTAACGTACGCCCGCTATTACTCGAGTCGAGAATCTCCGGTTAGTATATCTCACCTGAGACTGATTTTTACATGAGTATCCCTTTTAGCCCTGTGCAATGACAGGTGTCCACTGGCCATTCACGCAGATACTCGCCGTCTTCGGAGGGTACCCAATAGAGCTGGGTCGGCTGAGGAGCCGTTCAGGTTATTCCTGTCCCTGGTCGATGACACTGCTTCAAATGTCTTCGCCAGGGCTCGAATTAATCCGGTCCAAGTCTCGGTCGACGACACTTCTTCAAGTGTCCTCGCCCGGACTTGAACCTGGATCACCCGATCGCCAGCACAGTGTGGTAACCATTACACCAGCGCGGCTCCCAACCCTTTGAAAATAAAGTTCGTTCGTTCTTAAATATCCAACAAGTTGAATAACATCCTTCCCATATTTTGTAATCTTTCTCTCGAATGTTCTAGACTTTCCTTTTAACTGTGTTATATGGAGCATGGACCCATAACTACAGCTACTCTTTTTGCAAGAAGCCTGGGCTAAAGCACTCATGTACTTTTGCATAAATGGTTTCAATAGCTATTTGTTTTATATCATGAGGTTGCCAGCACCATGAGGATGACTATGCCTACTACTAAACACGACACCACTTTTACACGTATCACCAAGTAATAAAAACAATAACACGCAGTTTCTAAACTTTTGTCTATGTTCATAACTGTTAAATATTATGTTGGTTGTGTATAGTTTCTTTAGAATTATTTAAATAAGTAACGGACATAGTCACGCGTGGACAATGTGAGAATTCTGTTCATTTGATTGCAAGGTCGTTGACTTTTGACTTGTCTGGTGTAGACCAAGCATTTAGAAACAGACATTGTGTGGGTTCTAAGAATCTGTTATTCTTTGTGTTGATGATAATGATGTTGATAATGATGATGACGATGAACATGATGCTGAAAATGACGATGAAGGTTATAGTGATAAACTTGTTGTCTATGATGACTAGTGATGGTGACTGAAGTTGATGAACTTCAACTCATTGAATGATTTAATGACTAATAATGGAAGGTGAAGATGAGATATTGATACTAAGTTTGATGATCTGCGATCATGATTATGAGAATCTCAATTTTCAAAGAAGTCATCAAGTGGTACAAATAGAATGTTCTGACAGGTTGTTACGGTAGTTTTATTGATATCGTCTGCTAGAATTGGCAGTGCGCATTTTTGGGGTCAATAGAATTAATATAAATTGATTTTTATACTTCACGGATTAATGAACGCGAAATACACGGTCAAATTATGACGTGTTAGCGTCGATATGGTCACGCTTCGTGACTTAGTTACTGGACCCTTGTTACGTTGTCCGTCAAGCCGTGAAGTCGTGTTTTTACCTCCTTCCACTATTGAGCTTTGTTAATAGCCATATTTATGTAAAGTGATACCAGGACTTAGGGTCAGTCCAGATAATAATATATACAAGCGAATTAAAAAGGTTAGTGATTAACCTACGTTAAGGAAGGATGGTCGATAAGAAATATGATTATATCGTCAAGACATCATGCGCTCACTTCTGGCTGTCTGGATCCCAGTAGCGCATGTACATAGCCATGATGGTCTGTCGACATGATTTCAATATGACACGGACGGATATGAATATATATGCAAGTAAATTCTAACTAACTGTATGTAAATAGTGTACCTGTATGACTGTCTTCGTGTATGAACTGTGAATAAATAATTGGACTCTAGTTCGAAGACTTATCAAGTCAATATCATTAACTTGTTGATCATATCTACCCCGCATTCACGTACTACACTATTGAAGCACGATGATCAATTTATGAATGAAACATAAGAAAATTCAATACATGGCCAGAATTGGAAACACTCTTTATTGATATAATAATTTGGACAATAAGATGCAAGGACAAACGAACTCAACAATGAGTCTGTCAACAACTTCAAATGTCCTTACTGCAACACTGGTGCCCATAGTGTGGGGAACGAAAAACAATTTTCAAGTTACATTCATATCGCCAAAAAACTGTTTACCATTGAAAAATGCTCACGTGATTTGCGAAAGTATGACACAATACACCTAACGACAAAAAGGTCAAACCTACGTCATCAATCTTTGCGTACAAGCGATAGGTCAAGCCAGCAGCTGTTAATACAGTCCTCTGCAACGAAATACCGAATCAAGGTGGACAAACGGTATTCAACAAGAAGAAACACTTCATCAAGCAATGTATAGCAACTCACGATACTTGTCTATGCCGTTGATGCATACTGGCATTAACCGGAGTAGATAACTGAGCACAAAAAGATAAGTTTAGTTTGTAACCTTTGTCGGTTAAATAGGCATACAATAGTCCATTTCGCCGTTCGATAGGCATGTCTTTGATTTCATTGTTGAATGTTGTTTGTGAATATTTATTATGTTGTATGTTACATGTTAGCGGGTTTGGTTGGCGAGGGAGCTGAAACCTCTGGATATGTCGCGAAAAGCTGACCCCAGAGATTTCAGTTGTTCTTAGGGTCCATTGAAATTTTGCAATCTGTACGGGAGCCCCCTTACAAATTAACCAGGGAACCGTTCTGCTCGACATTGCAAGATTTCGATACTAAGTGTTTTAGCTGTGCAGTTTTGTGAATAGCTGGTGTATTTTATTGTATTCAGTTTCGTTTTATTGAGTTATGTATTATTGTTTGTAACCTATCTCGTCAATTCTGATCTTTTCTATCACTTATTTCATAGATTTTGTATAACCGTCATGAGTCCAGTGTGACGTCACTGATTTAGGCGTACATGTTTCATCTTGATTTAGTTCAACCTTTGACCTTCTTAAGTACTTCCGATTTTTTCTCCTTAGTTTATAGATTCATTTTCTGTCTGAAATTGTCAGTTCGTGATGTGCTAATGTTCTATACATTTTAGTTTATTGTTTGTCTTAGTTATTCATTTCATATATTAATGATTTAATAATATTAGAAATTTAGTATTAATAGAATAATACAATAATTTGATTAAATTTTTATTAAATCAAATGATGACTTGCGTGATGTCATCATATTGCAGTAGTGGTCCAATTCATTATTGAGGCACATTATACATGATGCCTAAGGCATAAAGTCATAACTTTATACTCACAATAAAAAATTTTGAATTAAGATACGTTTATTAAATAACTGTTTGGTATTCACACCATGCATAGGTGTTGAATTAGGAAACTATATGTGATATAGTACAAAGTACACGGACATAATACTACATTGGTGACTTAGCACATATAATTGATTGAATAATATAATTATAGAGGGACAATACTCATATTTATTGTATGATGATATTATATGCATGATATAAATTCAGCATCTTAAATAAATAAATAGCTTATCTATTTATGATATATATTAGTAAATACATATAATATTGTTACAAAATATTATATAATTGTGAAACTTACAAATAACAATACAAAGATATCATAATTATTTATGTTGAGTATCCATACATTGATTAAGTACAAATAATTACATAAATTCTATTGGTGATTACGATAGATTAGTAATTACTTACAAAATTAACGTCAAGAATGCTTACCTTGGATCATTTCATTAAAATTGGAAAAGATTGTAATAAAAAGGGAGATGCACTCCTGGAATTTGCGACAACTGAACTTGCAAAATATGAAGCAAAAATTGAAGAACTTGAAAGAAAAGAAGCCGAGAAAAAAGCTGAATTAAAACGAGAGATGGAAGAACAAAAAGAACTTGCTAGACGAGAAAAAGAAGAACTCAGACAAGAAGAAGAGAATAAATTGAAACGAGAGGAAATTATAAGGCAACAAGAAATGGAATTGCAACGTCTTAAGTTAGACACTGCAAGATTTCAGACACAAAGTGCTGCTGCAAGCCAGAATGAAAATGCTCAAACTGGATCTTCATCCAACCAAAACAAACCTTATTACAACTTTAAAGTACCACCTTTCAAATTGAACCTCGACGACCTTTCATCGTACCTAGCACGTTTTGAACAGGTATGCACAACAAATAACTTACCAAAACATGCATGGGCTTTAAAACTTAGTGAATTATTGGACGGGGAACCATTAAGTGCAGTTCAGAATGTTGACCCAACAATAGCGGGTGACTATGACGCCATTAAAGCCTTATTATTGCGTCGTTTCCATTTCGACGAAGAGGGTTGCAGATTACGTTTTAAAAGTATTCTACCAGATTCTAATAAAGACTTTACAGGTTTTATTGCGAACATACGCAATACCTTCAACAGATGGGTGGAACTGGCAGGTGTCAACAAATCATACGACAAGTTAGTCGATTTGTTACTGAGGGATAAAGTGTTATCCTCTGTCAGCCCACCGTTCTTTGCCTATTTGCAAGAACGAAAACCATCTACTATTGATGAATTAGAAAAAAATGTCAATAAACTATTGCACTGCTCATCCGAATGCAAGCATTTCTAACTCGCTAATAAGGGAACCTCTACCTGTGGCCTCTAATATGTCATACCACAGTCATGACAAGCCAAGAAC
The DNA here is from genome assembly GCA_024509875.1 of Oreohelix idahoensis. NCBI lineage: Eukaryota > Metazoa > Mollusca > Gastropoda > Stylommatophora > Oreohelicidae > Oreohelix > Oreohelix idahoensis. The sequence goes on along the minus strand of JAMPIV010008565.1, from coordinate 84,974 downwards.
ACACAGCGTAGATAGAAGTCGCTTCAAAGGAAATTATAATGTTAATTTTCATAAGGGACATAATAATTTCAACAATAAGAGTGACTTTAATAGAAGTAGACCACAAAATAGAAATTATTCACCTCAGTCGAGATACAATAATGGTCCACATAACGCAAATCATAATCGATCATATAACTATAACACTACTAACAACTGGAATAACAATAATCATGGCTCGAGACATCGAGATAACAGTTACTACAGGGGACAACGGGATAATTCTAATGATCATTCTCGTCATCGATCTCAGTCTCGTAGATCGTCTCATTATAATCATAATGCAGGGGCAGCAATTACAAATCATACAACCCCAGATGTTCCACAAAACGATAAAATAATACAGTCTTCTTCTACATGTTATGCAATAAATTATAATGTGGCAAATAGTTGCCAAGAATGTAATCTTATTTTTCAGAAAGCAAAAGAGACAGTATTGAACTGCGGACATATTCTACCAGAAGTAGGTCTTGCAGCCAATGATGGAACAGGCTCCCTAATATTTAACAGAGGGATTGTAAATGGATCCATTGTTTCAGTGTTGAGAGATTCCGGATCGACCACTATCGGAGTCCGGCAGTCACTTGTCCATCCAAGTTGTGCGACAGGGGAATATGTTAGATGCATGACGTTTGGTGGGACAATTGAACATTATCCCACTGCAATAATTCATATTAATACACCCTTCTTTTCAGGAAATGTGAAAGTATGCATGTTGAAAAATCCTATTGCAGATCTGATGTTGGGACGCATCCACGGCAGTAAGGATTGCACACCAGAAGAAATTATGGAATGGGAAATGAAACAGTTGCAATTTTAGGGCAATGCTAACGCCGTCATTGCAATGGCAACATTACGTGCCAAGAATATGAATACATGTGGCACAGCAGTTTCTAATTTTAGTCTTGGTACTATTTTTGAAAAAGAGGAATATAGTGAGACTCTCCATCAAAATAATAATAACCCTATTTTACGACAAATAGTCAGCACTAAGAGTGATACTAAGGTGTCTACACACCCAGTGGCAGGTAGAAGATCATTCCGAGGGAGTTATACTTTTCGTCGGCAGAATATTACTGCCAATTCTGAAAATAAATGCTGGCGACAGGATCATATTATACTTGATCGTAATAAAACTGTTAACACTGTCAACGGTGTAAAAGATTGTACTAAGAAGAGTAAGATGTTGAAACATATAGGTGGAGTTAAGAGTAATGAGAAGGGTGCATATTCTCGCACCGTATTAGTGCGCAATCTGCCACACGACGTTACATGGCAGGCACTTAGTAATTTCTTCAATTACACGGCAGATGTTAGGTTCGTGCGTCTGTTACCACCTACCAATAACAGGTATGGTGAAGCTCTGGTTACATTTCGTAACAATAGAGATGCTCGAATGGTTATCGAGCTTGACAATGGTGTTTATTTTCACCACCATTCTTTGAGATTGAAATTAGTACCTGATTCTGCGTCACGCAGATAACAGGTTTCGGTAACACTGTTCGTCACATCTTTGATGACTCAGCATAGTCAGTCATCATCATTTTTTTTTTCTTTCCTAGTAATCTTTTCGTACATATATTAGTTAAGGTATACTCTTCTATTAGGTGATACTTTTGTTACTTTGTCTACTATGTCACTATTCTAATCTTTCAGTGATTCGGGAAGAAGAATCTTTCTTTTTCTGAGGTACAGATGTCCTTACCTGTACCGGTATTACAACCTATGGAATCTTGGCGGGATGTAACCATCTCTTCGGCGGTTACACCGCAACAGCATCATCAGATTGCTGATCTCTTACAATCATTTCCAGATGTGCTGACAGACGTAACTGGTCGCACATCAGTGATTACTCACGACATTACTCTTAAAGATGATACACCAATTCGTGTACATCCCTATTCTGTCCCACTACACTTTCTCAGCAAAACGACTCAGGAACTTGAGCAGATGTTGTCGTTAGGTATTATCGAGACTAGTACCTCACCATTTTCTTCACCTTTAGTCATTGTCCGAAAGAAGGACAACAATATTCGCTTATGCGTTGACTATAGGAAGCTAAATGCTCAGACCATAGCTGACAGTGAACCACATCCCAATATTGACGACTTACGGTACTTTCTCGTCTGTCCAATGCAACACTTTTCACTAAAATAGATCTAACTAAAGGTTATTGGCAGATACCACTAACCGAAAAAGCCAAATACTACACAGCGTTTTCCACTCCACAAGGTCTATACCAGTGGAATGTGATGCCTTTTGGGCTTATGAACGCTCCTGCTACCTTTATTCGCATGATGCGAACAATTTTATCAGGTAGACCAGACATCATTACATACATTGACGACATATGTTTATTTAGTTCATCATTTGAGGAACATTTTTCGGGGCTTAGATGTGTTTTGGAAATATTGCGTGATAATCATTTAACCGCGAAACCTACGAAAATACAAATTGCATTTCGAGAGATAACCTTCCTGTGACATATTATTGGAGCGGAGCGTATTCAAACGGTTCCTAGTACAGTTTCAAAAATCTTAAACTTATCAGTTCCTCAAACGAAGAAGCAAGTTAGGAGCTTATTAGGGTTAGTCCAATACTACAGCAGATTTTTACCTAACTTATCATCCATCACGGCTGTCTTGTCATCATTGTTGAAGAAAGACATGCCAGTGAAGGTAAAGTGGACCGACGAATGCGACAAAATTTTTCGAATGATACCAAACATCTTTTCAAATCCACCAATTTTGAGGTTACCAGATACTTCTAAAAAGTTTTATCTTCGTACAGATGCCAGTAATTACGGTATTGGAACTTGTTTACTTCAATATCACGACAATATACTTCATCTCACGATGTACATATCAAGAAAACTGAAGTTACCGGAAACCAAGTATTCCACTGTGGACAAGGAGTTGCTGGGCGTAGTTTGGGCAATAACAAAACTGGAGACATTCTTGTTGGGAGCACCCTTCGTGATCCAAACGGATCAGAAGGCGGTGGCATCGTTACGTCGCTCCAACCACAAAAGCCCCAAACTTGCCAGATTTTCGATTCTATTACAGCCATATGATTTCGTCATCGAAGCCATACCGGGACAAGAAAATATAATTGCTGATGCACTGTCAAGACATCCTACTGAAGTCGAATAATTGTCCACAAGTTAAAAGAAACTTAACAAGATTGACTCTGAAACTCTCACTTATTCCTGTGTTATGAAATTGATAAGAACCACCTCTATACGAGAATTACACTTTGAATACTTGCAGTGAATCATTCAATATAAACATTTTTCGAAAGACGATTCGTGACAGTAAGAGCCATATTTCGATTGTTCTTTTCTAACGTTTGGACTTTGGTTAGTGTCCAATCGTTCTACAACACATTACGATATGGCCTAGAATATGATATGAATCCAAGCAGGACATATAACGTTATGCAAATTGAATTGACTAATTCAACACGATGAAAATATACACTCCGTCGAGAACAAATCATATTTGAACATTGTGAAATTTTTTCTCCAATGGAACTTTCCACAAACTTTCAAAGGAAATAACGACGACTGGATCTTCATATCCGACATTATTAATTTTAATAGTTATTAAGTTAATAAAGAATATAATAAAATTGAAGTGTGATAATAATATAAAAAGAAGAAATTGTGTCACAAGGAAAAAAAAATGAAAAAGAAGAAAATAATATCACACATGAAAATACTCTAAATATTTTATTTATGAATATGATAGCTGTTATATGCATTTAGATGTTCACATGAATTGTATGAATATTTTTTTTTATTAAGTCATTAAGTTAACTATTTAATAATTACTCGACATTTATAATTAAGTTTAAACACACATAACTAAATTAATTTATACTTTACCTTTTTCTTTACTTTACTTGTCCTTACTTCTCATGTCTTTTATTATGACACTATCTCTCAGTTTATTTAATTAGATGTTAATTTATTAATACCTTACATACTTATTATGATTAATTAGTTTAATTTTAATTAGTTAGAATAATTTTCTTTACACAACACTTCATTATTCACTCACAATAGTCTTTAAGTTCAGTAGCTAATTATTTAGCGACAGTTGACATCCCTTTGTTTGATATAATAATATTATATGACTGATATATTATCGACATGACCACGACATTGTTCTAGACATAACATCGTAGGCCATTAGTCGGGTTTTTGTTAAAATTTTTGAGTAAGATAGTTCAAAAAAATCTATCTAATAGATTTTTTTTTTCCACGGCGGGCAGGAAATTGTTACGGTAGTTTTATTGATATCGTCTGCTAGAATTGGCAGTGCGCATTTTTGGGGTCAATAGAATTAATATAAATTGATTTCTATACTTCACGGATTAATGAACGCGAAATACACGGTCAAATTATGACGTGTTAGCGTCGATATGGTCACGCTTCGTGACTTAGTTACTGGACCCTTGTTACGTTGTCCGTCAAGCCGTGAAGTCGTGTTTTTACCTCCTTCCACTATTGAGCTTTGTTAATAGCCATATTTATGTAAAGTGATACCAGGACTTAGGGTCAGTCCAGATAATAATATATACAAGCGAATTAAAAAGGTTAGTGATTAACCTACGTTAAGGAAGGATGGTCGATACGTAATTTGATTATATCGTCAAGACATCATGCGCTCACTTCTGGCTGTCTGGATCCCAGTAGCGCATGTACATAGCCATGATGGTCTGTCGACATGATTTCAATATGACACGGACGGATATGAATATATATGCAAGTAAATTCTAACTAACTGTATGTAAATATTGTACCTGTATGACTGTCTTCGTGTATGAACTGTGAATAAATAATTGGACTCTAGTTCGAAGACTTATCAAGTCAATATCATTAACTTGTTGATCATATTTACCCCGCATTCACGTACTACACTATTGAAGCACGATGATCAATTTATGAATGAAACATAAGAAAATTCAATACATGGCCAGAATTGGAAACTCTCTTTATTGATATAATAATTTGGACAATAAGATGCAAGGACAAACGAACTCAACAATGAGTCTGTCAACAACTTCAAATGTCCTTACTGCAACACAGGTGAGATGGATAGTTTACAACGTACGATATTAATAAAAGACCAAATGTGTAATAATAAAACTAACGATCCAAACAAGAAATGTGCACACTGGTTAGCTCTAATGTTGATTTCTATACTATTGAGCACGAATTGCATGACGAAGGCTGTACATTTTTGTATTTCATTTTAGTAAGACTACCCAACTACATATTTATTTTCTGTAATCTTCCTCATTTTTTTTACTGTCCACCGACCTGTCTATCTCTCCTTCCTTTTGTCATCCATTCATTCATTTATTTTAGCCCTTAGTTCCCTATGGAGCAGAGGCCTTTAGGAGATATACATCGTTGTGACAGGTTATGTAAATAGATTACATAATTTCCCACCTTTGCTTCCTTATTAGTATGCACGGTTTTGTTAAACGCAGAACCCCTACCCTCCAATATCTGTCTTAACTCATATTCTAGCCACGCCTATTTTTTTCTCTATGTCTTACAGGCACCAGCGAGTATTTACAAACAGACCTATTAGCTAGTCCACGACGGAACAGGTAAAGAGCCAGCGAGTAAGCCGTTAACTGAATTATCACGTGAGCGATTGGACAATCGTTGAAATTTTGACAAATCAGACTAGAATGCGCGTAGAGAAAGAACGGGTCGTCTAATGGTAGAATCAAGGGCGATAAGTCAGAAGACGTACATTTGATGGTTATATTTGACAGGGGGGAGTAAGCGAATAAAGAAAAGAAAGGAGCGATAACCACAGTTACCGACCTCACCCGTTTGTTCCTGGAACGTAATTAGCTACAGTAAGAGACGAGATCAAAGTCGTCTGTTCGCTAGCAAATATCTATGCGGCCTGCATAATTGTGAAATAAAGCTTTCATTCAGGAATGAACCGCAGATTTGCGCAAAATACGGGCTAAGGCGCGATATCTCGCACTCGCTAGCGAATTTATACCAATTTCATATATATATAACCCATCCTTTAAAATCAATTTATCTAGTAGCCACATAATTTTCGGAATATCTATCGCGAATCCTAGACCCATTGTACAAGTGGAATTACTTAGTATTCCGTGCAGATAATTTCATTTTCTGTGTAGCGGTAAATATATATACTAGCATTTTGAGTGATTTAATTGTTAAAAAGTTCATCGGTTTTTTTCACTAGGATTTTCAGTGTTAATTGGCTAGCGTATTAAATAACATATAGCTAATTTTTCCCAGCTTAACGTAAATTTAATTACTCGCTGTTACACAGAAAGAGATATTTTAATTGACTAGTTTTTTTTTGTTTTTTTTTTCTATAACCAGCGGCACTCAAGCTTTCCGGCTCTTTTCGGCCCAATGACATGTCATTGCGAGGCTGGGGGGTCAGTGGACTTTCCTTCAAACCCGGTCAGGAGCTTCGCTTCTTCCCATCCACACGGGATTTATGTGCAGGAGCCGTTCAGATTATTCAGTCAAATTTCCGGTCGTAAACATTTCTTCAAACGCCGACGGCCGGGTTTGAACCATGAACACCTGGTCGCCAGTACAACGTCAATTGACTAGTAAATGCACTAAGCGTTAGAGTACTGATGAAATACATTTATCCATTAGGTGTAATTTTGTAAATGACTAGCGCTTATTTCACGGGTTAATAAAAACGATAAGTTAAGCTAGACATTTGTGGTTTCTAATCTAATTTAATAACAGTATGAATAAGAAATCATACATTACGTGGGTTAGGATAGAATACTGATAGTGTGATTTAATGTTTAGCATTTTCTTCCTAAATTTAGTACGGGTCACAAACCAAACCTACCAGCGGCCTAAATCTGAGAAAAAGGGTCTAAGTCAAATAGTACCAGAAACATTCTTATGTAATATCGGGTCTTCGAGGTTGACCTGTTCAGCCCTCTTGTTTCCCCCAGAGAGAGAGAGAGAGAGAGAGAGAGAGAGAGAGAGAGAGAGAGAGAGTACGAACATTTGACAAATAAGAATAACGATAACTGGACATATAGATACCCAGATTTCTTTTTAATTTTCACTTACATTCAGCCCGCTGTGGCGAAAATATCAAACTTAACACTACCCGGCTACTGACCACTGTGTTGTGGTGAGGATTTATTCAGAAAGATTTACTCACCTGACATTCTCTTTAACTATAGGAATTACAAGCTACTGAACACTGTGAACATTTGATCTCGTAATTATTTTCCTACCTGGACTAATTGATGTGACAAAAACAGATCTAATTAACAGTAACAAAGTAAGCGTTCCCCAATAGGAGGATTAATCAGCCTTGGAGGAACTGGGGCTTATTTTGCCAAAACCCAACACTGGATTTGTTACGTGAATCATGGAGATATGTTCCAGATGTTGTTAAAACAACTATTAGCTAAGCGTGATTGAATGTGGCCACAGGTTTGTCAGAGCAGAGAGAAAGAGAGTGAATAATTCTTCTATTTTATAATCATTGTACTCACTTTCGTTCTTCTTTTTGTTTGCTAATACTGTTAGTTTCAGGAAAGATTAATTAGGAACTCTGTTCTTTACAGTACCGTCAACTTCTATACCATAACGCAAATCTTTTGACCTTTTGGGGTTATTAACTTCATTCTTGTGGGATCTTGTCTCAACAGAGGGGATTGCACTTAATAATAATAATAATAATAATAATAATAATAATAATAATAATAATAATAATAATAGCCCCTTCAGTCATAACTGACTATGGGAATGCGCCCCTGAGGTGACAGCCCTCAGCTGCTTATTTTCCTGGTGCTCCTTTCGACGTTTTCTCCCCTCCTCTGCTTGTTATGTGAGCCTTTCTTCGCCCAATCTGAGATGGCGCCGTAAATAGCATCGCCACTTAGTGCGATCGGCAGCTTCATCCTCCCATGTTGCTGGATCCTTGTCCAGTGCCCTCATATCTCTCTTGCACACATCTTTGAACCTCAGCTGTGGTCGCCCAACTGTTCTCTTGCCATCTGCTAATTGTCCGTACAAGATATCTTTTGGGATGCAACCATCTTCCATGCGGAGAACATGGCCAAGCCAGCGAAGTCTGCGCTGTATAAGCAGTGTATACATACTTTGAAGGCCAGCACGTGACAACACCTCGATATTTGTCACTTTATCTTTCCACGAGATGCCGAGGATGCGGCGTAGACACCGTAAATGGAAGGTATTGAGCCTTCTTTCTTGCTTAGCATAGGTCGTCCAGGTCTCGCTGCCATATAGGAGTGTGCTGGTGACGCAGGCATTATATACCGCAGCTTTGGTCTTCATTGTGAGTTTGGAGTTTCCCCAAACACGCGATGTGAGGCGGTCAAAGGTAGCTGCAGCTTTGCCAATGCGGCTGTCGATTTCTGTATCCAGTGAGAGTTTGTCATTGATGGTAGACCCTAGGTACGTGAAGTGGTGCACCACTGCCAATTCATAGTTATCGATAGTGATAACTGGTGCAGCACCCGCATCCTGACCCAGCACATTCGTTTTCTTTAGACTTATTGTGAGGCCAAAGGCCTTGCATGCTTTAGTGAAGCGATTCATCAAGTTCTGAAGCTCCTGTTGGCTTTGAGTGACGACTGCAGCATCATCAGCGAACAACAAGTCTCTTATAGTGACCCTTCTGATTTTTGTTTTTGCCTTCAGCCTTGAAAGATTAAACAGACGGCCATCTGACCTAGTGTGAAGGCATATTCCTTCAGTTGCATCTCTGAATGCATGTTTCAAGAGTGAGGCAAAGAAGATCCCGAAGAGGGTCGGAGCCAGAACACAGCCTTGTTTATATATCGCCTTTATTGACCTCACAAAAGCATTTGACTTGGTTAGTAGGGATGGACTCTTCAAAATCCTCCTGAAAATAGGCTGTCCTTCTAAAGTGCTGGAAATGATAAAGTCATTCCATGACGACGTGACGGGAACAGTCCAATATGCTGGAAGCACGTCACAGCCTTTTGACATAAGACGTGGCTTTATCATTTCCAGCAGTTTAGAAGGACAGCCTATTTTCAGGAGGATTTTGAAGAGTCCATCCCTACTAACCAAGTCAAATGCTTTTGTGAGGTCAATAAAGGCGATATATAAAGGCCTTTTCTGCTCTCTTGATTTTTCCTGAAGCTGTCGGACAGAGAAGATCATGTCTGTTGTTGATCTACCAGCTCGGAATCCACACTGTGACTCTGGATATACGCGCTCAGCTAACTTGTGTAGTCGCATTAAGATGACTTTGGCAAAAACCTTACCAACAATACTAAGAAAAGAGATGCCTCTGTAGTTATTGCAATCACTTCTGTCTCCTTTATTTTTATACAGTGTTACAATCTTGGCATCTCGCATGTCTTGAGGAATAGTTGTCTCTTCCCAGCACTGGCATAGCATCCCATGCAGGGGATGTAATAGCGTGCTCTTATAGCATTTGATTAAATCAGGAGGAATCCCATCACTTCCTGGTGCTTTGCCAGAGGCCACACTATCAATGGCCTTGCTGAGTTCCTCTAATGTTGGTTCGGCATCCAGCTCCCCCATAGTTGGCAGACATTTGACAGCATCAAGGGCTGCAGGCGTAACGGTATTTTCTCTGGCGTAAAGCTCATAGTAGTGCTCGACCCATCTCTCCATCTGCTTACCCTTATCGGTTAGCTTCTCTCCGCTGATGGTTTTTAGCGGTGCTGTCTTACTTTTTTGGGGGCCAAGTGCTTTCTTTATACCGTCATACATTTGTTTAATGATGCCTGTTTGCGATGCGATCTGGATGCTCTCACTGAGCTGGAGCCAATAGTCATTTGCAATGCGTCGACCAGTTTGTTGAACTTTGCTTCTCGTAGCCTTCAGGATCTGTAGGGTTCTAGCACTCGGTGAATGTTTGTATTCATTCATAGCACTGTGCTTAGCTTCAATGACAGGTGCCATCACATCTGATGAAGCATCAAACCAGTCATTTGACTTTGCCGTTTTCTTACCAAAGGTGGCAAGTGCAGTACTTTGAATGGTGTTCCGTAGATGCTCCCAGTTCTCTGTAATAGTATCACCATGCTGAGGGCTGCTGAGCTCTTTCTTGAAGGTCGCAGTAAATTGACCGATCATGACAGGGTCTGACATTGTAAAGTTTCTCTTCTTCTTTCCACTCTGTAAAGTGTCAGTCGGTGTGCTCTGTAAGGAAGAGTGGTGTGTTGTTGAGATCAGGCATGCTCCAGTCTACCCAGCTGTAAATGGGTAACTCACCCTAGTCCTGAGTTAGGGAAGGCAAAGGCTCCAGGGGAAGCAGGCCCTAAACTTGGTCACTCCAACCGACGCAGGATGGTGTATGTATGAAGTAGAAGTGTAGAGTGTGATTACCGCGAATGGTGTACTGTTCGTGTGCTGACCAATATAACCACTCATACACTTGTGTCTACAAGGCACCAATGCAGACTGCTGGAATCTTTGTTTACTCAATTTATTCAGACGTACACACTGGGACATACGAGTACATCATGGTATGTTGACATATCAATTTGTAGGTATACATAGCAGATCTGAAGTCATGACACATTCAGAAATAATGGGCAGTACATCAAAAGTTCAATTGCCATGATACATTATGGCCGCATCCCCCTATCTGACTAAACGCGTCAGTGAAGGCAGATCGGTAAATAATTAAAGTTACTTGACGTCCATAGTTTGTAGCATATATTATGAAACCACGAAAGAGGGGGTTTCTAGCAAGATTGAGATCTCCCTGTCACTGTCCGATAATAGGATAAATAATCTGTTCTCTTGGCAGTGATCAAAACATATGATGACCGAAATCTAACATGGCCGCCTCCCTGAGTTGTCGTTCACTCATTCATAGGAAGGAGAATATAAGCCAGAGTTAATTTATAATGGGTATATAAATGATTTCATAAATGTTCCCATACAGCTCTACGGTGATCAGGTTAATTCACGTAGCCATAACCGCTGTAGGAAAGTCTGTCATCTTTGTCGATACAAAACACGACCCTAGCGATACGAAGCACAATGTTCCATCTAGGTCGAATCGACATGAGATCATCAAAATAGGGTCTGGCAATACATGGAGTCCGAATTATACATTGTACCGTACCTTAGGAGAGTCTCTAACATAAACTATAGTAGAGATACCATCTCCTTTAGAAGAAAACCACTTCATGAATCATATTTCCTTAGGAATCTACCAGCCCTTTGAAAAGTGCGTACCCGCCATTATCACGGTACATCGGAACTCATCACGACTTGTCAAGACAACTCATACTTCCGCTAGACCGGAATAACAAGAATCTAGTCCCTCCTACCCATCCAAAATATACAATATAGGACTGATTCTACTTGTACTAATAATATGTAATACATATGAATTCAGGCCATAAACACAATAAGCAAATTAATATATTTTCTGGCCCTAAAAAATAAGTACAAACGTAAGCGCAATATCCTTGCGCCGGATCAATATCCAGAACGATTACTCCTATAATCAAAAGTGTGAATCAAACATGGATTCTCTCGCTTTTACCATAGACAGCATTTTCATACACAAATGAATGAATGTCTATATTTTTCCCATATTAAATAGCCATATCGATTTTTGTAATATGTGCGTCAAAATATGCACGCAACAGATTACCACACCCCTCGGGAAAAAAAAATGGTACATTTTTTTTTTTTGAAATACATCTAGGAGCAACATACAATAGGCTCACAACGCACCAATACAATGCGCAGATGATAAGCATAAGTTTTATGACCTTAGAGAAAGTACTTCTCTAAGTATAAATATTTCCAGAGAGGTGTCACCAACGCATACTACAATATTAGCAATGACACAATTTCCACATTAGTTTATACATAAATTTCATCTAAGATATCTTAACATCATGATCATCAAAGACGAAAAACATTGAAAGATCAGCGGTGAATAAATATCAATGAACCGCTAAGTAGTGTTACAATCAATATATGATATATTACATATGTGTACACATTTCAACATAGAAACAACTGTATCAAAGTTGTATAACAGTTATGAATCATGTGGGCATCTAGACAAAATATCTGCCATCACATTTTCTGACCCACGGATAGCTCGCACCGAAAAATGAAATGGCTGTAGAGCAATCGCGTATCGCGTTGATCTCGCGCTCTTCAGATTTTTACTCTGAATAGCCGTAAGAGCTTTCTGGTCAGTTTCCACAATGAAATGCGCGCCCAGAAGAAATCTTTGCAGTTTAAGGATTGACCAAACCATAGCCAATAATTCACGGTCTAGGACCGAGTAATTCTTCTCTGCGGCATTTAATTTCCGAGAAATATACATCACAGGATGCAGAGTTCCAGAGTACTCTTGCATTAGTGCAGCTCCAATCCCGGTGGATGAAGCGTCACTACGAAGAATAAATGTCTTATCCTTAGAAGGCAATACTAGGATAGGTGAAGTAGAAAACATAGTTTTAACCTTATCCAAAGAGGATTGACATTCTTGAGTCCAATGGACTACATTAGGAGACCCTTTCTTTAGCAAGGAAGAAAGAGGTGACATAATGGAGGACAGATTCGGGATGAATCGTCCATAAAATTGTATTAGACCTAAGAGACTTCGTACTTGCTTTTTAGTCTTAGGAATAGAAATGTTAAGTATCTTACTTGTATTATGGTCTTCTGTTTTTAGGAATCCATGACCAACACGGTGTCCTAAGAAAGATATTTCGCTAAAACCAATACATGCTTTCGATGGTTTCGCTGTCAGGTTATGCTCGCGTAAGATAGACAATAGTTCATTTATACCATTATAGTGATCGTTCCAAGTATCACTGAAAAGACAGATGTCATCAAGATACGCAATGACATCTGAGCGATGAGATAGGATTCGACGCATCATGCGTACAAATGTTGCAGGGGTGTTCATAAGACCGAAAGGCATGAAATTCCATTGGAATAGACCCCTAGGCGTCGAAAAAGCAGTAAACGGTTTGGCGTGTTCGGATAGTGGAACTTGCCAATATCCCTTAGACAAATCGAGTTTAGTAAAGAAGTGAGAATTCGATAGTCTCGTAAGTAGCTCTTCTAGTAAAGGCATAGGTTCAGCATCGAATTTAGTCACTTGATTCAATTTGCGATAATCCACGCAAAGACGTATGTTATTGTCTTTTTTTCCGTACTATAACCATCGGCGAAGAATATGCTGATGTGGATGGTTCAATAATTTTTAACTCTATCATCTCATCTAACTCTTTCTCTACCTGTGCTTGAAAATGTATCGGGATAGGATACGGTCTGACTCTTATAGGACTATGGTCAGTAAGAATAATGTCATGTTGAATGACATCCGTTTGACCAGGAATGTCAGTAAGGACATCCTGAAATTGTTCTAACAAAGTAGAAACTTGTTTCTGCTCTCCTGGAGATAATTCTGGAGAAATTGCAACATCTTTTCATGATTCATTAGAGTGAAGAGGAATCATTGGAAAAGGTAAATTTACATCCGAGAAACTCGTTTCCTCATCCTGTATTACTGACAGAGATGAGTACTGTCCATGTTGGACTGGAAAATCGTCCGTTGCCTGGAAAACAGGTTGTAAATAATCAGGACGTTCATGGAATTCCGTGAGCATGTTGATGTGGAAGGTTTTACGCTTCCCGTCAATATCGACGATATAGTCAACATCGGAAACTTTTGATATTATATCGTACGGACCTTTCCAAGAAATGAGAAGTCTATTTTCCCTACAAGGTAGCAAGACAAATGCTTTGTCACCTGGACAAAGTTGACGCAAACATCTCTTTTTATTGGCAAATTCCCTTGCCTTCTGTTTCGCAAATTCAGAAGAAGCAGTTGCCAATTTGCATGCTTCAATAATCTTGTGTCTAAGTGCGATGACATATTCATAAGAGGATTTTGTGTCATCGACAATATTATCAGCAGTTATAAGATCATGAAGTAAGGACATAGGACCTCGCGGTTTCGCGCCAAAGACAAGTTCAAAGGGAGAAAATCCTGTATGTTCGTTGGCGACCTCTCTATATGCAAAGAGAGCCGCGGGTAAAACCCTATCCCAATCCTGAGGATGATCTTCCGTTATCTTACCTAGTAGGTTTTTCAGAGTTCTATTCAAACGTTCCACCATCCCATTGGACATAGGATGATAAATACTACTCAGCGATCTCTCTATCTTCAGAGTCGACATTACTTGAGACATGGTATCCGATATGAGTTGGGTACCATGGTCGGATAATATTTCTGCTGGAAACCCCAGACGAGAAAATATTAACCAAAGAGCATCTGCGACATCAGCAGTAGTTATGCTCTTTAGAGGAACAGCCTCCGGCCAACGTGTGCACATATCAACACACGTCAAAATAAATTGGTGTCCTCTAGCAGACTTTATCTTAAATGGACCAATGATGTCTATCGCCATTTTTTGAAATGGCCGAATGGGAATGTCTGCAGCCTGAATAGGTGCATCATGGCGTGGACCTCTGGATTTAATCTCTTGACATACTTTACAAGATCGACAATAGATTCGTATGTCCTTATTCACAGCAGGCCAAAAGAAAGATTGAAGAACTCTAGCTTTAGTACGGGAAAAACCCATATGTCCAGCACACTGCGAATCATGAGCGTGCTGTAAGATTTTAACTCTCATATTTTTAGGCACAAGGATTTGAGAATGAATGGACTTAGCGGAGTCTTGTACCATACGTACAAGTACGCCATTCTTCATCGTAATCCAAGATTTACGATTAGTATCCTTATTCGGATCACCTTTTGTTGCCAGAGTAAAGAATTTCTTTAGAGTAGGATCATCTTCCTGCTGTTTGATAAAGGAATCGTGGGAAATCTCCAAGGGATCATCTTGGATCTGCGCATCATTATCTTCAGAATGTGAAGATTGTGGCATATTAAGAGCTTGAGCCCTAGTGATTACTGCATTAGCAGATTGCATATTAACATTTTCCCAATTAGAAATTTGCTGTGGAGTGCATTCTTTCACTCCATGAATGCGACCGATGATAAGATCAGCGATCGGATTCGGCAAGAGACATGCTTGCACCTCTCCTGTAAAGAAAGGCGTAGCAATATTGATAATGGCAGTGGAGTACTTCTCCAATGTGCCACCAAATGTTACACATTTGACTATATTGCCTGTAGCTCGAGAAGGATTTACGAGTGATTGCCTCACTCCAATGGTAGTGCACCCCGAATCGAAAAGAATTGATACCGGAGTACCATCTATTAGGCCCCTATTAAAGACAAGAGCACCCCTTCCATTATGCGCAATTGACGCATGGAGAGCGGGAAGCGGGTGACCGCAGCTTAAAGTAGACACTGTGGTTGGATCGAATAATGTTTTGCATTGCGAACACTCAGATGCTCTAGCAAAATCGAAAGCGGAATTTGCTACACTGTTGGAGTCTTTTTTATCATTATTCTGATTATCGGTGTCGTGGAACTCCTGTTGTGCAGAGTTAGCCTGGTAATACGATTTACCATGTCTTTTGTGTTGTGATCTACCTCGGTTATAATTGTCTCTATAATTATTATTGCCTCTGTTATAACCCCTATTTGGGTTTGAATCATAATATTCATGATCATAATCATCATGCTCGTTATATTGAGTATCCCTGTAATATTGTTTCTTTTGTCTCCATGAAGCACTTGGGTAGTTCCTATAGCTACTCCCTTTCCGAGAATTTCTAACATTATGGGTACCCCTCGCGTGTCGAGGACTATCAGCCCGATTCCAGTTCTTCGAAGAAGAACCCTGATTTGAGTGGTTATCTTGGTTTTGATACTTATTCCAATTAACCTTTTTATCAAATTTATTTTTAGCTCCTTGGAATTTGTGTGAGTAATTCTGATTATATTCTGTTGCCGAAGCAACTGGCATACTCTCTTTAATGTTAGAGTTACTAAGAATCATGTCAGGGTGTGCCGTGGCATACTGGTCACAATATTCTTCCATTTGCTTTATTGTACCAGGTTTACGCTCATGTAAGAACTCTAGGAATGATTTATTTACAGAAGACATGACCTTGTCTCTTAGCAATAAATCCGTAAGACCATCAAATGTTTTCTCTGTTTTGGATAATTCAATCCATCGTGAAAGTGTAATTCGTGCTTTTGAGATGAAATCTGAGAATTCTACACCTACCTCAGGTCTCATTGTTTTAAACAAAAGACGGTAACCTTCCTCAGACAGCTGATATCTCTTTATCAAAGCTGCCCTAACAGCATCATAATTATCTTTGTCGGCCTCTTCAACAAAATATAACTTACTTAGGGACTCCCCTTTTAGATTTTCAGACAACTGATTCACATACTGTGATTTGTCAACATTATGAGATCGACAAGCCCGTTCAAATCTAGAAAGCCAAAATGTTATGTCATCACTGGTAGGGTTAAACGCTGGTACCTTGACCTTGTACACAAAGGGTTTACCATTACCACCAGATGCCTGATTAACATTACTCATACATGTCAATTTTAATTTCTCTAATTCAAACTCATGTTCTCTTATTGCTTTTCTCTCTTCAGCTTCTCTATCTAATCTTTTCTGTTCTGCAGCAGCAGCAGCTTCTAATTTTTTCTGTTCTGCAGCAGCAGCAACTTCTAATTTTTTTCTGTTCTGCAGCAGCAGCAACTTCTAATTTTTTCTGTTCTGCAGCAACTTCTAATTTTTTCTGTTCTGCAGCAACTTCTAATTTTTTCTGTTCTGCAGCAGCAGCAACTTCTAATTTTTTCTGTTCTGCAGCAACTTCTAATTTTTTCTGTTCTGCAGCAACTTCTAATTTTTTCTGCTCTGCATCAGCTTCTAATTTCTTCTGTTCTGCCTCAAATCTCCTTTCCTCCACTTGCATCTGCAATTTCTTAAGTTCAGCAGCAGTATCAGCTTCTTTTTCTAATCTTTTTTCTTCAGCTAGAGCTTTCCTTTCTTCTGCAGCAGCTTTTTTTTCTTCTATTTGAAGTTTTCTCTCCTCAGCCGCAGCTTTTTTTTCCTCAGCAGCAGCTTTTCTTTCTTCAACAGCAGCAGCAGTTTTTTTTCTCTTCTGCAGCTAATGCTTTGTCATATTGAGCAACAGCCCATTGTTCTAAGTCTTTTCCAGTCTTATCAAGAGATTTTCCTTGTGCAATGAAATAATCTAATGTAGACATATTGTCTTCTTAAATCAGAAACCTGAAAAAGTAAATAAATTACCCTATTTCACTTTAATGGGAGACAAGTCTATACCATAGACTTAGTCTTAGTCCAAACTTGTATGGTTTATAATAACCAATGATAACTTGAGTACCTGTGGACAACAATAACTGTATCTCAAATACTGTGGGAGACAAGCCTTACAAAGGTCTTGTATACCTCAATGTAATCAAAGATCACTTGGGTACCTGTGGAAAAAATATTTCCCTTTACCAATCACTTTGGGAGACAAGCCTTACAAAGGTCTTGTACATTTTGTTTTATAACAATAACAATCATAAAGTACTGATCTGTACTATACTATCAGTGTATACCACTATAACTCCTATGTCATATGTCAACTAAAGACATTACAAAGGACAAACAAGAAAAGACAATATGAAAACATTTGCAGAGATCAAATTAAATTAAATAGGAGAAATGAAAAAAAAAAATGATCACAGAAACCGTGATGATAACTGCCATAATATAACAAGACAAATACGCCACAGTGTATAAACATAAGGGTGTAAAGAATCAAAAATAGAAAAGATGAGACCTACAATTATACAAACAAATCAAACAAAACTAAGGAACACAAAATTATTAACAAAAACAACGAAGAAAAGAACACCTCATCACAACTAACAGAAATAGCAGCAAATTGTTGCTAACAAATTTCCAATTAAGAAAATGTGTACCTATAGAATACTAGTACCAGACCAATGTCACTCGGCATACCTTGTACTAGTCACACAGAACATAAACTAATTTAATACATAACAAATAACATGTAAGCATAAATAGCATATAGCATACAATATAATTTATGTCATGAATGGAATGTGTTGCAGGTATAGTGTTGTAAAGCAGGCACAGTTTATTTTAATACTAATAACTTGCCACTTTATTCAGTAATAGATTTAATTTTAAACTATTACACTGTCAATTTTTCTCTGTTGAGCATATGAAGATCCAACGATGAACTATGCACTTTATGTTCAACAACACTGTGATTCTTCTGTACGTTGAGAAATGTCAACAATACTGCTCCAGATATTTTCTACACTTGATACCACTGTCCTGTGTAATACTGTCTGTACAGCGAAAAAAACTGTCAACAAGCGCTGACCTAGATACAGCATCCTATCGGTAATACAGGTCAAGCTGACATCGACTGTATAGCTGTCCTACTGGTGTTGATGTGGTCAAACAAATGTTCTTTCAGCTGTAAACTGTGATTCTCAACACAAAACTGCGTAAGCTGGACCCAGGAATCTGGCTCGCCACTGTAAAGTTTCTCTTCTTCTTTCCACTCTGTAAAGTGTCAGTCGGTGTGCTCTGTAAGGAAGAGTGGTGTGTTGTTGAGATCAGGCATGCTCCAGTCTACCCAGCTGTAAATGGGTAACTCACCCTAGTCCTGAGTTAGGGAAGGCAAAGGCTCCAGGGGAAGCAGGCCCTAAACTTGGTCACTCCAACCGACGCAGGATGGTGTATGTATGAAGTAGAAGTGTAGAGTGTGATTACCGCGAATGGTGTACTGTTCGTGTGCTGACCAATATAACCACTCATACACTTGTGTCTACAAGGCACCAATGCAGACTGCTGGAATCTTTGTTTACTCAATTTATTCAGACGTACACACTGGGACATACGAGTACATCATGGTATGTTGACATATCAATTTGTAGGTATACATAGCAGATCTGAAGTCATGACACATTCAGAAATAATGGGCAGTACATCAAAAGTTCAATTGTCATGATACATTATGGCCGCATCCCCCTATCTGACTAAACGCGTCAGTGAAGGCAGATCGGTAAATAACTAAAGTTACTTGACGTCCATAGTTTGTAGCATATATTATGAAACCACGAAAGAGGGGGTTTCTAGCAAGATTGAGATCTCCCTGTCACTGTCCGATAATAGGATAAATAATCTGTTCTCTTGGCAGTGATCAAAACATATGATGACCGAAATCTAACATGGCCGCCTCCCTGAGTTGTCGTTCACTCATTCATAGGAAGGAGAATATAAGCCAGAGTTAATTTATAATGGGTATATAAATGATTTCATAATGTTCCCATACAGCTCTACGGTGATCAGGTTAATTCACGTAGCCATAACCGCTGTAGGAAAGTCTGTCATCTTTGTCGATACAAAACACGACCCTAGCGATACGAAGCACAATGTTCCATCTAGGTCGAATCGACATGAGATCATCAAAATAGGGTCTGGCAATACATGGAGTCCGAATTATACATTGTACCGTACCTTAGGAGAGTCTCTAACATAAACTATAGTAGAGATACCATCTCCTTTAGAAGAAAACCACTTCATGAATCATATTTCCTTAAGAATCTACCAGCCCTTTGAAAAGTGCGTACCCGCCATTATCACGGTACATCGGAACTCATCACGACTTGTCAAGACAACTCATACTTCCGCTAGACCGAAATAACAAGAATCTAGTCCCTCCTACCCATCCAAAATATACAATATAGGACTGATTCTACTTGTACTAATAATATGTAATACATATGAATTCAGGCCATAAACACAATAAGCAAATTAATATATTTTCTGGCCCTAAAAAATAAGTACAAACGTAAGCGCAATATCCTTGCGCCGGATCAATATCCAGAACGATTACTCCTATAATCAAAAGTGTGAATCAAACATGGATTCTCTCGCTTTTACCATAGACAGCATTTTCATACACAAATGAATGAATGTCTATATTTTTCCCACATTAAATAGCCATATCGATTTTTGTAATAGGTGGACACACAACTCTAAGAGCCGTTGTCCATTTTCATTCATCTTGCCAATACCAAATCTGCCCAGACATAAAGGCCATGAAACATTATCGGCACCCACTCTAGCGTTAAAGTCACCAAGGAGAACAAGCTGTTCTTGCCTAGGTGTGCTTTTGATGACTGCTGCTAGATTCCCGTAGAACTCATCTTTAGCTTCTGAGGCAGAGTACAGAGTAGGAGCATACACACTGACAAGGGTGATGGGACCTGTGCTAGTTTGCAGGCGGAGCGTTAACAGGCGTTCTGATCCATTCTCGCCTGGTTCAACCATTTTAGTTAGCAATTTTTTGACCGCAAAACCTACTCCGCGTTCTCTAGTTTTATTAAGATCTTTCCCTTGCCAATAAAATGTGTAGTTATTCTCGCTCACCGTTCCAGAGCCCGCCAGGCGCGTTTCCTGAAGTGCAGATATATCCACCTGAAGTTGTTTGAGCTCATCATTAATTATGGCTGTCTTCCTTACATCGTTTACGTCCTGTAGGTTTTCGGATAGTCCAGTCAACATATTCCGGACGTTCCAGCATCCCAATCTGAGAGTTTGCTTATTTCTATTAATCTGATAATTGCTTGGTGCAAGATTTTCTGTCCATAGTTTGGGTTTGACCCTAATCCCCATGCACCCAATGGGGAAAGCAGACAGTGGCGGGACAACACCTTATTGACTGGGGGCTGCCCAGCTTGAAGCGGGCGGTAGCTGTCCAGTGAGATCCTAGAACCTCTCCCACTGTCGGAGGTAGTCCCTGGCGCCATGCCCTACGCCAATTGGGCAAGATGCTTATAACCGGTAACTGCTACTTCATGTGTCTTGCCGACACCTATAGGGTGAAGCTGGAGTGTCTTCTATAGGGCGCGAGATTGGGCACAGTTATATGGAGATAAAGCTGTTGCCCATGCAGCATGTTCCCCTTCTCCACACAGCTGGTAGATCCAAAGGAACGGCAGTAGCACTTATAGGTTTATATTTTGTTAATTTCTGTAACCTATGATTTTTTTCTATTGCTATTGATATTGGATGTTGTGAAGTTTTTTTTATGATAATAAACTTAACAAAACTTAATTATCTGTGTTGGTCAGCTCAGCCCAATATCTATACCTCATTTACTATAGTTTTCACGTTTGTGCGTCTGATTGTCGTCACTTATTTGTGTGTGTGTATGTGTGTGTATGTGAGTGGTTAATAGTGTATGTTTTATTATATATACGGAAGGGAGAGTTGTCCGATACACAAATTTCAGTCGTAAAGATAGGCTGGGCTAGAGAATCTTCTCAATCCAGGGACAGATTCTACCTCTCACCATTAACTTGTGAAACCTATTTCTTTACCTTATCTCTCACTGAGTTACCACCTTTTTCAGTTCTATTCAGACGGGACCAGAATCGATCTTAAATACCTATCAAAGTCTACGACAATCGTCCTTCTGTCCCGTGTCATCCGTTCGTCTGTCAATGTATTCTGCATCACCTCCATATTTCTAATTTTCTTCTCCATGTGTTTCGTCTCTCTCTGTTTCTCTTTTTTTCATTCAGTATTTTTTTTTTATATTTCTTTCTCCTTGCGCATCTTTAAAATATATTTCTCTGCCATTTCTTAAGCGAGTACGCCAATTTAAAAAAAATAAAACGGAATAAACGTGAAAATTAAACCTGCAGATTTAAATTACTTGTACGCTTATTAGATTGAATAGATTGGCGGGAAATAGAATCCACTGTGGCATACGAGATTCCTTGTAAAGTCTAATGCAGATGACACCTACTGCAACAAGGCGGGCGGGAAACTTTTATATGTCGGGAAAATATCGCAGTTAGGTCATGATTACATTGTCCTTATCAACAGGCAGCTGTTAGATTCCTGATCTAGTAAACTTAATGGCTCAATTAGGTTGCCTTATTCTCATTTCCCGTGCTTGTCAATCTGTTTTTGTTATTCCGTAATTGATAAACTGTCTTAAAGACGTCTCAAGTTTGTTTTCAACCAATTTAACAACAAAATTGGCCTCTAATGCTCTATAGTCTGGCATTTCCATGGAGCGAATCTGTGTTCATCGACTTGAAATTTATAAACAGTTTTGTTTTGTTTTTCTACCAGAATTCCTGTCTGATAAGCCCACATTCTCATTTGAAAGTTTCAATTACATTGTATTTGCAATAACGATCTAAATATTTTGTTCCGATAATGGTCGACTGAAAGTTGTCGACGCACTGAAATTACAATACAAATACACATATTCACATCTGCACTGAGAAAACGTGATCCCTAGTTTAATCATGGTTGTTTACGAAGTTGGAAGAATTACCTCTTTAGAAAATACGATGTATAATTTTTTTCTAAAAATTGCATCGCATAAAGAAAGTTGTTTAAATATAAGCATTGTTTCAGTCCA
>JAMPIV010008565.1:0-57500 GCA_024509875.1 Oreohelix idahoensis | reverse complement strand
CAGCACTTAAATGACATCGCTCAGCAAAAGTCCACACCAGTTGCTATACACTTCAATGGTCCTGACCACCATGGTCCCATCGACATCCAGGTCACATGATCCGATCCTGCTCCTCTGACACTGCCAGCCGGAGAACAGCTTGAGAACCGTCTTATCCACCGCATGGGGTGTCTAAAACCAGCCGGTCTCACATTTTCATACACCTTTGTCTGAGGTCACCCTCTCCTCTCTTGCTCTATTTTACTCTTTCCACTTCTTATCCTATTCTTCTATTTGTATGCCATATACATTTTTTTTTAGTTCGTATTTTTTTATCTCCCACTCATTCTGTGCTCTTCTATTTCCAGTCCGCACTTTTATCACGTTGGGGTAGTTTTATTGTCCGGTTTCGTTTTTTTAGTAGTTTTAGTATGCAACCCTGTACAACGATGATCCGGCGGCGGAAGTCACTTTCTGTTCAGCCACGCGCTCATCAACAGACAACGATTTTGATAGAATTCCGGTTCTTGCCTTCAGGGAAGTACCCAGTTTTTTATTTTATTTAGTTTTTATGTGTCCTATCTAGCCTTCACTTTCTTTCCTTTCCTGACGAAGGCCTTGTGGCCGTAACGTAGACTATTTTCTTTGTCTTTTGTCCTCGTAAGACGAATCACCTTTTTTCGATTTTTTTTTTCAAACACATCCATTGTATTCCACGTCTTACCGCAGTTCCCCTCAATTCCTCGATTATATATATATTTTTTTGACTGCACCGTGTCTCTGTTATCTCGTATCTCTATCTACCTATCCTGCTTATGTCTTGATCCTATCCTATCGCCTTTTTTCTCAGTATTATTTATATCGTATTTACCTATTTATTTTCGTATTTCCCTATTCTTCCTTCATACCTTATATTACCGCAATCTACCCTATTTATTTATTGTTTTCACGCGTTTTATTTATTTTTTATTTCATATTTTTACGTTTTTTTTATTTCTCTGGACGTTTTACTTTTCCCCACTATGCCCTCTCTGAAATATTTTATCAACTCTCTCCGTGGTGTCGGTTACCAATCCAACCAGCTTTAGCTCCCTACCTCCTGATATATCCCGTGTCGCTATTGACTTTGCGTTCGTTACTTTCAAGAAAACTAGATTCACCTCTCATCTCCACTTTTATTCACACCTGCCTCCACCACAAAATTCTTCCTAATGGATTTTCTTCCAATTTTCATCCATCTGCTGGTAACAACCCACAATCCTAGGGAACAACGTCAGTTACAACGAATTGAGACCAGATGTGGCTTTCAACGTATGCGCGTAGTGGCCGCCAGTCACTCCCGCCTTTTATCAGACCTCAGTGCCCAACAGACCCAGCTTCTGCTTCACTTACGTTGTCTCACCTCCAACAACTTCCCTTTCTACTCTATGATACGCACCACTATCCACACACTGAACCGGCAACTGCATGAATTCCTTTCCACGTCCAAACACCATAAACTATCCCGTCTCATCCCTACCCCTAAAGCTACCCCCTCCATCCTCCACTCCATCATGCACTCAGGTAGTCTGCATCCCCCCAGATCTACCCATCTCTGAGGGAGAGCGCTCTGTTCTTAGTAAGGGCCTAAAGTTTGTTCCTCTTCGTCCGACCCTAGACCAAATACAATCTCCTCCTGGGTTATGTTCATCGGTTTCAACTGCGGTCGCATGAGGCTGAAGCATGCCATTTTAGAGAGAAAGACAGCACTTCCCGCAGTCTCAGGCTGAATCCGAACATCTTCGCACGCTTTTCTGACTCTACTAAACCTCCCTTTACACCTGAACCTGGAGCCTCTCATGTCCTGGACCTGTATATCAAGAACACCTTCCAGGACATTCAGCAGCTCCGCCCAAATGTAGATTGATTGCATTTACTTCCAATCTCTAGTGCTTCGAGGAGTCTCTCCCTTCTTCGCCGTAGAGACGACATTGTCTCAAACCGGTGAACAAGGGAGGAGCCATGCATTCGTCTGGCAAAGGACTTGTACCTAAGTGAAGGTAAAAACCAGTAGACTAATGGCTCTTTTTACAGGTCCCAGGACCAGGATGGCGACTGTCTCTAACAATCGCATTGTACACAATACACGATTGAACAGCTTATCACTAGTAATGATCTTCCTCCCAAAGCATCTCATCTTAGGATTCATGACAGCTCTTTGGGCAAGCCTGTATTCTACATGCTCCCCAAAATTCACAAGATCGAAAACCCTGGAAGACCTATTGTCTCAGCCTGTTCTTGTCCCACTGAACACATTTCTGACTTCCTCGATAGCATTTTCCATCCTATCGTTGAGAATCTTCCCTCCTTCATCAAAGACACCAATCACGCTCTTACAACTTTCTCCTCTATCCGACTCCCAGCAGACCGCTCCTACCGTCTTTTCTTGCTGGACGTCTGCTCTCTGTATACCTCTATTCCCACTCTGATGGTCTCCGAGCTCTTCGGTTTTTTCTGGACCAACGCACTTGCCCTTCTATATCCACTGTCACTCTTCTCCGTCTTGCTGAACTGGTCCTTCAACTGAATTCCTTTGAATTCAATGGTCAGTTTTTTTACCAAATTAGTGGTGTTGCCATGGGAACGAAGATGGGTCCCAGCTATGCCTGTCTATTCATGGGCCACTTGGAGCATCAGATATGGCAACAATACTCCGGTCCTTTCCCTGGGTTTTACCGCAGATATATCGATGATGGCATAGGTCTCACAGATATGTCTGAGACTGATTTACACCGCTTCATCGACTTTGTGAACCACTTTCACCCCACCATCAAGTTCACCTCCCTCGTCTCCATAGTATCTGTCAACTTCCTTGACATTACTATTTCTATCACGCCATCCGGCCTTAATACCTCAGTATACTACAAGCCGACAGATGCCCACAGCTACCTCCTGTATACCTCTTCTCATCCTCGGGCCTGTCGTGACTCCCTTCCTTTTTCACAACTTCTCCGCCTCCGCCGTTTATGCCAAGACGACGATGACTTCCACTTACGAGCAAATGAGATGTTGGATTTCTTCCGTAACAGACTTTATCCAGAACATGTTCTCACCTCTGCTCTCCAACGTGTGCTCCCCATCTCTCGTCTGGAGGCCCTCAAACCTCACCATAAATCCACTTTGGATAGAGTCAAATTAATCTTGACCCATCACCCTCACAGTACTACTGTCAAACAGATCCTTTTCCGCCACCTCCCTATCCTCCAAGCAGAGCCTCTGACCCAAGAAGTATTCAGTGAAGCACCTTTGGTGGCATATAGACGTGACAAGAACTTGAAGGATCTTCTTGTTCACAGCCGTCTCCCAAAGGAGAATGCCACTCACTTTGGCACACTACCCTGTGGTCGGACACGATGCAACACGTGCAAGTATGTCATCTCAACCCAGAAGGTGTCCTTTCCTAAGGCTACGTACACCATCACTAGTAGCTTCACGTGTGAATCGCGCAATGTCATTTATACGATTATATGTAAACGTTGCTGCAAAACCTATATTGGCCAAACAGGCAAACGACTTGGGGACAGATTCAGCCAGCACTTAAATGACATCGCTCAGCAAAAGTCCACACCAGTTGCTATACACTTCAATGGTCCTGACCACCCCATGGTCCCATCGACATCCAGGTCACAGCGATCCGATCCTGCTCCTCTGACACTGCCCGCCGAGAACAGCTTGAGAACCGTCTTATCCACCGCATGGGGTGTCTAAAACCAGCCGGTCTCAACACTTTTCACACCTTTGTCTGAGGTCACCGTCTCCTCTCTTGCTCTATTTTACTCTTTCCACTCTTATCCTATTCTTCTATTTGTATGCCATATACATTTTTTTATTTCATATTTATTTATCTCCCACTCATTCTGTCCTCTTCTATTTCCAGTCCCCACTTTTATCACGTTGGGTAGTTCATTGTCCGGTTTCGTTTTTTAGTTTCTTAGTATGCATTGTGTACATCCGGCGGCGGAAGTCACTTTCTGTTCAGCCACGCGCTCATCAACAGACAGCGATTTTGATAGAATTTCGGTTCTTGCCTTCAGGGAAGTACCCAGTTTTTATTTTATTTAGTTTTTATGTGTCCTATCTAGCCTTCACTTTCTTTCCTTTCCTGACGAAGGCCTTGTGGCCGTAACGTAGACTATTTTCTTTGTCTTTTGTCCTCGTAAGACGAATCACCTTTTTTCGATTTTTTTTCAAACCCATCCAAGACTCCCAAACAGCTTTGTGTGGATGTGCGTCTCTGTGGGCCAATGTTCAGTCCGCAATTGTCTAAGCATGTGGCAGTCATGCAGAATATGTTCGGCTGTCTGTGCTGCCCGTCCACACATATATAGGGGTGATGGGACCAATCTCAGTCTGTATAAGTGACTGTTCAGTCTGTTATGTCCTGTTCTAATACGGAACAGGATCACCTGTTTTGCTCGATCAAGATAGTGATAGTTGTCTCTTTGTTGGTCAATTTTCCTGATGGCCTTTATACGGGTTTTCTTTTCCTGGAAAGTGATTGTTTGTTCTTTTTGTTCCCGTGTTGCTCCCTCTTTTGCTAACATATCTGCTCTCTCATTTCCTGGTTTGTCACAGTGTGATGGTATCCACTGTAGCACTACCCTTCTTTTGATATTTATTTCATATAGGGCTTTATTTAACTCTGGCAGTTTATCACTGTTGAATGCTTGCAGAACTGACATTGCATCGGTAAGTAATACAACCTGCTGACATTGGCTTATTGTGTTATTTATTATTTCTGCAGCAATGCTTAAGGCCTGTACTTCAGCAGAGTAGTTTGAACAGAATATTCCAGTAGGTGAACAGGTGGATTCGTGTTGTTTGTCTGGATATACATGGTCTGGTAAACTATATACCGGCAAACAGTAAGTGATATGAAAGTGTTTCAGTAACTTTTGCCATTCACTGGGAGCTAGTGTCATTCGCCTCTGCTTAATGTGTGCACAATGAAGAATGGAAAAAGAGACACTAAACATATACACTCATAAACAGTTATCATATTACCTTTTGAAGACGTCATTGGCGCCATCTTCATCCCTGTATCCCAGTGGTACATCGTCATCCCTTTTTTTCACACGACCTGAAAAACATGCACAGTCCCTACTCATATAATCGTAGACTGTTCAAATACATTATGAGTGCGGATTATATGCCGCCCTAAGGGATTATGTCTCGAATTATTATCTAATATACTGTATTGAGGGTCTGATGATCTAGTTTTTCATTTTAATATACCTTACTTCTTAATTGTAATCAGATACTGTAAATGGATGCTTTTATACTACTTATAGTGTTGCATCGCCATTAAACTAATACCTTAAGTATGTTGGAGAATGTCTGGATAACTAGCAATAAAAGATGAGTAAGAGGAAGGGCAAAATGGAAGACGGGCCTATATGCACGATTCTCATCTGTCAGTCAATACCATTTACCTCCCTAAGGAGCACAGGTCATAAAGCTGGATCTCGAATAGTGGAGGCGTCAACAATTCACTCCCTGTGGCAGTATCTGCTTGGGACTCAAAGCTGCTCACCTGTGGGAACATTTTCCGCACGCGCTGACAACACACGAAGTCCCTGGTCATTCAGCAGTAGATTTCCAATATATCGCGAGTTCTTCTAATACGTCACCATAATCTGATTACTTTTCAAATTATGTATAATTTAATGTATGAATGGCTTAGATTTTGTTTGTTTGTATGTTTTTTATTTTTTATTATATTAATTTATTAATTTATTTATTTTCTCTCTTTTTAATATTTTTATTATTATTATTTTTATTTTAACATACTTAAATTTGATTATGACTGGATGATACAAATGTATGTTATTATTTTACCTTGATAATGTATGCTTAAATAATGCTCAAAATACATGTGCGATTGAAAGTATACGGTATGTAAGATGACAGAGAGAAGAAGGGCAGAATTTAAGACGGGCCTGCGTGCCCTATTCTTAAACCTTTGAAAATAAAGTTCGTTCGTTCGTTCATCTGTTTCTTTTTCCTTCAATCTTTCCTATTGAAACGAGCCGCGGTAGCGGAGTGGTTAGTGCAGTGGCTTCCTAGCTTGGTGGTCCATGGTTCGATCCCCAGTTGAGGTGGGCTTTTTTATACCGCAAACGGCTCCGGGGTAGACCCAGCCTCATGAATTTGGTACCAGAACAACTCTGGGAAGGTTAAGGCGGGCGGCGTGATGCTGACCACATCACCCATGGTGTGCTGATGGTCAAGAAAATACGGGCCTAACACCATATTCCCAATATGCCTCAATAGGCGTGTAACGGGATCCTTTACCTTGACCTTTTCCTGTTGATACGATATATTCCAGCTGTTCTGTTCTTATAACACGCCCAAAGAAAATGGATTCCTTCTTTCTAACATGTGGAATAAGCTTTCTTTGCGCATTGACCTCTTTCAGGACATCCTCGTTACTATTTTTGGCTGTCCATGGTATTTTTAACATTCTTCTATAGGACAACATCTCTGTGGTGTTTTCCCTATTAGTAAACAAGTATTGATAGCATTAGAGGCAGTTAATACTACTCATATTAAAATCATACTAAATGATATTTTACTGAATGTCAGCTTGACCACAAAGAAAAGATCGTGTTCCTATCTCAGATAATCCACGGTTAAAGTCACTTGTTTGTAAGCCAGATCATGAGTTTTCACTCAGAACGCGGGACAGATGACCTTTAACCTGGGAATACCACTGTTCAGTAGCGGCGGCAGAGGTTTAGTCCATCTTTCTTTAGCTTTAAAATCTTTTCTTATCCCTCTCCGTAACATAGAGATGGACGAAATCATTCTTTGTCATCTACCGCTAGACTTGGATCTAACATATGATGACCCCTGCTCTAAGATGTTCGCTCTCTCTCTCTCTCTTTCTGTCCCTCCCTCTCTTTGCCTCTTTTTCGTCTCCCAATCTTCCCCATTTATTATCATGTGTTCCAAGTTCCCCCGCCTCAGAACATATCCTATGAACGCCGATTGTTTGTTCCTTATCTTTGTAATGATTTTGTCCTCCTCCTCCTCCCCCCCCCCCCCCCCCCCCCCAAGTTCTCTCCCAGGACCACCAGGAGAGTTTATGACAACAAATTTTCCAGGTTGAACTTTTCCCATTTCCAGTGCTCTAATTAACAGCCATATTGTATTTACCTTGTCCCTGCTACTGTTAGTTCCTGGCGCAGCTGGTGGTATCATTGACATGCCCATGGTTGGGATTAATCAAATCAGTGAACTCCTGAATGACCGGTTCTTGTTTGGTTTTATTTTATTTTGTGCTTGCCTGTTTATAATGTCTTTTTACTTCTTGTATGTATGTTCTGTTGTGCTTCGTCTTTGTCTCACCCAGAAAAAAAACAACAAAAAGAAAACAAACAAAAACCAATTAAACAAAGAAAACAAAATAAATCAGAGTAGAACTGGAGTCAGTATTACTAATTAACAATATATTAGAAACTCGGAAGTTTCGGGACTATACTTAGTCAACCACATTTTTCGCAAACATATGATCCCATAAGATTGTTACAACCATATGTCT
Organism: Oreohelix idahoensis; assembly: GCA_024509875.1. Lineage (NCBI taxonomy): Eukaryota > Metazoa > Mollusca > Gastropoda > Stylommatophora > Oreohelicidae > Oreohelix > Oreohelix idahoensis. The sequence continues at coordinate 49,939 of JAMPIV010008565.1, read as the reverse complement.
GAAGCAGTATGGTGATAGTGAAAATAAATACTAGGATTATAATGATGACACAAAATATACATACAAAAACATTATACATAAGATAAAAATGTATATTTTCAGAGAACATTTGTTCATTGTAGGACATTTGTTCATTGTAGGACATTTGTTCATTGTAGGACATTTGTTCATTGTAGGACATTACTTTTACATGACTCTATTCTGTGTACTCATTTTTTAATGAATGTGATTATCTTTGCTGTGTAATTGAAGTTAGTTTTTGTGTGTTAATATTTTTTATTATTTGTATTTTCATTTGTTAACTTGCAAGTAACCAGTCCAAAAACGACGGCAGCGAATTATGGTGTGCGACTGTTGTCTCATGTCCTGACGACGGCACCATTTCTCCGGTATTCAATTTATTTATTTCCACTCCCTTGCACATTTAACTTCTAACCGAACAAGCCACACAACACACAACGATATTAGCAAACTATAATGAAGAAAATCATTCTCATAATCAAAGGCAAATGACTGTATTTTATATATATATATATATATATATATATATATATATATATATATATATATATATATATATATATATATATATATATATAGATATATATATATATATATATATATATATATCTTAGAATGTGATTGAACGCAGAACGTTTGACTGGAAGGCAGTCGTTCTAACAACTAAACATTTTTAAAATAGGACTAGCGGTCATACCCGGCTTAGCCCGGGTCAATGTCGGAATGGGTACAAGTCGTGTTTGGTGCGAATCGTTATAGGAAGGTTTAACTTTTTTTGGTTTTAATTGTACTATTGCATTGAGGTGTGCTTGTAACTAAAAAAAAAAAAAAAAAAAAAAAAATTAAGGGCGTCTTTGTAGTCGACATTGGAGTACAGACACATGGTGACAACACGTATAAATGCTCAGGTGTGCTAACTCAGGAAATTGCCACATACGGTTTTCCATGTAGGAAGCACTCATCGCTCAAGTCGACGCCGGCCAAGTGAAGCGTTTGACTTTGTGCTTAATTAATGGTCATTGAAAAACAGACTTTTATGTCTCTTAAAACTGAACGGCATATCGGAGGGAATCATCGAGATTCTTGGTGTGCAGACTTTCTCTCCGCTACCACAACCTGTCAGGAAGGTGGTTGTGACATATTATGACAATAGCTTTCATATATCTATTTCATTATCTACAATCTTCTTTTACCTGGCTTTCACCTACGCACGTTCGTTAACATAAAAACCCTCCTACACCCAGAGATCTGTCTCTTTTTCTAATTTAGCACGCATAGTTTATTTTCTGTTTGCTATTTCCTTTAATGAATGTTTACGAGCAGACCTATTAGCTAACGTTGAGCCGGTTACCTGTAAAATTTAATGCCAGCGATTTAAAATCGTTGTAATAGGATCAGACAGTGATCAGGGGAAATAATTTGAGGAGGAGTGGATAATTTGGAACCAAGGGCAGACATTTTCTATTACCTTCCCCTGAATTCGTTCGTTTGAAAGGTAATTAAACACGGCGAATTGCCAGATCAAAGGACGGGCTTCGCTCGATTTCGTTCGATTGCCAGAGTCTGCAGGCGGTAAAAGGCGTGACTATTTCGTCTGATTCGCAGATCGACCGAGGAAAAGACGAAATCTGAGCGAGGGTGTTATAAGTGACAAGTCTGAGCGAAGTTCTGGAAATTTAATATATATTCTCCAGCTTTTAACATCCATTATTCAGTACTTCACAGATTCAGAAGACATCTAGCTTCGATTTCTAGAATCACTTGTATTAGTGGAGTTTCTTAGTTTTTCGTTGAAGATAGTCTTAGAAGTTCTGTGTGGAGTTAATTATATTTACTAGTATTTTGGAGCGATTTGAGTGTTAAAATCGTCAATTATATTTCACTAGTTTTTCTGTGCAGAGTAATTTACTAGATAGGTCCGTCATTTATATTTCTCTAGGTTTTACTGTGTTACAGTGGCTAGCAGCATAAACAATAATTTCTAGCTAAACTATTCCAGCTATAAAATAAATTTAATTGATCGCTAGTAACCAGTCAGAGAATATTTTAACAGACTAGTAAATGCACTGTTCATTATGAATGTTGACGAAATATATATTTATTTCTAATTCATGATGATTAAATATTTTTAAATAAATAGTGTATTTTTCATGAGCTGATCTTACTGGTTGTAAAAAGTGTTGTTGAATAATGTATGATTCTTCCATGAGCTGATCTGACTGGCTGTAACAGGTGTTGTTGAATAATGTGTGATTCTTCCATGAGCTAATTTTACTGGTTGTAAAAGGTGTTGCTGTTTAATTTGTGATTCTTTAATGAGCTGATTTTACTGCAAAAGTCGTAGCCTCATCATTACATTCATCGCATGTTCACTTAGTCGTAGTCTCATCATTACAGTGATCGCATATTTGCTTAGTCGTAGTCTCATAATTATAGTCATCGCATATTCGCTTAGTCATAGTCTCATCATTACAGTCATCGCATAATCGCTTAGTCATAGTCTCATCATTACAGTCATCGCATAATCGCTTAATCATAGTCTCATCATTACAGTCATCGCTTAATCGCTTAGTCATAGTTTCATCATTATAGTCAACGCATATTCGCTTAGTCATAGTCATATTCACTTAGTCATAGTCTCATCATTACCGTCATCGCATTTTCACGTTGTCGTTATCTCATCATTACAGTCATCGCATATTCACTTAGTCATAGTCTCATTAAACAGTGATCGCATAATCGCTTAGTCGTAGTCTCATCATTACAGTCATCGCATAATCGCTAAGTCGTAGTCTCATCATTACAGTCATCGCATAATCGCTTAGTCGTAGTCTCATCATTACAGTCATCGCATAATCGCTTAGTCATAGTCTCATCATTACAGTGATCGCATAATCGCTTAATCGTAGAGAAAAACGATGAAGAATTTCGAAGTTCTGCTGCACCAAATCAATTAACAAAAACAAAAAAATGCAAATGAAAACACAAATCAATAAAACCTTATCGTGTCTGTATTATGGATCTTGTTTTGAAACGTGTGTGTGTGTGTGCGGGGAGAGGGGGAGGGTGCTTTGCACGATTCTCATACCGTGATACCAGCTATACTTGGTTGGTGAAGAACCCGAGAGACAAACAACACTACTACAACAACAGAGAAGAGGACTATAAGGCACATGAATGATTGAACGCTTTTAATACTGCTAGAAGAATGGGATCAAGATAAAATCGTATTCGCCTAGTTGCTGATTATAGGATAACCCATTGTTGACTGTGCTGGAGTAAGAAAATCCGGTAAATACATAACTCTCACGTTGGGGTATTCGATACTTTTAGACAAATATAATTTCGGTCCCGGTATACACATGTATCCCGCGCTGGCATCGTTTTATTACACATACACACATTTATCATTTTCCGTTTGGATGGCGGGGAGTGCACAGTATTCCACCTGCTTCTTCCTTCTAGCTTTAGACCTGATGTGATGATCCTTTAAATGCAAGCCAAGCTGTAGAAACTGGAGCTCATGGCTCCAAATCAACACGTTTCGGAATGGCAGAAAAGCCACAGGAAAAGCCTAGATCTACAGTGTTGGTAATACCAAGGAGTCTTCAACTTGGTTCTGGCTGCAAAAGAGCGAGAAGCTCAGCAGCCCTAGTTAAACAACAACAGCAACAACAACAAGCCGCTGTTAGCGTGGAGCCACCATCACAGCTTCACCCTCCCTCCCTTGCAGCAGGGCTGTACAAACCATTCGCATACTCTTACAGTGGTGGTTTCTATAGCAACGTGTTTGTCATAACGAGGTTGCCAGTCTCATGCATAAACTTTTATTAGTCGCCTTATACGACAAGCTTAAGGGAGCAGTTGTTGTATTCTGTCTTTGTCTCATCATAGACCCCCCGAGAACTACACGAGACATGAACGAACACGGACAATCCCCGAGAACTACACGAGACATGAACGAACACGGACAATCCCCGAGAACTACACGAGACATGAAAGGACACTGACAATCTCCGAGAACTACACGAGACATGAACGGACAATCCACGAGAACTACACGAGACATGAACGGACACGGACAATCCCCGAGAACTACACGAGACACGAACGCCGACTTCCAATCTCCGAGAACTACACGAGACATGAACGGACAATCCACGAGAACTACACGAGACATGAACGGACACGGACAATCCCCGAGAACTACACGAGACATGAACGGACAATCCACGAGAACTACACGAGACATGAACGGACACGGACAATCCCCGAGAACTACACGAGACATGAACGGATACGGAAAATTCTTGAGAACTACACGAGACATGAACTGACACGGACAATCCCCGAGAACTACACGAGACATGAACAGACACGGACAATCCCCGAGAACTACACGAGACATGAACGGACACGGACAATCCACGAGAACTACACGTGACATGAACAGACACGGACAATCCTCGAGAACTACACGAGACATGAACGGACACGGACAATCCCCGAGAACTACACGAGACATGAACGGACACGGACAATCCCCGAGAACTACACGAGATATGAACGGACACGGACAATCCCCGAGAACTACACGAGACAGGAACGGACACGGACAATCCCCGAGAACTACACGAGATATGAACGGACACGGACAATCCCCGAGAACTACACGAGACATGAACGGACACGGACAATCCCCGAGAACTACACGAGACATGAACGGACACGGACAATCCCCGAGAACTACACGAGACATGAACGGACACGGACAATCCCCGAGAACTACACGAGACAGGAACGGACACGGACAATCCCCGAGAACTACACGAGACATGAACGGACACGGACAATCCATGAGAACTACACGAGACATGAACAGACACGGAGAATTCCCGAGAACTACATAGACATGAACAGACACGGACAATCCCGGAGAACTACACGAGACATGAACGAACACTGACAATTACCATCTCATGTTATTGAAGAATTGAGACACTTAATATCTTATGTTAACATAGGTTGTAGGAGAATTAATATCTCATATTATCAACGAAAGTGTCCAGCTGTATAAGCGGTTAGATCGCGTTCCTCTAGCGTAAGTAAGGCAGTAAGGGAACTATTCATCCCCGCCTCATAAAGATGAGCCTAGTGTAGTGAAATCTCTAATACTTCACTCCCCTACGGTAATTTTTGCTATGGGAAAATATTTAACTTTATTTACAATGACCGTAAGGAATATCTGTATAGTTTTAAATAGATACGGTACCAACAACTAAGACAAAAGTCACTCTCATTCTTAAGTAATGACGCTGAAATAATCACTTCAGGAAGCGAAATTCAATAATCCTTTACCTTGGTATCCGTGACAGAAATATTGAGCACCGTAGAGAGGGCTGATAATTAAAAACAAATGAATCGACTACCGGAATCAGCCATGACAAGGATATCGTAACATAAACAACTGAGTGTTGTGTCTGCCTGGGCTTTTTTGAATACTGTATTATGTTTGTGTAGAAAATGGGTGTCCACGATATTACCTGATAGTTAAAAAAACAACAAGGTATAAATATATGCTTGCATTCACAGACATGCAGTTATCTTTTGTCACTACTGCGTGAATCTTTGTGACCATTTCATACTGGCAGTCATAAGGCCACAAAGTTAAGTAACTGTTGGAAAAAAACAACATTGACAATTTATAAGAAGAAACAAGAAATTAAACAAATACAATTATCTGAAACACAACTAAGAGGCTACAGACTTTTTTAAGTGGCATAGAATAACAGGATAAAAGTGGTACTAGACGATCATCAACGCGAAACTGATGACAAGAGCCTGACAAGTGCCAGTTGAATAAGAGATGAGAAGAGGACGCTCTCGATGGATAAGACACATATTGAACAAACCTGATGAAAGCTTTACAAAGCGGTGCTTGGTTTTGAACCCACAGGGTAAGAAAGGTAAGGAGGAGATTGAACAACACATGGAGAAGAGAACTGAATGAAGACATGAATGAAAGAGATGAGGATGACACGGTAAGATGCTGAGCTGATGACACAGGACATCATGACCTAGCATGCGTTTTTTAAGGCCTATGCTCCTGTGGGATCTGAAGTGTAGTGACGATGATGAGAATGTATAATGATGATGATGATGAGAATGTATAATCTAAACTGCAGACACTACATTATTTAAATTGTCAATAAAAAGAATCCTGAAGATAAGCTCTCTAGTCTATGAAATCAATCACCGGCTTAACCAGAATTATTTTCTCACTCAAACATGGCTGTAAGTGTGTGTGGGGGCGTGCTTGCGTCTATGTGTAACACAACCAGATTGCACACGCAAGATACGTATGTATAACCGGAACAGAATTAATATTTGTATAAGAGTATTGAATATCCCAACGCCAGAGTTAAGTATTGACCCAGCTCCTTCCTTCAGTGCCGTCAACAATCGTTTATCCGTCATCTGCAGTCACGACGTGACGGCTCACGAAGCCGCGGGTTAACGACCTTTCACAACGATCGTGCATCTATTTTGGCGACGTTGGTAGAACAAACGGACAGTCAGTGTGATTTTCGCTTTTGAGCGAACTAGCGCGCCCTCGGAAGGTGTGTGTGTGTGTGCGGTCCATGCCATTCTATTCATGTGTGTGGAATAATTATTGATTATGTATATCTCAAAGTGAGAATGCTATTTGAGTTGAATAGATTCATGTAAGCTCAAGGTAGGAGCTGTGTAATTCACTCATTGATGGCTGATTGTACGTTCGTTAGAGAACAGTTATATATAAAAGAGGTCCATTATCTTCACAGAAACTGCGGTTTCTAATAGCATATGACCTGTTTGGTGACAGTCCTATAAACTACGAAAGCGTATTCGCCCGTGAACAGAGGCTCGGGTAGCCAAGTCGTTATGTACAAGTAGATGACAGTCTTACGTGTGCTATCCGCACAAAGTTCATTACATATGTTACTAGAAATCACTAGCAGGATTTCTGAAGTGCCAAGCGTTCATATTGGCTAACATTGACGTATATATATATATTGTAACCTGTTTTAGAACTGTAATGTGTCGTATGATGAAACATCATGTGTTACGTCAATAAATTGTAGAATTCGTCTATGCCTGGCGTCCGAGAACATTTTATCTAAGTGTGGTGTTCCAGATGTGATGTGCAGTCAGTAGTATCGTGGGCATTGCCTAGTTTCACAGAACACCTCCCAACACACCATCAAGTCAAGAAAAGCCATCACCAAAATGACAAGAAACGCTACAGGCCACTCACTAACACAACACGGGAAGATTCACACCACCTTCTCAACATTAAAATTTAGTAAAGAACCCCGCGACATTAGTGGAGATACGCTATCCCATTAATACACAGGTGTACGTGGTTGTTAAAGTAGACTATTAGAACTCGAGGGACAAACAGTACATGTCTACAACAACAAAGCAGGACAAATAATAGACTTGGGCGAAAACAGTGGAGGCAAATAACAACCAATATATTTTAAAAAAAACATAATTGTAAACTAACAGAGGAAGATATCGAGCTTCTAACTCACCATAGGAGATAAAGAATACATTTCAATAACAGTAGAGATAAATGAGCAACATGTTTCTACAGCGACAGAGGAAAATAGACAACAGACCTCTACAATGATTTCGGAAGATAGACAACTAATGGACTTCTATTACGACAGAGGAAGCTGAACAGCAGCAGAGGAAGATTGACAAGAGATGTCTATAGCGACAGAGAAAGACAAGCAACATACTTCTATATCGACAGAGGAAGACAAACAGTAGAAATTTCCATAACAGTAGAAATAAATGAATAACATTCTTCTGCAATAACAGGGCAAACAAAACAATCCACTTGACGTCTACCAAGTAAGAAAAACAAAAACAGTCAACTATATATTAATGATTTCAACATAAGATGTACAACTTTCTTCACACAATCATTTGTTTATTGATTAGTTACAATTTATTCATGGTTTTATTAGTTTGCATGCTGAGCCTTGTTTTATTTGTTTGAGCTGTCATTTCTCTTTGTTTTAAATTCACTTAACGTGTACATCAAAACACAGCCAAATCTGGTTTGTAACGTCTAACCAACGACTAACCGCTTTAGTTCTGTTAGAAGAATCGAATCCATACAGTGTCGTATTAACCTATTTGCCGGGGAGCCAATATTTTTACTGTTTTGTACAATGCAAAGATTCTGCGTTGTTTTAAAATAAGAAACGACCAGGTGTTTATGGTTATAAATATGGGCGTCAGCGTTTGAAGAAATGTTTGCACGGCTTCCTAGCCGAAATGGTCTATGGTTCACGAACAGCCTGACAAACGGCTCCTGTGATAAACCCTCAGTGGAAATGGGTAAGGAGCGAAGCTCTGGGAAGGTTAAGGCGGGCGTTGCGTGAAAGTCCTCAGGTGTCCCCACCTCGCAATGACATGTCATTGGGCCGAACGGGATCTGAAAGCCCATAGTGCCGCTAGGTTAGAAAAAAAACTGAAAAAAAACAACTATTTAGCTGATTAAGAAGGATAAGGAAATTGATTAACTGACATTTGGTACAAAATGTAACTGCAAATCCAGATCTGCAACTTTTTTCAAAAATAAGAACAAGGTACAATAAAAACATGGTTATAAATATGGGAGCCGCGGTAGGAGACATAGTGGATAGTGCAACTGGCTTTCCTAATATCAACCACAGTGGTCTATGGTTGAATGGTGCGATCCCCAGGTATGAGATGGGAATTTTTTAGGCACAAACGGCTCCCTGGGTCGACTCAGCCCCAGGTTAAGGGTACTAGAGCAAGGACTCTGGTACAAGGTTACCAGGTTAAGACAGGTACGGGGAGACGGTTATGCTGAGGTACACATCACCCCTTAGTGTGCCGACGGGGAGACCAGGTTTAAGACATGGGTAAAAAAACAATATTCCCAATACGCTTCAATGGGTGCGTTTAACGGGATCCTTTACCTTGACCTTTACTATAAAGGGAGATCTTTTGAATAACATAGGATTTTGGTTGTAAGACAGGTACGAACCAGGTTAAGACAGGTACTGAAGTGTTATGACAGGTACGGGGAGACAACTTAATGACAGGTACACTGGTGAGAAGACAAGGAGACCAAACAAGTACGGGGAGACCAGGTAGAATAAGGGTAAATGAGAAGAAGACAGGATAAGGAGACCAGGATTAAGACATACACTGAGGAGACCAGTTTATAGCAGGTACAGGGAGACCAGGTTAAGACTTCAAGGGAGACCAGGTGAACACAGGTACAGGGAGACCAGGTTAAGACAGGTACAGGGAGACCAGGTTAAGACAGTGTAAAAAAATGCAAATATCAACCACCCATCACGGCCACATGGGTTGAATGGTGCCGTGACCAGGTGGTCAGGGAGACCAGGTTAAGACAGGTACAGGGAGACCAGGTTAAGACAGGTACAGGGAGACCAGGTTAAGACAGGTACAGGGAGACCAGGTTAAGACAGGTACGGGGAGACCAGGTTAAGACAGGTACAGGGAGACCAGGTTAAGACAGGTACAAGGAGACCAGGTTAAGACAGGTACGGGGAGACCAGGTTAAGACAGGTACGGGGAGACCAGGTTAAGACAGGTACAGGGAGACCAGGTTAATACAGGTACGGGGAGACCAGGTTAAGACAGTGTAAAAAAAATGCAAATATCAACCACCCATCACGGCCACATGGGTTGAATGGTGCCGTGACCAGGTGGTCAGGGAGACCAGGTTAAGACAGGTACAGGGAGACCAGGTTAAGACAGGTACAGGGAGACCAGGTTAAGACAGGTACGGGGAGACCAGGTTAAGACAGGTACAGGGAGACCAGGTTAATACAGGTACGGGGAGACCAGGTTAAGACTGTGTGAACGGTGGTTTGGTTTTGGAAGAGTAATAGAGTGTAGAGAAATGGTTTGAAAAGGGTGAATGCAATTGTTAAAAGTTGTGGTAGGGTGAACGCATTTTAGGAGTGCACGAAAAATGTAGAACGGGGTTTGTCAGTCTGATGTTGAACGCGCGCAACGGAAGTCAGCACGTTTTGGACGTTGTGCGTTGGAACAAGGTTAAAAGTGGCAGCGAAATGAAAAAGTACATTTGTTCCCGATAAAGAAGATAGACTCTTAGATAAAACAGAGACAGACGTAGTGATCAGGTAAACTGGTAGAAAAGCAACATTCCTGGCAGTTTGTAGGCCAGTCTTCTAGCAAGATACACCAGAAGGTCACTAAGCGAACGTTATAAAGATAACTAATTTTTCTTAGAAGATTACTAAGGTGATTTAGCAGTGGAAAATTAGACGAGAGCAGATCAGTGACAGATATGTACAAGAATATGATTTTTTTTTTGGATGTCGCTGAATTTTAGAAAATGTACGAATGGGATTTTCATTGCAAGTTGAATGTAAAAATCTATGAGGTAAATTCGCAGAAGAGAGAAGCGGATTCTACTGTATTTAAAAAAAAAACCTTGAAGTTCGTTCTACTGATGTTGGAGTACAGTGTTTCGACAAGTAGAATCATCAACCATCTGTACGTCTTGTCTAACAGTACATTTCATCACTTGATTTCATCAGAGTGTTTACCCGTGTCTGTTCACACACACCTTACCTGCTTACTGTCAAGGGTAGAGATACGAATCACACTATATGAACACTATATAAAAAAAATGCAAATATCAACCACCCATCACGGCCACATGGGTTGAATGGTGCCGTGACCAGGTGGTCAGGGAGACCAGGTTAAAACAGGTACAGGGAGACCAGGTTAAGACAGGTACGGGGAGACCAGGTTAAGACAGGTACAGGGAGACCAGGTTAAGACAGGTACAGGGAGACAACACAAGGTGAAGAGAACTGGAGACATAAATAAAAAGGACGAAGAAGAACTGATGGCACGTGACATCGTTTAATTTTATTGAAGGTTTGTGCTCTTTGTGGGCTAACAGGTAATGATTATAATAATGACGATAAGTAGATGATTATAATAATGACGATAAGTAGATGATTATAATAATGACGATAAGTAGATGATTATAATAATGGCGATAAGTAGATGATTATAATAATGACGATAAGTAGATGATTATAATAATGACGATAAGTAGATGATTATAATAATGACGATAAGTAGATGATTATAATAATGACGATAAGTAGATGATTATAATAATGACGATAAGTAGATGATTATAATAATGACGATAAGTAGATGATTATAATAATGACGATAAGTAGATGATTATAATAATGACGATAAGTAGATGATTATAATAATGACAATAAGTAGATGATTATAATAATGGCGATAAGTAGACGATTATAATAATGGCGATAAGTAGACGATTATAATAATGGCGATAAGTAGATGATTATAATAATGGCGATAAGTAGATGATTATAATAATGACGATAAGTAGATGATTATAATAATGACGATAAGTAGATGATTATAATAATGACGATAAGTAGATGATTATAATAATGACAATAAGTAGACGATTATAATTTAATGGCGATAAGTAGGACGATTATAATAATGGCGATAAGTAGACGATTATAATAATGGCGATAAGTAGATGATTATTATAATAATGGCGATAAGTAGATGATTATAATAATAGCGATAAGTAGATGATTATAATAATGACAATAAGTAAAGAGATGATTATAATAATGACGATAAGTAGATGATTATAATAAGGACGATAAGTAGATGATTATAATAATGGCGATAAGTAGATGATTATAATAATGGCGATAAGTAGACGATTATAATAATGGCGATAAGTAGATGATTATAATAATGACGATAAGTAGATGATTATAATAATGACGATAAGTAGATGATTATAATAATGACGATAAGTAGATGATTATAATAATGGCGATAAGTAGATGATTATAATAATGACAATAAGTAGATGATTATAATAATGACGATAAGTAGATGATTATAATAATGACGATAAGTAGATGATTATAATAATGACAATAAGTAGATGATTATAATAATGACAATAAGTAGATGATTATAATAATGGCGATAAGTAGATGATTATAATAATGGCGATAAGTAGATGATTATAATAATGACGATAAGTAGATGATTATAATAATGACAATAAGTAGATGATTATAATAATGACGATAAGTAGATGATTATAATAATGACAATAAGTAGATGATTATAATAATGGCGATAAGTAGACGATTATAATAATGGCGATAAGTAGACGATTATAATAATGGCGATAAGTAGATGATTATAATAATGGCGATAAGTAGATGATTATAATAATGACGATAAGTAGATGATTATAATAATGACGATAAGTAGATGATTATAATAATGACGATAAGTAGATGATTATAATAATGACAATAAGTAGACGATTATAATAATGGCGATAAGTAGACGATTATAATAATGGCGATAAGTAGATGATTATAATAATGGCGATAAGTAGATGATTATAATAATAGCGATAAGTAGATGATTATAATAATGACGATAAGTAGATGATTATAATAATGACGATAAGTAGATGATTATAATAATGACGATAAGTAGATGATTATAATAATGGCAATAAGTAGACGATTATAATAATGGCGATAAGTAGATGATTATAATAATGGCGATAAGTAGATGATTATAATAATGACGATAAGTAGATGATTATAATAATGACGATAAGTAGATGATTATAATAATGACGATAAGTAGATGATTATAATAATGGCGATAAGTAGACGATTATAATAATGACGATAAGTAGATGATTATAATAATGACGATAAGTAGATGATTATAATAATGACGATAAGTAGATGATTATAATAATGACAATAAGTAGATGATTATAATAATGACAATAAGTAGATGATTATAATAATGGCGATAAGTAGATGATTATAATAATGGCGATAAGTAGATGATTATAATAATGACGATAAGTAGATGATTATAATAATGACAATAAGTAGATGATTATAATAATGGCGATAAGTAGATGATTATAATAATAGCGATAAGTAGATGATTATAATAATGACAATAAGTAGATGATTATAATAATGACAATAAGTAGATGATTATAATAATGGCGATAAGTAGATGATTATAATAATGGCGATAAGTAGATGATTATAATAATGACGATAAGTAGATGATTATAATAATGACAATAAGTAGATGATTATAATAATGGCGATAAGTAGATGATTATAATAATAGCGATAAGTAGATGATTATAATAATGACAATAAGTAGATGATTATAATAATGACAATAAGTAGACGATTATAATAATGGCGATAAGTAGATGATTATAATAATAGCGATAAGTAGATGATTATAATAATGACAATAAGTAGATGATTATAATAATGACGATAAGTAGATGATTATAATAATGACGATAAGTAGATGATTATAATAATGGCGATAAGTAGATGATTATAATAATGGCGATAAGTAGATGATTATAATAATGGCGATAAGTAGATGATTATAATAATGGCGATAAGTAGATGATTATAATAATGACGATAAGTAGATGATTATAATAATGACGATAAGTAGATGATTATAATAATGGCGATAAGTAGATGATTATAATAATGACAATAAGTAGATGATTATAATAATGACGATAAGTAGATGATTATAATAATGACGATAAGTAGATGATTATAATAATGACAATAAGTAGATGATTATAATAATGACAATAAGTAGATGATTATAATAATGGCGATAAGTAGATGATTATAATAATGGCGATAAGTAGATGATTATAATAATGACGATAAGTAGATGATTATAATAATGACAATAAGTAGATGATTATAATAATGACGATAAGTAGATGATTATAATAATGACAATAAGTAGATGATTATAATAATGGCGATAAGTAGACGATTATAATAATGGCGATAAGTAGACGATTATAATAATGGCGATAAGTAGATGATTATAATAATGGCGATAAGTAGATGATTATAATAATGACGATAAGTAGATGATTATAATAATGACGATAAGTAGATGATTATAATAATGACGATAAGTAGATGATTATAATAATGACAATAAGTAGATGATTATAATAATGGCGATAAGTAGACGATTATAATAATGGCGATAAGTAGACGATTATAATAATGGCGATAAGTAGATGATTATAATAATGGCGATAAGTAGATGATTATAATAATAGCGATAAGTAGATGATTATAATAATGACGATAAGTAGATGATTATAATAATGACGATAAGTAGATGATTATAATAATGACGATAAGTAGATGATTATAATAATGGCAATAAGTAGACGATTATAATAATGGCGATAAGTAGATGATTATAATAATGGCGATAAGTAGATGATTATAATAATGACGATAAGTAGATGATTATAATAATGACGATAAGTAGATGATTATAATAATGACGATAAGTAGATGATTATAATAATGGCGATAAGTAGACGATTATAATAATGACGATAAGTAGATGATTATAATAATGACGATAAATAACAATATGGCTGTTATCTCTCAGGAAATTATTTCATAATATATCGTCCCACATTTGAATTATCTGGCTGAATCTTAAAAAAAAAAATGCGTTTCATTGTTGTTTGGTTTCTATGGTAACTGATACCGCTGTAACGTTAACATGTTTCCGGTGTGAGATAATAGAGACCGAATATGATAAAATTACGGATTAAAATGTGACATGGGTCAAAAATTGGAGATAAACTGAAACATTTAGTTGTGAACCTTGATAAATGTGATAACATATGATGATGATGGGATGGGGTGAGATGCTGTTAGGAAAGCGATAAAGTAAAAACGATTTAGAAAGAACAACCAAATGCTTCAACGAGTGCACAATTCAGTGGATACCAGCCCACTGCAACACTTCAGACAACGAAGAGGCAGATACACTTGCTAAAGAAATCTAAGCACTGCAACAAAACGATATAAAGGCAACTTTGAAATGGCTAAAACAATTATAAAAACCATATTCACGTCCAACTGGGACAGAGAACACCCAGGTGACATAAAAGATGAAGCCTATCAACAGATACCTCGGCGAGATCAGTTCATCATTTTACGCTTTCGTACTGGTCACAGTAGGCTGATGTACCATCTATATAACAAGTACAGGATTGATGCAACATATCTCTGCTCCTGTGGCACCAGCCCCATGGCAGCCAAACATCTACTCCAGTACTGCCGAACTTACAGCAGTGAACGGAGTGCCATATGGCAACAACCCACTTCTCTCAAAGAAAAAATATTTGGAGATGTCAGGAACCTTGAGCCTAATACTGCCTTTATTGGAGCCATTAATGTGGAAGTCTGAGGGCGAACGAGGAAGAAGACAGACTTGTATCAGTGGGTGCTTGGTTAGAATACAAGGATTCAAATGGTACGACAAGGTCACCAACGTGTGACTGATGACAAGTATCAGACAAGTGCCAGTCGAACAAGACATATGAAGAGACGCTGGCGATGGATTGAACATACACTGAGAAAACCTCTTGATAGCATTACCGGGTTATCTTAGTTCTGGAATATCCAGGGTAATAGAAGTAGAAGCAGACAGAAGAACATAGAGAGAAGAGAACTGGAATATCTAGGGTAATAGAAGTAGAAGCAGACAGAAGAACATAGAGAGAAGAGAACTGGAATATCTAGGGTAATAGAAGTAGATGCAGACAGAAGAACATAGAGAGAAGAGAACTGGAATATCTAGGGTAATAGAAGTAGAAGCAGACAGAAGAACATAGAGAGAAGAGAACTGGAATATCTAGGGTAATAGAAGTAGAAGCAGACAGAAGAACATAGAGAGAAGAGAACTGGAATATCTAGGGTAATAGAAGTAGAAGCAAACAGAAGAACATAGAGAGAAGAGAACTGGAATATCTAGGGTAATAGAAGTAGAAGCAGACAGAAGAACATAGAGAGAAGAGAACTGGAATATCTAGGGTAATAGAAGTAGAAGCAAACAGAAGAACATAGAGAGAAGAGAACTGGAATATCTAGGGTAATAGAAGTAGAAGCAAACAGAAGAACATAGAGAGAAGAGAACTGGAATATCCAGGGTAATAGAAGTAGAAGCAGACAGAAGAACATAGAGAGAAGAGAACTGGAATATCTAGGGTAATAGAAGTAGAAGCAAACAGAAGAACATAGAGAGAAGAGAACTGGAATATCTAGGGTAATAGAAGTAGAAGCAAACAGAAGAACATAGAGAGAAGAGAACTGGAATATCTAGGGTAATAGAAGTAGAAGCAAACAGAAGAACATAGAGAGAAGAGAACTGGAATATCTAGGGTAATAGAAGTAGAAGCAAACAGAAGAACATAGAGAGAAGAGAACTGGAATATCTAGGGTAATAGAAGTAGAAACCAGCAAACAGAAGAACATAGAGAAGAAAGAGAACTGGAATAAATCTAGGGTAATAGAAGTAGAAAGCAAACAGAAGAACATAGAGGGAACGCGGAATATTCCAGGGGTAATAGAAGAAGAGAACTGGAATATCCAGGGTAATAGAAGTAGAAGCAGAACAGAAGAACATAGAGAGAAGAGAACTGGAATATCTAGGGTAATAGAAGAGAAGCAAACAGAAGAAACATAGAGAGAAGAGAACTGGAATATCTAGGGTAATAGAAGTAGAAGCAAACAGAAGAACATAGAGAGAAGAGAACTGGAATATCTAGGGTAATAGAAGTAGAAGCAAACAGAAGAACATAGAGAGAAGAGAACTGGAATATCTAGGGTAATAGAAGTAGAAGCAAACAGAAGAACATAGAGAGAAGAGAACTGGAATATCTAGGGTACAAACAGAAGAACATAGAGAGAAGAGAACTGGAATATCTAGGGTAATAGAAGTAGAAGCAAACAGAAGAACATAGAGAGTAGAAGAGAACTGGAATGGAATATCTAGGGTAATAGAAGTAGAAGCAAACAGAAGAACATAGAGAGAAGAGAACTGGAATATCTAGGGTAATAGAAGTAGAAGCAAACAGAAGAACATAGAGAGAAGAGAACTGGAATATCTAGGGTAATAGAAGTAGAAGCAGACAGAAGAACATAGAGAGAAGAGAACTGGAATATCTAGGGTAATAGAAGTAGAAGCAGACAGAAGAACATAGAGAGAAGAGAACTGGAATATCTAGGGTAATAAAGTAGAAGAAACAGTAGAAGAACTGGAGGGTAATAGAAGTAGAAGAACATAGAGAGAAGAGAACTGGAATATCCAGGGTAATAGAAGTAGAAGCAAACAGAAGAACATAGAGAGAAGAGAACTGGAATATCTAGGGTAATAGAAGTAGATGCAGACAGAAGAACATAGAGAGAAGAGAACTGGAATATCTAGGGTAATAGAAGTAGAAGCAGACAGAAGAACATAGAGAGAAGAGAACTGGAATATCTAGGGTAATAGAAGTAGATGCAGACAGAAGAACATAGAGAGAAGAGAACTGGAATATCTAGGGTAATAGAAGTAGATGCAGACAGAAGAACATAGAGAGAAGAGAACTGGAATATTTAGGGTAATAGACGTAGAAGCAGACAGGAGAACATAGAGAGAAGAGAACAGGAATATCTAGGGTAATAGAAGAAGAAGCAAACAGAAGAACATAGAGAGAAGAGAACTGGAATATCTAGGGTAATAGAAGTAGAAGCAGACAGAAGAACATAGAGAGAAGAGAACTGGAATATCTAGGGTAATAGAAAACAACAGAAGAAGCAAACAGAAGAACATAGAGAGAAGAGAACTGGAATATCTAGGGTAATAGAAGTAGAAGCAAACAGAAGAAGAAGAGAACATAGGGAGAAGAGAACTGGAATATCCAGGGTAATAGAACTGGAATTATCAGGGTAGAAGCAGACATAGAAGAACTGGAATAGAGAGAAGAGAACTGGAATAGCTAGGGAAATAAAAGTAGAAGAAGACAGAAGAACATAGAGAGAAGAGAACTGGAATATCTAGGGTAATAGAAGTAGAAGCAAACAGAAGAACATAGAGAGAAGAGAACTGGAATATCTAGGGTAATAGAAGTAGAAGCAAACAGAAGAACATAGAGAGAAGAGAACTGGAATATCTAGGGTAATAGAAGTAGAAGCAAACAGAAGAACATAGAGAGAAGAGAACTGGAATATCTAGGGTAATAGAAGTAGAAGCAAACAGAAGAACATAGAGAGAAGAGAGAGAATTAGAAGTAGATGGAATATCTAGGGTAATAGAAGTAGAAGCAAACAGAAGAACATAGAGAGAAGAGAACTGGAATATCTAGGGTAATAGAAGTAGAAGCAAACAGAAGAACATAGAGAGAAGAGAACTGGAATATCTAGGGTAATAGAAGTAGAAGCAAACAGAAGAACATAGGTAGAGAGAAGAGAACTGGAATGGAATATCTAGGGTAATAGAAGTAGAAATAGCAAACAGAAGAACATAGAGAGAAGAGAACTGGAATATCTAGGGTAATAGAAGTAAAAGCAAACAGAAGAACATAGAGAGAAAAGAACAAGAATATCTAGGGTAATAGAAGTAGAAGCAAACAGAAGAATATAGAGAGAAGAGAACTGGAATATCTAGGGTAATAGAAGTAGAAGCAAACAGAAGAACATAGAGAGAAGAGAACTGGAATATCTAGGGTAATAGAAGTAGAAGCAAACAGAAGAACATAGAGAGAAGAGAACTGGAATATCTAGGGTAATAGAAGTAGAAGCAGACAGAAGAACATAGAGAGAAGAGAACTGGAATATCTAGGGTAATAGAAGTAGAAGCAGACAGAAGAACATAGAGAGAAGAGAACTGGAATATCCAGGGTAATAGACGTAGAAGCAGACAGAAGAACATAGAGAGAAAAGAACTGGAATATCCAGGGTAATAGAAGTAGAAGCAAACAGAAGAACATAGAGAGAAGAGAACTGGAATATCTAGGGTAATAGAAGTAGAAGCAAACAGAAGAACATAGAGAGAAGAGAACTGGAATATCTAGGGTAATAGAAGTAGAAGCAGACAGAAGAACATAGAGAGAAGAGAACTGGAATATCTAGGGTAATAGAAGTAGAAGCAGACAGAAGAACATAGAGAGAAGAGAACTGGAATATCTAGGGTAAAAGAAGTAGAAGCAGACAGAAGAACATAGAGAGAAGAGAACTGGAATATCTAGGGTAATAGAAGTAGAAGCAGACAGAAGAACATAGAGAGAAGAGAACTGGAATATCCAGGTAGAACTGGAAGAAGAGAACTGGGGATCCAGGGTAATAGAAGTAGAAGCAGACAGAAGAACATAGAGAGAAGAGAACTGGAATATCTAGGGTAATAGAAGTAGAAGCAAACAGAAGAACATAGAGAGAAGAGAACTGGAATATCTAGGGTAATAGAAGTAGAAGCAGACAGAAGAACATAGAGAGAAGAGAACTGGAATATCTAGGGTAATAGAAGTAGAAGCAGACAGAAGAACATAGAGAGAAGAGAACTGGAATATCTAGGGTAATAGAAGTAGAAACAGACAGAATAACATAGAGAGAAGAGAACTGGAATATCTAGGGTAATAGAAGTAGAAGCAGACAGAAGAACATAGAGAGAAGAGAACTGGAATATCCAGGGTAATAGAAGTAGAAGCAGACAGAAGAACATAGAGAGAAGAGAACTGGAATATCTAGGGTAATAGAAGTAGAAGCAGACAGAAGAACATAGAGAGAAGAGAACTGGAGACAGAACAGACAATGAGAAGGAAGACATAGAAAGGCCTTGTGCTTATGTCACGTGACACGAGGACTTTGAATGTGTTTGCTGAAAGCTATGCTCCTTGTGGAGCCAACGGGTATCGAATGATTGAATGACTGATGATTGATTGGTCCGTTGATTGATTGATCTGAAGAAGGACTGTAGCTGCAGGTATAGCGCTCTGTGGTAGTCATGGTTTGAGTAATAGTATACCGTCTGTTTGTGTGAACTTGTGACATTACCTAGTGTAAAATGATCTTCCCAAACGATCACACTACCACTAAGAGATAAACCAGAAACACGGTGGTACAGTGCCGACACAAACTATATTGGTAGATTTTCTCTGGGCATCAAACAGAAGGGAACAACGTAGCAAAATGTACACATTCGATGAATACAGGACAGTTACCTGCAACGTCACGAAGAGTGAAACCTGGTTTACAAATCTGGGAAAATATCGTTCATCTCTCAGATATCATTCCATGAACTTATATACCTCAGCACCATGAGGTGTTCGGAATTCACAGCACTGTTACAGCCGTAAGACAGTGAATGAATCTATGAGCTTACCCGCTTGTTTCAACTAATGTAGCCTCTTAACACTCTTCAGACCGGAAATATGAAAAATCGTTCCAAAAGTAAAAAAAAAGCACATTTATTTTTTAATTTTGACTTCAAATCAATGTTTTATATTACGAATACATGTTAAAAATTATATTTGTGCTAAAAAATATACAGCTTTCACTTATTTTGACTTTGAAACTACACGCAGAAAAACGTAAACACAGCATTTATCCGTCCGCCATTTTGGATATTTTCCGATCAACTCGACTTAACAGGTCGTAAACAAAAGGCAGTCTGAAAATGACTACAATGCATCTAGTGATGTAGATTCCTGTTCTGATGATTATTCAGAGGACATGGAAACGTCTGATGAGTTGGATGGCGAAAATACAGCTCAGAACAACACAGATCACCAGTCGTACATGCAAAGGTAATGTTACTTCGTTAACGAAATGATAACAGCTGATTTTGAAAAGTAGTAAAACAGTCGTTTTAGTGGGCTATTGTAGTCAGTATGACTTCTTTCTGTTTGTTTAAAATAAAAAAGAAACAAATATTTTACCTTTCAAACAGTTAACAAAGAACTCATGGCACCAGGAAATAAATATAAAGTTGATCGAACGTAACTTCTGAATCAGCTGATTTTTCTGACCTCATTTGCCCTGTGTCTCTGCTTTTAAAAATTATTATTTATATCATGTGACTTTATGATTGACAGTATTCCTTTGTGCAGAAAATGTAATGTGTGTCAATTTTCCTGAATACACTAAACGGAAACTTTGAATTCTATTGATGATCTGCAAAAATTAATTTTAAATTGTTCTTCTAGCAGATGTTTTGGTTATGATGGACTTGATGAAGGCCCTCCTTCCAATCCTCCACCTTTTTTGCCTGAGAGGGTTCCAGGTCTGCAACTGTCAGAGGTAAGCACCAGAGAAAATACAAAGCAGTTTTTGAGACCCATTGACTTCTTCAAACTGTAATTTTATGAAAAAATGGTTATAAGAAAAGGGTGTTTTCTTTTTGACAGTATATTAGAGACAAGCCAACAAAATGGGGGATGAAGTTATGGGTTCTTGCTGATGCTGTTAGTGGATATACTTTGATGTTTATTTAGGTAGGATCACTGCAAATGGACCATTTGGTTTAGCTTATACTGTAGTTATTTATGAATCTTATGAAATCTTTGGTGAGTCAAGGCTGTAGGGTTTATTTTGATAATTTGTATACATCCAATCAGCTACTGAGAGCACTGCAGTGGAGGGGCAACAAAACTATAACACTGGTTTCAAGCATTTACAATGCAAATGGCCATAGGTTCGCTAAGCATATGGTCACTAGGTTAATTGGAATTTTCAGAAGAACTAATCCGACAGCCAATTGGGGAACATAAGTTTGTATGATGATGCACTAACTCAAGCTTTTGAAAGCCACCAGTTTTTTCTTGGCACACCCCATGGGACCCCATGTTTACAGAAGAACTAATCAGAGACAAATAGAAGTTTTTTCTGTAAGCCCCATTTGAGACAAATATCAGATTTGATAAATTGTAAAGATTGAAAGAAAAGCAAAAGTTAAATGTAAAGTTTGTGATATTTTAAAAAAAATGTTTTTATGCAGGTAGGAATTGTCTGTCAGAATACCACAAGCCTTAGTAGGAAATATATAAAGATGTGTTGAGTCTTTATTTTGTCACCCTCATAACTGATTTTACTTATGTGTTAGTGATCATACAGTGATCTACTGAAGTCATATTTCATTATTTTAGCTAAGATGTTGCAGCTACCTAAAATAACTGTAATGTATTCAGTGGAAGATTTTTTTTTTAATTTTTTGTGTGAAAAGACTAGTTATGTAACATTTCAAAAATTTGCATAATTGTATTATTTAATGTTGAATTGTTTTGGAAATGTAACATATAATGCAGAAATGGTCAGACTACAATAAAATATGACTGTTGTTAATTGTTCTGATAATACTTTATTTTTTTCTTCTTCGTCAAAAAAATGTTTTTAATTTTTGTGTATATTTTTCCTGTTGACTTTCCTTCATTTTTTTAAAACTCACATCAATATAAATGTTTAAAATATTAATTTTACATCTAAATATGGTAGTCTGTTCAATTACAAACAATTTGATGTATAACACTCTTGGGTAGACTTCAAATTATAATGTATCAAGGAACATTAGAAGTCAGATATGTCAGAGTATGAGAAAATGATACAAAATATCAGGTCTGAAGAGAGTTAATCACATCCGTAAATGCGCATCGATAATCTGATCCGTGAACCAGGTAATTGTAAATGCATTGCGGGTTTTTATCAATTAATGTTTTATTCATCGCGAGTTGATTGATAACTTCACTTTCGAGAATCCACTATGTATCCCATGTTTGTGAACATTAATCAGTCTATCTGTCTCCCCATGTTCAGCAAGGGAATGCCCACCTTTCCTTATGCATCTATCAAGTTCTTTGGGTATTTGTCTGTAATGTAGTAGGTACTTTAGATGTCACTTACATAATTTGGTTGGACAGGAACTCCAAAGCTGCTGTCTTCCTGCTTGAGACTTGGCACGGTAATAATAATCCGACAAAGGCAGATTCAGGTTGGTTACTTTATGCAGATGTTGACTCGTTGACTGATGAGGCTCGACTTACTAGAGTGAGTCTAATCCATGAAACAATAGAACGCTGAAGAACGTTCACTAAACTCGCTTTAAAAGTATCAACTTCCGGTGTATTGATGTTTCCGTTATATGACAAATATAAGCGAGTCGTAAGAGATATTTCCACGGAAACGTTCTGGATAAAAAGACCACATCGTCAGTCGTCGGTTCATCTATTTATTCATTATCAGATCATTCAGCCTAGAATCCATATGTTAACGGCTCTCGTTAAGTAATCGTCCTGTAGTTTTCCGTCAATCTTTACTTACTTGCATTGTCTACCAAAAGAAACCAACAAATGACAGTGACACAAGAGATGAAATTAAGCTGCTGAAGATAGATAAGATATACTAAGAACTATTTAATAGCATTACAAGGCAGCCCTTGTTCTGTAGTTCACAGGTTAAGAGAGATGAAGCGTGACCGACAAACAAACGGAGAAAAGTTCTGGAGACAGAAATAAAGGGGATAAGAAAGACATGGAAAGACCTTGAGCTAACTTCACGGCACATAACTTCACGGCACATAACTTCACGGCACATAACTTCACGGCACATAACTTCACGGCACATAACTTCACGGCACATAACTTCATGGCACATAACTTCACGGCACATAACTTCACGGCACATAACTTCATGGCACATAACTTCACTGCACATTAGAACGCGGCGTGCGTTTGTTTAAGGCCTGTGTTCCCTGTGGAGTTGATGGATGATTTGTCTACCAATTAATTGTCTACCAAGGTGTAAGAAACAGACCAGAAAACATTCTGCAATTCTAAGCTTGTCAGTGTAGTTCATTATTAAGATTACATATTAAGTGGTTAACACGCAAAATAAATAAACAAACAACGCACAAAGGAATGTTATCAGGCACTCAGTGAGAAATAAAGAAGTAGAAGACCAGACAACAGAAAAAAAAAAAAACAGAAGTGATAGGCTTAACGGGAATCGAACCAGGATCTTCCCAACGGCACCCACCGCCTAGCCACGGCAGCGAATCGCACTATCCACTCTGCCAGCTAAGCATTACAAAAATAATGCTTCATCGACAGAGGTCTAGGAAAGAAAAACAGTTCTCTCTTAAATTTATGAAATACAAACAAGACAAATTGCTAACTACTCCAAAGAAAGTGATAGAAAGATGGAAGGAATGTTTCTCAGTGCTCCTTGACTGTGAGCAAGATCAAGCATCAGAAATGGTAAGCACTAAAACCAAAAGTGATGAAGATGGCATAAAGACGGAAGAGCTGAAGGCAGCACTGGAGAAAACCAAGATGGGCAAAGCAGCAGGACATGATGGTATAGCACTAGAAATATTTAAATACGTGAGAGCAGCAGGTTGTGACGGTATTGCCTCCCTTGCTTTGCAAAAGTATCTACCTTCGTGGTCAATTCGTTTAAAAGGGAGTCAGTGGAGAACCAGTAAACTCAAGAGTAAATAATATGGGAATTCATCACAGTGAGATGTTACAAGAAGTTCAAGTGGCAGCATATATTTGAACTTAGCTGCCAACGACGGTTCTGCTCCTTCTTATGTGTTGGTTCTTTTCACTCTGCACACGCTCGTCTCTGATCAAGGTTGTCGGGGGTAGCTCGTTCCCAGAAATATCACGGAGAGTCTAAGATGTGGGTCCTTTGTCTTAAAGCGGTTAACTTCTTGTTCCAGAGATAGTACTTTCTGCTGGTACCACCAATAACTTTGGTAAAAGAATAAAACGAAACGGTCTTCTGAGAATGGCGTTTTCTACCCCATAGTTGTGGGTTCCTATCTTCCCATACCACTATCCCAATTACTCAGACTTTACCCTCGATGAGAATTAAATTTAATCCCTCGGGATAAAACTTTCTTTACATTTAAATAGAATAGCTTTAGCTTTACATGACATTTAAATGAAAAGATTAATAATACAGATAGAGTCTGTTTACATATACATCTCCACTGATTGAAAAATGTTCACAATATAAATTGAATGTGTTTTCATTTATGTTTCACACAGATTGAAAAGTTTAAAACTTCCATTATTTTAAAATGGATATTTTCACATAGACATTTACACTGGTTTAAAGCTTGAAAACTTACATTAATTTTAAAGTAACTTTGTTTATAGGGTCATTTACACTGCTTTGAAAATGTAAGTATTATACTTAGAATGTACATCATTTCTTTCATCTTTCCCTCCCTGTTCCATATGGAACCTGGAACTACTTTACACTTTTATTTCTCTTTACGAAACTATCCATTAAGCAATCACCAGACCGTGCAGTGGTGGTTCATAAATCATCATTCTGGTTTTCTTGAGCATCTTTTGTTAGCTTTTCTCCAAATTGTCCCCATGATTTATGTTTTGCTGCTAGCACCTTGTTCTTTGCTTTTGTTATGAGTAACACATATTCTGTATATTCCTAAGTTTTTCCTGTTGTATTTTTAGCTTCTTAGTATTGTTTCCATGCTTTTTTTCTGTTCTCCTATTTTCTCTTTAACTTCTTCTGTCCACCAAAGTGTCCTCTTTCCCTTTTTCTCAAGTCGAATTTTACCACATGTTTCTGCTGCAGCTGTTTTTATGACGTCCTTAAATTTTAGCCAGAGAGTTGCTAGGTCATCTGACCGTTCTTCTGGGCTTCTCACTGCTGTCACAAAAAGCTCTTGATACCTGGTCTTAACTTCTGGCTCACTTAGCTTATAGGACTTAATTATCATCCCTCCTGCTTGATTATTTTTTTTTTTTGCTTATGATGGACAATGCCTAGGCCGAACAACTCTTTCAGTTCTTCTTTTAATTGTCAGTAGGTAGTGATTACTTCCAATCTCTTGCCCCCTCCAGACTCTAGCATCCTGCACATACTTGAAGGAGCTCTTCCGGAGAGGTTATAGTCGATGGCTAATTTCAAATTCTTAGTTGGTTCATATCTCGTGTGTGTATGTGCGCTTATGTGGGGAACTTTGCATTCGTAATAACAAGATTTTGCTCAGTGCAGAATCTAAGGTGTATCTTTCCATTGTCATTTAGTGTATCTTCTCTATATCTTCCAACAACTCCACTCCATCTAGAATGGCCGTTTCCAACTCTGGCATTGAAATCTCTGAAAAGAATAATTTCATCCTGGCAGTCCGTCCACTGTCTTTTGAAGCAGTTCAAAGAATTCTTCTTTGACATCTGCTCGCTCAACTTCGTTTGACCCATACACAATGACAAAGTTGACTATGGTTTCTCCTTCTTTCAGATTTAGCACAATAATGCGTCTGGAATCAAAGTTTTTATGCTTTGATGTTACTTTGATGCTATCTGTTTGGTTGTTAGCCACAATAAACCCCACACTCCCTTTAGCTCTTTCGCTTGTGTGGACTATCGAGCAGAAGGTTGCCGTTGAGGTACACAACTCCTTGCCCTTTTTTCTTAGTTTCCGTCAGAGCCAGGATTTCTAATTTTGTTTTCCTCATCTCCTCCACTAGCTCTTCCTCTCTCCCATTAATACTTCAACAATTCCATGTTCCGCGAATCGTCGTCCGTAATTCGTGCCAGTTCGTCTCCTTTAAGATCAGTCCGGTTTTCTCTCCGTTGGTTCTTTTAATCGTATTTTAAGGTCAACAGATGATTGGCCTGTTTGGCTTAATAATATTAATATTAATTCTCAAATGTACAATAAACCACAAAGGATTAATCTCAGAGATTTCTCCAACGCAAATGGTAATTTGGCTTTCCATAAATTATGATATAATGGATGATAAGAGTGATGAAAAACAACGTAATTTCTTCATAAAAAAGCGACTACAACCACAACGACGAAGCAGCAGACAAGGAGAAGTTCAAATGTTTGTCTGCAAACGTCCAAAATATCTCTTGGGATACAGACCTAGTTCAACATGGACTGGGGCGCTGTCCTTAGATACTAGAGCCCGGTCAATTGTTAACTCCAGCGTAGGGATATTCGATACTTTTATATTATTATTAAGTCCGATATTAGCATATATATATGTATCTCGTGCGTGTAGTCTGGTTTCGTTACATACACGCAGAGACACATATACATGGTGTTTCAGAGAATCGCTGAGCCACTCCACTGAGGACTCCCCAGTTCAAGCACATGAAATCATAGGTATTGTCGTAATTTTTTTCTGAGAAAGTTCTGATGGATATTGGTCCCTTCAGAGTGTAGAATGATAGTGAAGGCTCTGTGGGAATAAGGATTTAGGAAAGTCAGGTAGTAGATTCACAAGTGCTGGGAAGAGTAAATACAGTCTCTTATTACGACAATATTTGTCTCCCAAAAACTATTCCTACCCCTCTTCCGAACAAACAATTGTTTGTCCGTTCCAGTCACTCAGGCGCACTCACCGATTTGGTGATTCTGACGCTCAACGTACATGAATACGGACTACAATAACAAATATGGTAAATGTTTGATTTGGGCCAGCTGACACCAATGCTAATAAAGTGTTAATACTTTTATTATCATAAAAATCAAGTCACAAATAATTATCAATTTACAGTCAGAAATCAAAGGTTACAGAATACAAATATGACAAGGGAGAGGGAGGGTTTTGAGGAGAAGTATCCCATACGCCTTTTCCCGCTTGTATTTACTAACAGAAAAGACCCAGTCCCAAAGACAAGGAGGGGGGGGGTGATGATGATCAGAGATAGGCAATTTAACCCAATGGTAAATTTATTACTCTGAGGCAAGGGGTTACAGTGATAAGGGGGTAGAGGAAAAGCTAGGGTTCTCAAATGTTTTCCTTTATCCAACAAATTTTACGGGAGGGGGAAATGAACACAGTTAAACAATCCCGCTAGGAGAAATCCCGTACAATGAATACAGTACACCTTAATACTAGGTCGAACTAATTATAAGGGTAAAAAAAGATTAAATCTCCTTTCATTCAAAAAACACGCTTGGCTGGCCAGCACACAGGCACACACACAGACTTACCAAATGGTGAATTCTGGCACTTCCTAGGAATTTTACAACAGCAGATAATACCGTAGAACAATGGAAATTGTCTTTTTTATTTCTTCTGTGTCAGGCCCCAGATTTATCGAGGTGGGCTGGTAGCTAATAGTCTCAAAAAATCGCCAGACGGTGAAGCGTAAAGGCTACTGTTGTTTTTTTTAATTTTTATAAAAAGTTCCTAATGAATGGCACAGGCACTTGGCTAAGTGTGAGGTATGGTGTGGTTTCTAAGATGGGCACAGCTGGTGGAGATAACTTTCTTTTGCCGTAATGTCACAACTACAAAACACTGAGATAGGTTCTTCTTCTTTGGGGAGGGGGGGGGGTTAAAATCCACTGAATATACTTGACAGACAGTGTTCAGGTAAATCTATGCTCTTCTTCACAAAAAGAGAGCATGAGTAGAATATTGCTACTGGCGACTGTTCTGCTTCCAGTTTTAACGACTTTATGAATTAGTATTTTAAGTGTTTCTGGGGTGGCTTTGTTCTCAGTTAAATTCAGAGGAGCGAGACCCGCAACAGGTCGCCACAAGTTTAACTTTAAAAAAGTTCATATGTCACTGGAGTAATCGAACTGGGTCGGCAAGGCTCTATATATTCTATTGCTGTGTAATGGCTGCTTAAATGCTGCCTAATTGCTGGGATGCGAGGTTCGAAAGATCACTCTGGATACAAATAGAAAAAACATGAAATGCAATGGAATCATATTAAAATCTAACGCGCGATACATTTACAGTTAGACTATTTTCTGCGCTCGCGTCTTTAATTAGTAAATCAAGAAAAAAAACTCTCCGTGAGGTTAATAATTTTAAAAGCACTTCTATCTATACAGAACTAAACTGTATTAAAGTCACAATTCCCTTAAAAGTTGCAAAATTAATTTACGCGGCTATTGCATTAGGAAATTAACCTATAGATGTAACATTTAGTTTGCACTGGAACTTTGAAAATGGGTTTATTTAATAAGTTTAAATTTACACCACAATCCAGTGAAAAAAAATGAAATAACTAGGCCACTGATCACTCGAAGCTAAAGTATAAATTACCGTCTGCACAGAAAAGAATTCACTACAATAGCCAACAATTTAGATGAAATCTAGCAGGAATTTAACTATATGCTAGTAAATCTTAGAATGCTGTCAGAACGAATGATAACGTTGCCCTTTTCAGATTCTGTATATATCTAACGGGAATGTAAGTTAAATGGGTCGTGTGAAAATTTCGCGCCTCTTCAGATCCCAGGGAAAGCCGACGTTATTTAGCTGCCATGCTAACCGCGATGGCCCGACTGGCTTCCGATCTTCGTTCGTCTCAGGCTGCTCGCGCGAGGATGTGAAATTTCTGCAAGACTAGCCTCGTTCGCGGTGAGTTTCCTGATTCCTCAGATCGTATCCGCTACGCTGAGCGCTCCGTCTCTCCCGTTCCATAGTCTTTCGGGCAAGCCTGCCGGTTGCCACAGAGGTGCGAAGTCAGCAAGAAGCTTTCTTCTGACCGCTCGTGTCTATCTTGCTAACGGTTCAGTGTTCGCACGGAGATGCTAAATTTCTGCTTCTCTGTTCTGGGGATCGTCTTTGACTGCTTTGATCATAGCCGCTACTCTTCGTTGATGAAAAGTTACAACAATACTGATGTTCAGGGGTTCTAATGTTATGAAAAGCTAAAGTCCCTTTAATCATCCATCAAATCAGGAAAAATTCACTTGTCAAACTAGACGTACGTCACAGGTATCATATTGTTAACGGTGCATGGACAAGTACCTGTAGAACAAGACATGAAAAGAAGACGCTAGCGATGGAGATGCAATGAGGAAGTCTTTGATAGCATTACAAGGCCACCCTTGTTCTCTAATCTAAAGGATTAGATATGATGGGCATTACAAGGCCGTCCTTGTTCTCTAATCTAAAGGATTAGATATGATGGCAGACAGAAACATGCATGGAGATGTGAACTAGAGACAGAAATAAAAGAGACGAGGAAGAGATAGAAAGACCTTCGCTGATTTCACGGAACAGGAAGACATAGATTACGTTTGTTGAGGGCCTATGCTCCCTGGGTAACTGAATGATGGTTAATTAATTAATTGTCTATCAAATGTTAAACTAAGTACCGAAGTCACTTCTTGAGTTAATAAAGGCAGAGGCAGGGGAAAGGTAATTTGTCACCCAACCACATAACGATCGGACCTAGTCTATGTGAAATCTCCAACACTTCACGCTCTACGATAGTGCCTACTATCTGTTTTACTTATACTGTTTTTGTAGTACCTATATGTAATTCTTGTCCTCGTCACCGATTTGTAACTATAGCTGACGAAGGGTAAAACCCGAAACGTCCCGTGTTTCCTGTGTACCGTTAATATATATTTGTTTCTTTACCAGTTTTACAGCAGCCTCATTATTTATTGTCATTTACTTATACTGTCTTTTAATGTTACTAATCGATTACTTCTCAACAGACATTACAATCTTCATCGACTGGTTACTGTTAAGTCCTATTTTAAGCGTGGGAGGTAAGTGTGTGAGACTGTCTCATGCAAGTCGATTTTTTATAAGACACACATGTGAGCGCATCAGTAAAATAAATATATTTGAGATAATTTTGCGTACCCTTTTGCATTATCGATGAATGCAGATGACGTACTTTTGTGCACTGACTTGTTGCGATACAAATCATGCCCTTGAGGCTTGTTGAAATATATATGGTCCAAGACGGACGTATTTTTGTGCTCTTTCCCTAGTCATGGGAAGACATGCAAATTAATTTTGTATTATAAGGAACTTTATCCTGCGAATCATCTTCGTTCCAGGTACTTATATTTAGCCAGAATAATTGCTCGTTCTGTGTAGTCTCCTGCCTCAAGAGAATTAAAGCCCTACGTGATCACGGCAGGACTCCCATTGTATTTATTATGATCAATGACGAGTGTGATCCTCTGACACTAGGAGCGGGATTGTAATTGAATCTAATTTTTTGTATTAAGGAAATCTGTCGTCAGTCAATATGCTGACCATGTGTTTATAACGAAAGGCGTTCTTCAATCAAAGGTCATCCTAGCGTTTGTTATAACGATGTTTGATACCTACTATATTATCATTACATGAACTGTTCCAGACATAATACTATGTTGATGCTGCTATTTGATCGTTAATGATGTCGTGCCATGATCGTTGTTCCCGTCTTCAATAATAAATATTGTCCGTTTACTACAACGGTCCAGCCTGCTTAATCCAGTGTACGTTGCTAACCGTTGGTCAAGTTGATGATCCGTCTTTCAGTATCGTTGATCTCATCATCATTGATGACCCACTTGAATTACTATATTCGCGTTATTGAATTGTAAGTCGGCCATAGACAATAAGCCCGACATTTCTGGCATCGCCCTTGCCAGTAGTGCCAGTCAAGAGCACCAACGTATATATATTCACTCTAACCCGCCACGCACGATGCAACATCTGTTGCCCTAGTGTGGGGACATAACAATATCGACTTAACATCTGGTGTGGGGAGATTTTCTGTAATCAAGAGCTCGTACTTCTAGAACTGATATAGCGTTTTGAATATAACAAGTGTTCAAAAAAAAAGTCAAGATCTTTCAAATTTATAACTTTAGGACACGACTTGTCTCTTAAAGGTCAACCTCCTTGACCTTCGATGATCCGGTTGTCAACTACTACAGCGAAGATCAACGATGGACTGCATCCCGTCCTGTATTCAAGCTCACCATGCAACACCCGAGATCTTCCAACGTTAGCGTTACGAGGACCGGGACATTTTTCTCTTTTATAAGATAAGTGGTCACTGACTGTTTGTACTTTGTGCCGCTGTTGCATGTTTTACGTGAGAATTTCTTTTAACATGTCCACATGTATGCTTCGTGTTCTTTGTTCCATGTTTAATGCGGGTTGGTTAGGCTTGCGACTTACGAAGGGAACATCCCAGATTCACCCCCAGACCTTCGTGAGTGTTCTATAGGGGCATTTTTGCAGACCTCCCACAGTGGAAGTTCCAGCTAATATTTGCTGAAGGATTTTTAGCCCACTGCGTTTGGTTGTCTGTGACAACTAAGTATCTAGCCGTGACGTTTCGTTATTATCGTTGATTATTGTAATATTTTTTTTCCTTCTCCGTACTTTATTTTCAACGTGGATTTTGTTCGTGTTTGTTGATCTAACCTCCCTATCACTCAGTTGTATACACACTTTATGTTTATACCCTGTGTTGTTACTTGTCTAGTTGCTTATTCGCAGCTATCATTGCAAGCTTTGCAATAGTTGTCATCTTTATTTCTACTTTATTATTTAGTTGATCTCTGCGAACGTTATCATTTGTTCCTTGATATCTTCTCTTTGTTGCTGTTCTCAATATTTTCATCTTGTATATTTTGTCTGCTATGATATTTTAACTTTTACATAACTGCTTAATTTGAATATTATTTAATAATAATAATTATGATATAGTAGCAATATCGGGGATTATATAAATTGGATTACAATTTCTCTGGAAATAGAACTTATCACTCAGTAATTAAGGATAACATTTTTTAATTCCTCACTATATATTTCGACTAAATAAGTTACAATATTTGTTAAGATGTCGACAATGGATTATTTTGTCGAGCAAGGCAAAGCTTTTGGCTACAAAGGTGAAGTTTGAAAAGAATTTGCTATGACAGAGTTGGCGAAAGCACAACAAGAATAAACTGAAAAAGAAGCTAAAGAAGAGCTAGAAGCTGAAAAATGGGTCTTCACGATTTGGAATAGGAAGAAAAGAGATTTCTTGCAGAGGAAAGAAAAATGCAATTTGAAAAAGAGATGGAGGTGGCAAAGGCTAAGACTTTAGCACATGAAAAGGAAATGATGCTCCTTCATTTGGAGGAATTAAAATTAAGCGGTCAAAATGTAAATAACCTTAATTCCAATATTTCTGGTTCCTCAGGAAAAAATAACGGTAATGATAAATTTAAATTACCTATATTTAACCCAAATTGTGATGACATAGCATGCTACCTGTCACGCTATGACAAGCCTTCCTGCGATGTCTACCGCATCTGCCACGACAGCAGCAACGCATGACGGAAGAGGATCTCTAACTTTACACAGGGGATTTATGAATAAATATTCCCGTGTCTATTTTATTTGATACATGTTGTTCCACAGTCGGGATTAGACAATCCTTGGTAGACCCGTCATGCGCAACGAGGAAAAGTGTTAAATGTGTTACCTTCAGTGGTACAGTTGAGACATTCCTAACTGCCATCATTCATTTAGATACACCATTTTTTACAGGTAAAGTCCATGCTTGTATACTACCGCCACCAATCACTGATCTGATAATCGGTCGTATACATGGAGTTCAGGTGTACTCCACAACAGGTTTCTATTTGGGAAAAACAACACATTCGTACTGCTTATGCAGTTAATACTATGCCTAAACCTCATCACCAGTTACATTCTGCTAACGTGATTCGTTCAGCTCATGTAGTGGGAACTTGTAGTACTAATGATACTATTATACATTATACTAATTTTGGTGCTCCTTTGAACCAATTACGACACACTTCAGTTCGTCGTCACTCACATTATGTCTTCTTTGAGTTCTATTAAAGAGGAAGATTCCTCTGTTGTGTCTAACACACAAGCTGATTTTGTAGCGACAGCTGTATCTACTTTCAATCACATAGGTTACAACTACTTTTCGTCAAAGATTTGTGAGTTCTTTACTACATATTCGGACTTATTTCTTCGTACATTGGTATTTCTTGTAGGACTATCATTTTTTTTCTTGGCCGGTTAGCTCAGTCTTCTCTTGTTTAACTAATTTGTTTGTTTACTCAATGCGTTCCTGTTAAACTTCGACGCATGTCCAAGTTCACTACTTTATGTTTTTATATCTTTATTGCATATTTCTTGTTACTTTCTCTACCCGGTGCTCAGGCTATAACATCAGTTCCGCCTTTGCAATATACACATTTGTTAACTGGGTATCCTTTGTCTTACCCGACGTCTCAGATGGTGAGTTATCGTTCCTATCTTCTTGATTTTCCTTTTAACATCAGTTTCTTGTGTATATTCATGACTTCTACATCTGTCATTGCGCACATACGTATTATGTCATATTTTTTCTTGCATTTGTTTTTTATTCCGCACATTGTACGTATCACTACATACTTCTACCAATATCGTTTTTCACGGTCAATTTTATCTACATGTGTTGTTGATGATTTCAACACAATCTTGGCTACTCTTACTACTACTATCTCTAATTTATTTAAGAAGGGTTTGTCTAACATACTTCAGTGGTCACAAGATTGTCAAACCACCTTAGAATTAATTAAATCATTTTTTTTCATTTTTGCCTATTTTACGTTTACCAAACGCAGATTTACCTTTTGTATTCCGCATCGATGCTTCGAATTTCGGTACAGGTGGTGCATTGCTACAGTGTTACAATGGAACATTGCACCCAGTCATGTATGTATCAAGAAAACTTACGACGACGGAACGCAATAATTCTGTTTTGGACAAAGAACTATTGGCACTAGTGTGGTTCATTCTCAAGCTTCAACGTTACCTCTTGGGTGCTCATTTTTATGTGGAAACAGATCAATATTCTCTCACAGCGCTGCAAAGCAGGGACTTGAAGTCTTCCAGATCTAATCGTTACGCAATATTATTGCAGCCTTTTAATTTTACGATACATGCGATCCCTGGTTCTGAAAATGTCTTGGCAGATGTTTTGTCACGCTGCCCTCAAGAATCTACCGGGCCGCTACACCTCACACAGTGTAACTCCTCTGCATTACCAAGTCTATACGAATTATTGACTACTAGAATCTACATGTTACTGTAAATCCTTCAATGATTTTACTAACTTTCCTAACGTCACAGTATTTTTATTCGCATTGACTATCAGTGATTTCGACGCTTCACCTTTATCTATTGTACAAGTTTTATATATATTTCGATCACGAAATAAAGTGACATAGTTTGAACTTATTAATAAAGTGATATAATTAGAAATTAACATTAATAATTTCATAACATTTCACACTCACACGTAACACTATAAGTGCTATTATTAACATTCTTATTACATAAAGTTAAGACTTTGTGACACTATTAATCACTTCATTATATTTTACTACATGTAGTGGTTTTTGATGTTAATGCGTGGTTGCTATGTTACCTAGTGTACTGGATGAGGTCAGCTGTGAAGGCTCCTGAAGATAACAGTTTATGAGAGTTACAGAATGCCTTTCTGCTACCACTTATGACCTCAAACAGACTTATTCTGCTATTATGTATGTTAGCTACGTTTAATGTCTAGGGTAATGAAATGTGATGTGTAGGTAAGTAAATACACAGACACACACATGTAAACACTAAGTCTAATAATAATAAGCTCTATGATCAAATCAACTAACACTGGCTTTAGAATTTAAATTTTACAATTTTTTAGAATTTATTTAGTCCTGAACCAAATTTTCTTCTGGTCAGGACGTATGAAACAATATGTATTTATCAATAAAAGTGCATATATATATATTGAATAATCAAAATGAAAATTTTGTACATAGTTATATCGTTACATTGATTAATATTAACACTAACTACAGTGTCTTTGGAAAACTAGCCCTGGATGTCTAGTCGGGGTGGTGTCATCATACCCGATCTCTGTTTACAATAGTCATTGTCTTTGAAATATGGAACTGAGGTATAGTTTTTATACACCAGGATTTTGTTTATTTATTTTATTGTGGAAAAATTTGATGAATCCACAGCAGGCCAGGTTTTCAACTTATCTGGCCTGTGACGATGCAGTAAAGAATTCAAGTGGCCCACTCCTCCCAGTTGCTGGAGTAAAATGGTAGGCTTCTTAGGCATCCACTCTTGGACCTCTTCAAAGCATCTGGCACTAGCGCAGTGCCAGACCAGAAACTCTGAAACCAAAATTTTTGCCATGTGTCAACACACTGCCTACTGCACCATTTTTACACACAACAAAGCAAAAAATTACAAAGACCGGGTCAGATCTCTCTGACCGACTCAGCACATCTCACCCAGGCGGTATCAAATAGCACTAGTTTCCCATGACTGCATTGCATCCGAAATATGTTCATTAGTCTCCTTTTCCATCCAATAAGTTGGGTGATATGTTCCGACTGATCTCAAATATAGATCTGTCTTCTATAGTCTTGGATATGTTTTCCTATATTATTTGTTTGCCTCTAGGCCCTGGACTGTCGCTGGGGACCTAGAATAAGCACTCACTTGTCGTAATCATTTTTCATGACATGGCAGTATCAATCACTCAAAATATTAAAATACAAAAGGTTAATACATTTTCCCTTACCACAATTAAAATTTGAAAACACAGTTACGTTGCACTAGCAAAACTCAGCTGAGCTGCTGGCTAGACTATGTCGTCCCACTGGTAATATATAATTTTCATGGACGTCACAGTTCTACATTAACGATCTGTGTATATGGACAGTCTTCAACAAAGTGGCACCTGCCTCTACTTTTTTTCTATAATATGAACGCTTTCGTCCAATCAGCGGACTTCCCCTCTACCGTTCAAATATTTAAACTACAATGTCCAATTTAGGTCCAGTTTCTGTCTAGTGTGTAATATATTTATGTCGGTCTGTCCGTCCTAACTTGGTTTTGCCCAAAATTACACTTGGTTTTAGACGAAACTACAAAAAAACTACACAATTTTTTCCCCACTTACGTATACGATTTCTATGCAAAGTTATTTTTAGCTTCTACCCTCCCCTGACTGCCCCTTGTCCACATGCAGTTTGTTTTTCTGCGTTAGGCTCAAGGACGCGTCAAAAGTGAATTTTGTGAGAAGTATGCACAAATAACTGTCGGCTAGTCTGTATTGAACAATACAGTCTTTCGTCAATATCTTCCGTGTTATCTGTCCGTCTGTGTAATTAAAAGTATATTATTTCTCAGGTAAAGATGTGCTATCAAACTAGCTACTTTTTATTCTACTAAACTTATTATTAAGAAAAAACCT
Source organism: Oreohelix idahoensis (assembly GCA_024509875.1). Taxonomy (NCBI): domain Eukaryota; kingdom Metazoa; phylum Mollusca; class Gastropoda; order Stylommatophora; family Oreohelicidae; genus Oreohelix; species Oreohelix idahoensis. The sequence goes on along the minus strand of JAMPIV010008565.1, from coordinate 12,897 downwards.
ACTTTTGTCAAGGTTAGTTTTGAAATTTGTTTTTGTACCTTCGTTCACCGCGTTTGCCGCTATATTCAAACTAAAACAACTATTTACCGTAGAACGTCCAAGATACGTCTGTTTCTGACAAGAGCTAAGGTCGTTTTTCGTCCAATTCCTTACATTGTGTCAACTAGTGGCGTAATTTTTTCTTTAAAAACTACAAATTGCGTCTTGTAGACTTTAGATTCAAACACGTGTTCAGACCGTCGCATTGTTTTCTTTTATCTCCGTTTCTACCCCGTCTAAAAGGATAGGCCGTTAGTTTGCATGTTCTAACTAGTTAGTTTTCAATGGCGTTAGAAAACGCTGGCGTGGGCGAGAATGTATCAGCGTATCTTCCCTATATTTTTATCCCTACATGTTATTTTACCTGTTATCTTTATAAATGGAGGAATTTTAACGTTGCATCACTGTAATTTCACCACACATCTCCCCACCTGAGAACATGCACTAATGCAAGTTCCAAAACCAGTGATACACATCATCATCATCTCAACCCATAACCCGTCATGGGTCGTAGGGGTGCCATGGTGGAAGCATCAGCAGACAGGGTCCTCCACTGCTCTCTATTCTCAGCAATGCGTACAAGTGTGGAGAAACCGTGTCCTGCCCATTCTTTGATGTTATCAGCCCAGGACCTTCTCCGCCCTCCTCCCCTCCGTTCACCCTCGACCGCCCCCCGGAGGATCGCTCCCGAAAGGGAGCCATGACGAGCCACATGCCCAAACCAGGCAAGCCCCCGACGCCTCACCACTGACAAAAGTGGCCCCTGATGGCCCGCATAGGTGCCCATCCTCTCTCCAACATAGACATCCGTCCTGTGCTCTCCATAGCAAATGCGCAAAATTCTTCTGCAACATCCATGCCCGAAAGCCCGAATCCCCCGCTCCGCACCCGCAGCGAGCGCCCAGCCCCCACACCCACACAAGAGAACAGACAACACAAGTGATTTGTACAATTTGATCCCCACAGGAAAACTGACGTCACCCCTCCAGACCACACCCAACCCCGCCATGGCAGCCGAGGCCATCTCAAGTCCCGCCCCGATTTCTTTACCCGATCCTCCACCACTACATACAGTGGACCCGAGACATCCAAAGGTGCCAACCTCCTCCAACGTTTGCCCACCCAACGCAATGTCGGTCGGAACATGTTTCCCACGGCCACCCACCAATATCTAGTGATACACATAGATAAAATTAACTCCTCACGCCTGCCAACTACTCTAAATTTGATCACAGGGGTGCCTACTGAGGAAATCTGCACCGACATTCTGTGATCCCGGGATATATTCAATATTAAACTGATATGGTTGCAACAATAAAGACCATCTTAACAATCTTGCATTTTCATGCTTGGCCTGAGATAAGAATACAAGAGGCTGGTGATCTGTCTGGACCACAAAAGTCCTACCATACAGATAGATTTGGAACTTTTTTATTGCCCAGATTAACGCTAAACACTCTTTTTCGCTTGTGGAATATCCTTGTTCCGTTTTGTTCAACTTGCGGCTTGCATAAGCGACTGGGTTCAGTTCCCCATTGGGTGAAGAGGACCTTTGCAACAGAGTAGCCCTTAGGCCTACATTGCTTGCGTCTGTTCTCACCACAAAGTCCTGAGTCAAATCAGGCAATTTGAGAATAGGCTTGCTAGTGAGTTTTTCCTTTAACTCTTGGAATGCCAATTCACATTGCGCTGACCAAACAATTTTATCTGGATTTCCCTTGCGAGTCAGATCAGTCAGAGGAGCACATATAGAGTTAAAATGTTTGATATATTTTTGTTAAACCCACATAACGACACGAATGATCGCACGTCTTTTTTTGTTTGCGGTCTAGGTGCTCTCTGCAGTTTTTCCAAGTTCTTGGGGTCAGGGGTCATGTTACCCTGATATACAATATGTCCCAAGAATTCCAACTCTTTGCATCCAATACAACATTTTGTTGGTCTAGCAGTTAAGTTCGCTTCTCTGAGCCTATCGAATAACATATTCAGAGAGTTAATGTGTTCTTCAAATGTTTCTGTGGCGATGAGAATATCATCCATGAAATTTGTGATACATGGATTATTCAAGGGATCCAACAATTGCGCATCATCCTAGAAAATACACTCGGAGCATTTTTCAATCCGAATAGTAGCATGTTGAATTCATAATGTCCTTCCGAGGTGCTAAAAGCTAAATAAGGTCTAACTTCAGGCTTCACTGGAATCTGGTAATAGCCTTTGCTAAGATCCACCTTCGAAAAGTATTTTGCCTTGTTCAATCTGGCAAATAACTGTTTTGTGTCCGGTAATGGATCCACCTGACCTTCTGTGACAGCATTCAGTTTCCTGTAATCTATGCACAGTCTATGTTCCCCAGACGGTTTCCTCAACAAAACTACACTGGAGCTAAAAGAAGATTCACTGGGAGAAATAATCCCTTCTTTCAACAAATAATCTATCTCCTCTTTCAATGCTTTCTCCTTAGCGAACGGAACAGAATAGGCTCTCATACAGATTGGTGTTGAGTCTACCAGCTTCATGTCATACTGTAGCAAATTAGTATGCCCCGGTTTATCTGTTAACACATCCGTATGTTCCTCCAGAACCTGATGAACTCTCTCCCTCTGATTTTTAGTCAGGTGCTTACTGACTTTTACCTGTGCAGCTGTCTCACAGGGGTGTAATGGGTATTCATGTGAGGTGAGTGGTTCCTTTTTCATTTCAGTTGCGATAGCCAAGGTCAGTAAGGGGGTGCCTTCCTGGATTGGTCTGTCCAGATACTTCATTAAAAGGTTCACATGATATATTTTCTCCTTCCCCTTTTTGTCAATTTTATAGTTTGTTCTAGACACCTTCTCTAGAACCGTATATGGACCTTGCCATCCAATTTGCAACTTATTATGGTTGCTGGGTAGTAGAAGAAGCACTTTCTCTCCCACAGCTAATTCTCTGTCCTTCGCTTTCCTATTAAAATAAGCTGCATGTTTCTTCCTGGCTTGTCTCAAATTATCATTTGCCAGTTTCCATCCAGCTTTCAGACGAGTGGTCAGCTCGTTCACACATTGATATGATGAGGTAACAGTCTCTTCTGCTTTCTCATCTGTCCAGGTCCTTAATAATTTTACATATGGACTTTTAAATTTTCATACTTTTTTTTCATGGCACCCGTCGGGTCCTTTCCATTAGAAGCACTGTAGTAAGGACTTTTCTTCCTAGAATCATCACTCACAAATCGACCACTACCAATTTTTTTCTTGGGTTTGTCTCCCCACTTTAGATTACTTGTGAGAGATCTTCGCTCTCTTTTAGTTTCCTCCAGTTTATATAATGCTGACCGAGGGATTGTCAGCTTATTCTGGGGTGAAATTACTCTTTGTACTCGTCGCATAGTGGCCATGTTAATACATTCAAGTGACGACTGTGTGTGAAAAGGGTGCTCCCATTCCACTTTATTATAATTATTTTTCCTTCCAGGCCTAAGTTTGCCCCGTGGCGTTTCTAGGTCCTGCACATTTTTCCCCTTTGTGGGTGTTCCCTCATGAAATACGCCACATGCTTCTACAAAGTTCTCAATGTCGACATTTACGTCGGGTCAATAGTATTTTCGCGCCACCTTTTGGCAGATGGTACCTATTTTCTCATAGTCACCATCTTTTCCAACATGTAAGCTCCTTATTAATTTTGCCCTATACGTCTTGGGAAGAACCAACTGTCCGTGACCAGTGGATCTAGTTCCGGTCTTCCTGTATAGCAATTTGTCCTTCATATAATACTCTCTCTTGCTTGGAGGTGTGTGGCATTTGGGCAATTTTTTAAAACATGGCTTGAGTGTCCTATCCTCAGCCTGCGCCTTCCTCATCTCTTCTGGATGAGCATTTATAGGTTCACCTTCTTCCTCCTTTGACTGTGACCTGGTCTGCACTGTCGCCATGATCACAGGTCTCTCGGGATTCCCCAAGAAGACGTATTTACACCCCAATATCAGAGGGTAGATTGGTTCAACTATTACTGCTGCTCTGATTTCTCCTTCCACATAGCGAGTTTTCACCGTTATCCTTGCGATGGGAAGTGTCATGAGTGGTATGTCCTTAGTCGCCCCTTGTAATTCCCTTGTTTTGGTGGTATACTGACTTGGGTCCACTAGGCTAGCCTTCACAACTGAATCATAATCCAAACCTGTATCATATAGGCACCTTATGGTGACCCCATTACAAATAACATCCACACAAACTGGGGGGTGATAAGGTTCCTGCTGTCCATTAGGATTAACCTTTAATCTCTGGTTCTCCGATTTCATTGCAGCAATGCTTGAAGGTTTCCTTTTACAAAATTCGGTGTTATGGTTGTCCTTCTTGCACCATTTGCACCACCTCTTTCCATGGTTAAAAGGTTTTCTTTCATTATATTTTTGGTCATTGAACTGTGAGTTTCTATCACGTAATCGTTTCGTGGCCTATCAAAGTTTGTCCTACCTTTATCACCTTGTTCTCTGGTATCAAATTTATTAAAGTGCTGTGGGGCTTTAAAATTTTCTATATGTTTCTTTTTAGAGCCAACTACCTCTGCCTGGGCTGCTTGATACCTCTCAGCAACATTCAAAACCTCCCCCAACCTCTCTGCACCTTGTTCCATGAGAAATTTTCTCAGGTCTGGAGCCATGGACTCTCTTAATTGCTCTATCATGATCATTTCTTTGATATCTTGGGTCTTCCGCAGAGCAGTCCATTTCTCCAAATAGGTTTCCAGTCTGGCAGAGAATTAGTGGTATGTCTCCCCAGACAAAAGTTTGGCATTTCTTAACTTCTTACGATAAAATTCACCATTCTTTTCATATCTCAATAACAGAGCCTGCTTTAGCATGTCACAAATGTCTTGGTCGTCTCTATTCATTTTAGCAAAAACTTCATAAGAAGTACCTCTAAGCCTCTGGGATAACTTAAGACTCCACCTCTCTCTCTCTAACCCATACGTAGTAGCCAATAGTTCAAATCTACTTAGGTACCCCTCTATGTCATCGTCTTTTTCAACAAAATGGTCTAAATGAAACCCCATAGCTGAGGTTGAGGCTCCCTGACTAGGCGTGGCATCGGAGGAAAAGGGGCTGGCACCATTTTCAGGAGCATGGCCTTGTAATTCCAACTCCCTTAGTCGTAACTCGTGCTCCCTTTGCAATCTCCTATCTTCTGCTTCCCTTTCGGCAGTCAATCTCTTTTCTTCTGCCTCCCTTTCAGCCTTTTTTTCTTCTAATTGGAGCCTCTTTATTTCAGCCTCCCTATCTGCCTCCAATGCCCTAGCCTCCCTGTCAGCCTCAATTTGCAGCCTTTTAAGTTCTCTGTGAGCCTCAATTTGTAACCTCTTCTCTTCAGCTAACCTCCTATCTTCCCTTTCAATATACTTGTCACATTCTGAAGTTACATACTGGATTAAAACCTGACCATCCATGTTCATTTCCTTAGCCGTCAGCACAGCAGCCGATCTGAATTTGACTAGATCTGCCATACTATATCACACAATTTAACAATGACTAAGGTAAATTACAAAATCTAATTACTAAGGTAATATACTAATTAATTAATTACCACTGGCTGTGAAGATTCATCAACTTTTATTTTCCACTTTTAATTTTAGGGACACTGTTAAATTTATACAACTTATGCCCTCAATAGTTTAATTCCCGGACCAGGAGACCCTAATATCTTTGGTAAACCTAAATCCCGGACAAGAGCTACCCAATATTTGTAGTGGTTTTTGATGTTATTGCGTGGTTGCTATGTTACCTAGTGTACTGGATGAGGTCAGCTGTGAAGGCTCGTAAAGATAACAGTTTATGAGAGTTACAGAATGCCTTTCTGCTACCACTTATGACCTCAAACAGACTTATTCTGCTATTATGTATGTTAGCTACGTTTAATGTCTAGGGTAATGAAATGTGATGTGTAGGTAAGTAAATACACAGACACACACATGTAAACACTACCCGATCTCTGTTTACAATAGTCATTGTCTTTGAAATATGGAACTGAGGTATAGTTTTTATACACCAGGATTTTGTTTATTTATTTTATTGTGGAAAAATTTGATGAATCCACAGCAGGCCAGGTTTTCAACTTATCTGGCCTGTGACGATGCAGTAAAGAATTCAAGTGGCCCACTCCTCCCAGTTGCTGGAGTAAAATGGTAGGCTTCTTAGGCATCCACTCTTGGACCTCTTCAAAGCATCTGGCACTAGCGCAGTGCCAGACCAGAAACTCTGAAACCAAAATTTTTGCCATGTGTCAACACACTGCCTACTGCACCATTTTTACACACAACAAAGCAAAAAAATTACAAAGACCGGGTCAGATCTCTCTGACCGACTCAGCTCATCTCACCCAGGTGGTATCAAATAGCACTAGTTTCCCATGACTGCATTGCATCCGAAATATGTTCATTAGTCTCCTTTTCCATCCAATAAGTTGGGTGATATGTTCCCACTGATCTCAAATATAGATCTGTCTTCTATAGTCTTGGATATGTTTTCCTATATTATTTGTTTGCCTCTAGGCCCTGGACTGTTGCTGGGGACCTAGAATAAGCACTCACTTGTCGTAATCATTTTTCATGACATGGCAGTATCAATCACTCAAAATATTAAAATACAAAAGGTTAATACTTTTTCCCTTACCACAATTCAAATTTGAAAATACAGTTACGTTGTACTAGCAAAACTCAGCTGAGCTGCGGGCTAGACTATGGCGTCCCACTGGTAATATATAATTTTCATGGACGTCACAGTTTTACATTAACGATCTGTGTATATGGACAGTCTTCAACAAAATGGCACCTGCCTCTACTTTTTTTTCTATAATATGAACGCTTTCGTCCAATCAGCGGACTTCCCCTCTACCGTTCAAATATTTAAACTACAATGTCCAATTTAGGTCCAGTTTCTGTCTAGTGTGTAATATATTTATGTCGGTCTGTCCGTCCTAACTTGGTTTTGCCCAAAATTACACTTGGTTTTAGACGAAACTACAAAAAAACTACACAATTTTTTCCCCACTTACGTATACGATTTCTATGCAAAGTTATTTTTAGCTTCTACCCTCCCCTGACTGCCCCTTGTCCACATGCAGTTTGTTTTTCTGCGTTAGGCTCAAGGACGCGTCAAAAGTGAATTTTGTGAGAAGTATGCACAAATAACTGTCGGCTAGTCTGTATTGAACAATACAGTCTTTCGTCAATATCTTCCGTGTTATCTGTCCGTCTGTGTAATTAAAAGTATATTATTTTTCAGGTAAAGATGGGCTATCAAACTAGCTATTTTTTATTCTACTAAACTTATTGTTAAGAAAAAACCTACTTTTTTTCAAGGTTAGTTTTGAAATGTGTTTTTGTACCTTCGTTCACCGCGTTTGCCGCTATATTCAAACTAAAACGACTATTTACCGTAGAACGTCCAAGATACGTCTGTTTCTGACAAGAGCTAAGGTCGTTTTTCGTCCAATTCCTTACATTGTGTCAACTAGTGGCGTAATTTTTTCTTTAAAAACTACAAATTGCGTCTTGTAGACTTTAGATTCAAACACGTGTTCAGACCGTCGCATTGTTTTCTTTTATCTCCGTTTCTACCCCGTCTAAAAGGATAGGCCGTTAGTTTGCATGTTCTAACTAGTTAGTTTTCAATGGCGTTAGAAAACGCTGGCGTGGGCGAGAATGTATCAGCGTATTTTACCTATATTTTTATCCCTACATGTTATTTTACCTGTTATCTTTATAAATGGAGGAATTTTAACGTTGCATCACTGTAATTTCACCACACTACATTGTGATAGTCCGTGAATTAACTGACACACTTATGATAATTAATATAACTTAATTAAGTTTAGTATTTTCAATACACTGGTACAACTAAATTCCATTATTAGATGATCGCGCATTAGTAACGCTGTATATTTTAACACATGATATAATTCATGTAGTTTTATTGGCATACGTGCTTATTGGTGTAGTTTATTTTACCTACACTCCTTTAGACAATTTTGTTTCCTTTTAACATGTTATTTTTCACATTGTTTTTATTCAATTGTTCCCCACTCCTACATTCAAACGCTTACATGCCTACATTGTTCAATTTAATTGAGTTGATTTATTAAGATTTTTCCTGTTAGCATCTTGTTTGCTATCACCTTTATTCACCATTTCTTTTCATTCTTCGCTACTATTGATTCATTCTCTCATTTCATTTACCACTACTTAATTTGCGTTTTATACTATTTCATACATTATGAATCATTTCTTTTGTTTAAGTTTGAAGTTTGTTTTCCTTTTCCCACACTTCATCCCACTTACGATATTGACTTAACATTCATTTTTGTTTAATTGCTTATAGTAATATGAACTTTGGTTGACCTCTCAGGTATATTTTAAAAAAAACACACACAAAAAGTCGCTTTCTTTTTTTTTTCTCGGGGAAGGGGGGGACGGGGGGAACGATATATAATGTTAAGTCCTTTTTTAAGCGGGGGAGGTAAGTGTCTCATGTGTGAGACTGTCTCATGCCAGTCGATTTTGATAAGACACACATGTGAGCGCATCAGTAAAATAAATATATTTGAGATAATTTTGCATACTCTTTTGCATTGTCGATGAATGCAGATGACGTACTTTTGTGCGCTGATTTGTTGCGATACAAATCATGCCCTTAAGGCTTGTTGAAATATATATGGTCCAAGACGGACGTATTTTTGCGCTCTTTCCCTAGTCATGGGAAGACATGCAAGTTAATTTTGTATTATAAGGAACTTTATCCTGCGAATCATCTTCGTTCCAGGTACTTATATTTAGCCAGAATAATTGCTCGTTCTGTGTAGTCTCATGCCTCAAGAGACTTAATTAAAGCCCTACGTGATACTGGCAGGACTCCCATTGTATTTATTATGATCAATGGCGAGTGTGAACCTCTGACACTAGGAGCGGGATTGTAATTGAATCTAATTTTTTGTATTAATGAAATCTGCCGTCGGTCAATATGCTGACCATATGTTTATAACGACCGGCGTTCCTCAATCAAAGGTCATCCTAGCGTTTGTTATAACGATGTTTGATACCTACTATATTATCATTACATGAACTGTTCCAGACATAATACTATGTTGATGCTGCTATTTGATCGTTAATGATGTCGTGCTATGATCGTTGTTCCCGTCTTCAATAATAAATATTGTCAATTTACTACAACGGTCCAGCCTGCTTAATCCAGTGTACGTTGCTAACCGTTGGTCAAGTTGATGACCCAACTTTCAGTATCGTTGATCTCATCATCATTGATGACCCACTTGAATAACTATATTCGCGTTATTGAATTGTAAGTCGGCCATAGACAATAAGCCCGACATTTCTGGCATCGCCCTTGCCAGTAGTGCCAGTCAAGAGCACCAACGTTTATATCTTAATTCCATGATCAAGATTACAAATCATGCGATACAATTTCACAAAAAAGGCAATCTCAAATCTACAATAAATCACAGAGGATTAAGATCAGGAATATTCCCAATACAAATGGTTATGTGGCTTTCCATAAATTATGATATAACGTATGATAAGAATAGAGAAGAGCAACGTAACTGATTCACAGTATAGCGACTGGGGAGGCAGGGCAATAATACGACCAACACAACTAGCAGCATGTCTCATGAGGCGTCTAAGAGGTCAGCAACATTATCATGTACCAGAAATTGCTACAGCACCCACCCTTGCAAGAACAACAACAGCGACTTGCTGCAGACGATGAGAATTACAAACGGCTGGGACCTTTTGTCTGCGGACGTCCAAAACATCTCTTGGGATTAAGATCGAGTTCGAAATTAACTGCAGCTGTCCTTAGATACCAGAGCCCAGTCAATTGTTAACTCCAGCTTAGGGAAATTCGATACTTTTAATCAGTATTAATTCTGATACTGGCTTACATATGTATCTCGTGCATGTATTCTGGTTTTGTTACATTCACCCAGACACACACACGTACAAACCTTTTCAGAGAATCGCTGAGCCCCTCCACTGAGGACTCCCCAGTTCAAGCCCATAAATCATAGGTATCATATTGTCAATGGTCATTATTAAGACATGCTCGTTGTGGTGCTTGGACAAGAACATGTAAAACACGACATGACAAGAACATGTAAAACACGACATGAAAAGAAGACGCTAGCGATGGAGATGCAATGAGGAGATCTATGATAGCATTACAAGGAAGTCGTTGTTCTATAATCCAAAGGAGGAAATATGGCGCAAGACCGACAAACACATGGAGATGAGAACTGAGACAGAAATAACAGGGACGAGGAAGAGATAGAACGACCATCGGTGATTTCACGGAACAGAAGGGCTTAGATTAAGTTTGTTGAAGGCCTATGCTCCGTGGGTAGCTGAAGTATAGTTAATTAATTGTCTACCAAGATATAAAAATGGTTACCCGAGCCACTTCTTTAGTTAAGAAAGGTAGAGGCAGCGAGGAAGGTAATTTGTCACCCAACCTCATAACACTGGGACCTAATCTAGGTCAAATCTCCAACACTTTACGCTCTAAGGCAATACCTACTATCTTTTTTTTTACCTACTCAGTCTTTTAGTGTTACTAATTGATTACTTCTAAAAAGACATTGCGATCTTCACCGACTGATTACATTAGGTTTACAATACTATTACAATTTGTCACTTTCTGCGTTCATAAACTAATGTGGGTCAAACAGAATCTGTGATAGTCTGATTGACATTAAAACTGAAACCAGGTTCACAATATGGAGTTATTACATAATGTGCCACAACATTCACAGAGGGACAGACGACTAAAGACAGTTTCTGTCAGAGTAGGTCAATATCTTAATTCCATGATCAAAGATTACAAATCAAGCGTTACAACTGCAAACAAAAAATAAAAGACATTCTCAAATGTAAAAATAAATCACAGAGGATTAAGTTCGCGGATTTTCCCAAATGCAAAAGGTAATTTGGCTTTCCATAAATTACGATAATAGTGGATGATAAGAATTACGAAAAGCAGCGTAATTGATTCCCCGTAAAGTGACTACGGCCATAACGACTTAAACAGACGATGAGAATTCCAAATGGCTGGGACCTTTTGTCTGCCAACGTCCAAAATATCTCTTGGGATTAAGCCCCTGCTCGACATTAACTGGTGGGTTGTCCTTAGATACCAGAGCCCGGTCAATGGTTAACTCTAGCGTATTGATATTCGATACTTCTAATCAGTATTAAACCGATATTGGCATACATATGTATCTTGTGTGTGTATTCTGGTTTTGTAACATACACACAGACACACATGCACATGACTTTTCAAAGAATCGCTGAGCCACTCCACTTAGGACACCCAATTTCAAGTACTAATTATATATATATATATATATATATATATATATATATATATATATATATATATATATATATATATATATATATATATATATATATATATATATATATATATAAGGTAAAGGTAAAGGAACCCGTTACACGCCCATTGAGGCATATTGGGAATATGGTGTTAGGCCCATATTATCTTGACCGTCGGCACACTAGGGGTGATGTGGTCAGCATCACGCCGGCCGCCTTAACCTTCCCAGAGTTGCTCTGGTACCCATTTGGGGCTGGGTCGACCCAGGAGCCGTTTGTGGCCTAAAAATATTCCCACCTCATCTGGGGATCGAACCATAGACCACTGCGCTAGGAAGCCAGTGCACTAACCACTATGCTACCGCGGCTCCTTATATATATATATATATATATATATATATATATATATATATATATATATATATATATATATATATATATATATATATATATATATATATATATATATATATATATATATGTATATATATATATATATATATATATATATATATATATATATATGCATATAATCATATCTTCAACAGTGATTATTCCTATATGCTGCCTGTGGATACACAGGCCTTTATCAAATTCACGCCTAACCTTCCTGGCCTGTGCCATCCGATCAGTGTCTTTCTGTTTCTTCTTATCTCCTTTATGTCTGTCTCCAACTCCCTCATGCCTGTGTTTTTACGCCTCCCTCAATTTTTCTTACTCTGTGAATCCTAGAACAAAGCTGCTGCGTAATGCTATCACCTTGTTTCTGATTATAATAAAACACATTCAGTTATGACATCAATTAACACCCTTTAGCTCCCCAAGGAGCATAGACTTTCAACAAACACATGCCAAGTCTTCCTGTCACGTGCCAACTGTAGTGATTTCTAAATACAAGATCTAAATTATAATATAACAAGATAGTGCGTAAAGTCAAAATAAGATAGAAAATAAAAATTGAGTCCAGCGTCTTGCTCGCCCACGCCAGTTAATATTCCGGTTTTGCTAAGCATTATAGCCGAATGGAGGGTACTAAATTGGTTGACCTAAAACTAAAAAATATATTTGCCTTGGTAACATAGTGGGAGTTGTGATATTTGAATAGATTGATTCCAAAAATAAAATATGTAAACATGGTCCCATTGGGCAAAGCGGTAGATATTAGCACGAAACGGGGACTATTCACTGCCATTTCAATAAAATTTTGTGTAAAGCAAGATCGATGAGAGCAGGCGGAGAATTTTCTAACATAGGAAACGCCTGAACAGAGGCCCAGATCGAAAATGTGCCATATTCTATTGCCTAGTCATCGTTTACTTGTGTATATTTCCTTGCATCTGTGGTAAGAGTGACTTATTTATTAACATTTTATTTAAAATAAAAATTTGAATGTGAGATACTAATCTACTACTGTAAGTAAGTGAGTCTATGGCAGACTCAAAACAGAGTCTAGAGATTGATCCAGCATATGAAAGACTATCAGAG
>JAMPIV010008564.1:0-72098 GCA_024509875.1 Oreohelix idahoensis | reverse complement strand
CCATCGTGTTAGCAGTGGAAGCAGTTCAGATCCATCATCGTTGGAGCTTCGCTCTTTAGGACGTTGATTGACATCCGTTTTTTCTGCTGTTATGCCACGTCATAGATTCTTTAGCGTTTTCTGTAAGTTTGCAAATTTCCGTTTGTATTTGTTAAGCGACTACTTGCTATTTATGTTAGCTGTGATGACATGTTTTAATATTGTTTTCGTTATTATTTCACATTCTTTAGTTTTGTTGTGACTGTGGTGTCATGTATTTTGTTTAATTATAGCGCAGATATCGTCACATTTTTTGTGATATTTCATTAATTTCTGCTTTATTTTTAGTTGATTTCTGCGAAAGTTTTTGTATTGTTGCTGATCTTTGTTATTGTTTACATTGTTAATGTTTACATTGTTTGTATTGTTTGCATTTTCAATGTTTACATTCTGCATGTGTTTACATAGTCATTGTTTACAGTTATAGTAATTAGTTAATGGTGATGTGAATATACAAGTGCTTAATTAATACTTGTTACACTTAGGTTTGAAATAAATTAGTTAATTATTTCAGGTTTTGGACTCATATGTTAGACAACATGTCTACATTTGAGCACTTTATTGAGCAGGGTAAATTGCTTGGGAAGACTGGTGATAAGTTAGAAGAATTTGCAACTGCTCGATATGATAAAGCAATGGAAGCTGAACAAAAGAAACTGCAGATGGAAGCTGAACAAAAGAAACTGCAGATGCAGGTGGATGAAAAGAGATTCCAAATGGAAATGGAAAAACAAAAAAGGGAATCAGAAGCTGAGGAAAGAAAGCTACAGCTAGAGGCTGAGAATAAAAGACTTGAAAAAGAAGCTGAAAATAAAAGACTTGAAAAAGAAGCTGAAAATGAAAGACTTCAAATGCAGGCTCAAGCTGAAGAAAGGAAGTTACAAAGAGAGTCTGATGAGAGGAAAGCAAAAATGGAACATGAAGAAAAACTCTTAGCTTTAGAGTTGGAGAAATTGAAATTGACGAGCATGAGTAATGGTAATGATTCAAACAAGGGTTCATCTTCTGGTAAGGCTAATAATGATACTTTTAAGATTAAGTTACCAACATTTAGTCCTTCCAGTGATGACATAATGTTCTATCTGGACAGATTTGAACAAGCATGTACAGCTCATAACATAGACAAAGCAAAATATGTTTATCAGTTATCAGGGATACTGACAGGTAAAGCTCTAAGTGTATTAAATATGGTGGATGAACCTGACAAGAACAATTATGAGGTTGTCAGGGCCGCTTTGTTAAAGAAATATCAGCTTAACGAAGACGGCTATCGTCTACAATTTAAAAACATGTTACCTGAAAATGGAGTTGAATTCTCCGAGATTATTGCAAGAATACGCATTACTTTCTCACGATGGGTTGAACTATCTAAGACGGAAAAAACTTATGAAGGACTTATGGACTTAATACTTAGAGACAAAGTCATGTCGTCTGTCAATGAGTCTTTCCTTGCTTTCCTTCATGAACGTAAACCTAAAACAATAAAAGAAATGGAAGATTTCTGTTGCCAATACGTAACTGCGCACCCACACATAACCATGGGTAACTCTAAGGTGAAAGAAGGTTTACCAGTTGCTTCGGCAGCTCCGTATGGTCAAAACTTTGCTCGTAGATTCCAACAAAATTTTGATAGAAAGAGTAGCGGTAATTTCTGTCAAAATCATGGAAATCAATTTCATGGTGATTCTTCTTCGAAGAATTGGAGACAACCTGATAGTACTCGTTACTATCACCCTAATAATTATAGGCATTTCAAAAGAGGATATGGTAATAGAGGTTATTCCTGCCGAAGACCTCAAAACCAAACAAATAGATGTTCGCATCAATGTGAACATGATAGTAATCGTGGAAACTGGTATTCGAACCAGGATAACAATTACAATAGAGACAATAATAACTGCAGAGATAATAATAACTCTGATAACTTCAGAGGTAATAATAGTCGGGGTAGATCTCAACACAAAAAAAGAGATATCAGCAGGCTAATGCTGTACAACAGGAAACTGAGGGAGCCTGTAATCATGTTGTTGATAGTAAAAACTTTGACGATGTCACTAGTTCTGCTTTTGACTTTGAAAGAGCAAACAAATGCCCCCAATGCAGTACTTTATTCGAACCGGGTACCATAACTACTTTGAGTTGTGGTCACCCACTTCCCGCTCTTCCTGCTGCTGTTGCGCATGACGGGAGGGGTTCTTTAATTCTACATAAGGGTCTTGTTAATGATACTCCGGTCTCACTACTTTTCGATTCCGGATGCACCACTATTGGTGTTAGACAATCGCTTGTAGATCCATCTTGTGCTACAGGAAGGGTTATTAAATGTGTCACATTTGGCGGCACTCTAGAAAAATATCCTACTGCTGTAATTCGCATTGCCACTCCTTTCTTTACTGGAGATGTGCATGCTTGTCTCTTACCTAATCCTATTGCGGACCTTATTATTGGTCGTATTCACGGAGTTAGGGAGTGTACCCCACAGCAGATTGCTGCTTGGGAAGATAATAACATGCAAGCTACAAATGCAGTAGTTACAAGAGCACAAGCTCTACAAACACCCGAAACTTCACTGAATAGTGATAATGGAGTTGATAGCCAAGATAGTCACTTAGTAATCACTCGTGACTCTTTCATAAAATTGCAAGAAGAAGATCCTTCTTTAAAAAAATTCTTCGTTCTTGCGAAGAAAGGTGATCCGAATCAGGATACAAATAGAAAATCTTGGATTGCAATGAGAAACGGCGTACTTGTACGTATGGTACAAGATTCGACTACGTCGGCACATTCGCAAATTCTTGTTCCCAAGAGCATGAGAGTCCAAATATTGCAACATGCTCATGACTCGCAATGTGCTGGACATATGGGTTTTGCCCGTACGAAGTCGAGAGTCCTTGCGGCTTTCTTTTGGCCTTTTGTCAATAAGGACATTCGTATTTACTGCCGATCATGCAAGGTATGTCAGGAGGTCAAATCTAGAGGACCACGACATGCTGCGCCTATCCAGGCTGCTGACATTCCTATTCGGCCGTTTCAGAAAATGGCCATAGATATTATTGGCCCTTTTAAGGTCAAGTCGGCCAGAGGACATCAGTTTATCCTTACATGTGTCGATATGTGCACACGTTGGCCAGAGGCTATTCCTCTTAAGAGCATATCTACTACAGATATCGCAGATGCTCTTTGGTTGATATTTTCTCGCTTGGGGTTCCCCAGAGAAATATTGTCAGACCATGGCACTCAACTCATATCTGACACTATGTCACAGGTGATGTCTACCTTACATATTGAACGATCTCTCAGTAGTATCTACCATCCTATGTCTAATGGGTTAGTTGAGCGTCTGAATAGAACGCTCAAGACTTTGCTTGGTAAGATAACTGAAGATCATCCTCAAGATTGGGACAGGGTTTTACCCGCGGCTCTCTTTGCCTATAGAGAAGTCCCCAATGAACACACAGGATTTTCTCCCTTCGAACTTGTCTTTGGCGCGCGTCCACGCGGCCCTATGTCTTTATTACACGATCTCATCACTGCCGATGATATTAGCGATGAAACTCAATCCTCATATGAGTATGTCATTGCTCTTAGACAAAAGATCATTGAGGCATGTAAGCTAGCAACTGCTTCATCAGAAATTGCTAAAGAGAAGGCAAGGCAGTTTGCTAACAAGAATAGATGTCTACGACAACTTTGTCCAGGTGACAAAGCATTCGTCCTACTCCCCAGTAGGGAAAATAGTCTTCTTATTGCATGGAAAGGTCCGTATGCAATAGTCTCTCGGATTTCCGATGTTGACTATGTGGTCGATATTGATGGAAAGCATAAAACTTTCCACATAAACATGCTTTCGGAATTTCACGAACGTCCGGACTATTTGCTGCCTATTTTCCAGGCAACGGATGATGCTCCTGCACCTCACGGTCATTATTCATCCCTGTCTGTCATTCAGGATGAGGAAGCTACCTTCTCTGATGTCAACCTTCCCCTTCCAGTGGTTCCATTACATTCCACGGAATCTTGGAAAAACGTTTCTGTTTCTCCTAATCTTTCTGGTGACGAACATCGACGAGACTTGTCGATGTTACAAACATTTCAGGATGTTCTCACTGACATTCCTGGACACACAGATGTCATAGAACATGACATAATTCTTACCGACAATAATCCAATTAGGGTTAGGCCGTATCCTATTCCTATACACTTTCAGTCGCAAGTGGAAAAGGAATTGGATGAAATGATTCAATTAAATATAATTGAACCATCGACTTCACCATATTCTTCTTCCATGGTTATTGTCCGGAAGAAGGATAAGAACATACGAATTTGCGTTGATTATCGCAAATTGAATCAGGTCACAAAGTTCGACGCTGAACCGATGCCTTTGTTAGAAGATCTACTGATTAGACTTTCTAATTCTAGATTCTTCACTAAACTTGACTTGTCTAAAGGTTATTGGCAAGTGCCTTTAGCAGAGCATGCCAAACCTCTTACTGCTTTTTCTACACCTAGGGGTCTATTTCAATGGAATGTTATGCCTTTTGGTCTCATGAACGCCCCTGCCACTTTCGTTCGCATGATGCGTCGAATTCTGTCACATCGTTCGGATGTCATCGCATACTTAGATGACATCTGTCTCTTCAGTGATACCTGGGAAGATCACTATTTAGGGTTATATGACTTACTGTCCACTCTACGTGAGAATAATTTGACAGCAAAACCTTCTAAAGCTTTTGTTGGTTTTGGTGAAATCTCTTTCCTGGGTCATCGTGTTGGTCATGGTCTCTTGAAGACAGAAGACCACAATACTTCCAAAATACTGAACATCTCTGTTCCTAAAACGAAGAAACAAGTTAGGAGTCTCTTAGGTTTAATTCAATTTTATGGGAGATTTATTCCAAATTTATCTTCGATCATGGCACCTCTCTCAACATTGTTGAAGAAAGGTTCGCCTAATCTGGTCCGTTGGTCTGAAGAATGCCAATCTTCACTAGACCAAATCAAGAATATATTTTCTTCTCCTCCCATCTTAAGATTACCTACTCTTGATAGGACTTTTGTTCTTCGGAGTGATGCTTCATCCACTGGGATTGGAGCAGCACTGATGCAAGAATATGCAAATACTCTGCATCCTGTTATGTACATTTCTAGAAAACTAAATGCGGCAGAGAGGAACTACTCGGTTTTAGACCGTGAGTTGTTAGCGATGGTTTGGTCAATTCTAAAGCTACAAAGATTCCTCCTGGGCGCACATTTCATTCTAGAGACTGATCAGAAAGCTCTTACAGCTATTCAGACTAAGAATTTGAAGAGTTCGAGATCCACTCGATATGCTATAGCTCTTCAACCTTTTCACTTCACGGTACGAGCTATCCGTGGTGCGGATAATGTGATGGCTGACATTTTGTCTAGATGCCCACATGACTCCAACTAATACTTCTGTCCTATATTTCTATATATTACAGAGTCATAACACACCTATATTTCTACAATAGATTAGCACATCTGTACTTACTTTATATGTACACACTATCGTGCTTTGTTGTCATCTTCTTCTGTTCGTTTTTTAAAAAATGATAGAGGAGGACTGAGTAGTTAATATAAGGGCCGTTAGTTTACTAAACAGCCACAATTATTAATAATGTATTGTACCTTATGAAGCATATTAGTTATTAATTAGCATTATATTGCTTGTACTTTCTCAGAATGTCATTGTTGAGCTGAGGACTTACCTTACGAGTTCTAGATTGTGTACTTACCCTCGGAATACCAGAGCATATGTCCTGGATCGTCATGTAGTTTAACTTTACTATGTACTTATGTCATTACATGTCAAAGAATGTACTATTTAAATTTTCCTATCAGACTTGTACATCCATTTTTAAAGACAATATTAGAGTATGCTGTTTAATGATGATTATAGTAACTTGCATACGTATATTGTGTTTACATGCTAACGTGATGTGTGTTGGTGACACCTCCCCGATGTGAATATTTTTTGAGACATATTTATTTTTCTGTTGAGGTATATCCTCACCAGACACTCTATAATTAGCCTATTGTTTGGCAATTTAGTTAATTATCAGCGCATAATTCGTGCGTTTTGAGCCGCTTATCGCTTGCTCTTTGATATTAAAAAAAAATATGTTCCACATTTTTTTTTTTATCGGGAGGAGGTGGTGATATGTTGCGTGATAAATTCTCGCAACATCGTTTTGTTTCAATGTCTGTTTTATAACGCAAGGGCAACAACTGCTTGTAATTTATAGTCACTTTTCTCGGTAAGCATTTGTCTTCTCGCGTTGGTATCGAATGCAGTTAACTTTTGAGCTGTGGTCATTTTTGCGCTGGACTGCGCATGACTTGTCTTGTTGTTTGTCGATCGGTTTCCGCCCACCACTAGTGGGGGTGAGCGATTTGGAATGGCGAAAGAGATGCCTCGTTGAAGAGGGGATCTCCGCTATTTTTTGTTCTGTCAGGGATGTGTAGTCCTCTTATGGATATTTCGTTTAGTCGAGATAATACCTCTAGTGTTTTCCCACATGTCGGGAGGCGTGATATTTCTGTGTATTTCATGAAAGCAAGGTAAATTGACTTTTTCATTAACTCTATCGATTTTGGGTCGTGAGCGATTTCGATTCATAGCCTGTCTCCGAAAGTCGTCGTCACGAGATGTTCTTTCCCAGCTCACATGTCGCTGCATTGTACTGCATCGGTTGATGCATGTACCAAGGACCATTACTTGCTACTTTGTTAAATGAACTAGGTTTAGAAAACCTTTATTATCTAGAGGATATTCTTGAGGACATTATTCATACTTCGGCAGACGTGTCTATCTTGCTGAAGTCAAACTAAGGAGAGTGAACTGATCTCATACATCTGGTTATCTCCTGGCTGTTATAGAAAAGGATGGAGTTGTTCACCTGACTACATTTACAGCACTTTGAAATATAACATGCATCTGACTCATCATTGTAATGCTGTCTACCGTTTATTGCTGTATTGAATGTTGCTGTGATAATGACTGTTTGATGTGCCTACACATTTGCGTAACCATTTTGTCACTGTGGCGTCCACAATAAATAATGAAGAAAAACGTCAACGGCTGTTTCAAGACTCATTGACTTTATACGTCGTGAGTTTACTGACGTCCTATGTGGATTGCCCTGTTATTGTTGCATGAACATTGTTTTGACTGAACACATCTACACACTACACAAAACCAGACATGCGGATGCCATCCATCATCATATGGCATCACGCATCAGTGTGTTATGACTCTGTAATATATGGAAATATAGGACAGAAGTATTAGTTGGAGTCATGTGGGCATCTAGACAAAATGTCAGCCATCACATTATCCGCACCACGGATAGCTCGTACCGTGAAGTGAAAAGGTTGAAGAGCTATAGCATATCGAGTGGATCTCGAACTCTTCAAATTCTTAGTCTGAATAGCTGTAAGAGCTTTCTGATCAGTCTCTAGAATGAAATGTGCGCCCAGGAGGAATCTTTGTAGTTTTAGAATTGACCAAACCATCGCTAACAACTCACGGTCTAAAACCGAGTAGTTCCTCTCTGCCGCATTTAGTTTTCTAGAAATGTACATAACAGGATGCAGAGTATTTGCATATTCTTGCATCAGTGCTGCTCCAATCCCAGTGGATGAAGCATCACTCCGAAGAACAAAAGTCCTATCAAGAGTAGGTAATCTTAAGATGGGAGGAGAAGAAAATATATTCTTGATTTGGTCTAGTGAAGATTGGCATTCTTCAGACCAACGGACCAGATTAGGCGAACCTTTCTTCAACAATGTTGATAGAGGTGCCATGATCGAAGATAAATTTGGAATAAATCTCCCATAAAATTGAATTAAACCTAAGAGACTCCTAACTTGTTTCTTCGTTTTAGGAACAGAGATGTTCAGTATTTTGGAAGTATTGTGGTCTTCTGTCTTCAAGAGACCATGACCAACACGATGACCCAGGAAAGAGATTTCACCAAAACCAACAAAAGCTTTAGAAGGTTTTGCTGTCAAATTATTCTCACGTAGAGTGGACAGTAAGTCATATAACCCTAAATAGTGATCTTCCCAGGTATCACTGAAGAGACAGATGTCATCTAAGTATGCGATGACATCCGAACGATGTGACAGAATTCGACGCATCATGCGAACGAAAGTGGCAGGGGCGTTCATGAGACCAAAAGGCATAACATTCCATTGAAATAGACCCCTAGGTGTAGAAAAAAAGCAGTAAGAGGTTTGGCATGCTCTGCTAAAGGCACTTGCCAATAACCTTTAGACAAGTCAAGTTTAGTGAAGAATCTAGAATTAGAAAGTCTAATCAGTAGATCTTCTAACAAAGGCATCGGTTCAGCGTCGAACTTTGTGACCTGATTCAATTTGCGATAATCAACGCAAATTCGTATGTTCTTATCCTTCTTCCGGACAATAACCATGGAAGAAGAATATGGTGAAGTCGATGGTTCAATTATATTTAATTGAATCATTTCATCCAATTCCTTTTCCACTTGCGACTGAAAGTGTATAGGAATAGGATACGGCCTAACCCTAATTGGATTATTGTCGGTAAGAATTATGTCATGTTCTATGACATCTGTGTGTCCAGGAATGTCAGTGAGAACATCCTGAAATGTTTGTAACATCGACGAGACTTGTCGATGTTCGTCACCAGAAAGATTAGGAGAAACAGAAACGTTTTTCCAAGATTCCGTGGAATGTAATGGAACCACTGGAAGGGGAAGGTTGACATCAGAGAAGGTAGCTTCCTCATCCTGTATGACAGACAGGGATGAATAATGACCGTGAGGTGCAGGAGCATCATCCGTTGCCTGGAAAATAGGCAGCAAATAGTCCGGACGTTCGTGAAATTCCGAAAGCATGTTTATGTGGAAAGTTTTATGCTTTCCATCAATATCGACCACATAGTCAACATCGGAAATCCGAGAGACTATTGCATACGGACCTTTCCATGCAATAAGAAGTCTATTTTCCCTACTGGGGAGTAGGACGAATGCTTTGTCACCTGGACAAAGTTGTCGTAGACATCTATTCTTGTTAGCAAACTGCCTTGCCTTCTCTTTAGCAATTTCTGATGAAGCAGTTGCTAGCTTACATGCCTCAATGATCTTTTGTCTAAGAGCAATGACATACTCATATGAGGATTGAGTTTCATCGCTAATATCATCGGCAGTGATGAGATCGTGTAATAAAGACATAGGGCCGCGTGGACGCGCGCCAAAGACAAGTTCGAAGGGAGAAAATCCTGTGTGTTCATTAGGGACTTCTCTATAGGCAAAGAGAGCCGCGGGTAAAACCCTGTCCCAATCTTGAGGATGATCTTCAGTTATCTTACCAAGCAAAGTCTTGAGCGTTCTATTCAGACGCTCAACTAACCCATTAGACATAGGATGGTAGATACTACTGAGAGATCGTTCAATATGTAAGGTAGACATTACCTGTGACATAGTGTCAGATATGAGTTGAGTGCCATGGTCTGACAATATTTCTCTGGGGAACCCCAAGCGAGAAAATATCAACCAAAGAGCATCTGCGATATCTGTAGTAGATATGCTCTTAAGAGGAATAGCCTCTGGCCAACGTGTGCACATATCGACACATGTAAGGATAAACTGATGTCCTCTGGCCGACTTGACCTTAAAAGGGCCAATAATATCTATGGCCATTTTCTGAAACGGCCGAATAGGAATGTCAGCAGCCTGGATAGGCGCAGCATGTCGTGGTCCTCTAGATTTGACCTCCTGACATACCTTGCATGATCGGCAGTAAATACGAATGTCCTTATTGACAAAAGGCCAAAAGAAAGCCGCAAGGACTCTCGACTTCGTACGGGCAAAACCCATATGTCCAGCACATTGCGAGTCATGAGCATGTTGTAATATTTGGACTCTCATGCTCTTGGGAACAAGAATTTGCGAATGTGCCGACGTAGTCGAATCTTGTACCATACGTACAAGTACGCCGTTTCTCATTGCAATCCAAGATTTTCTATTTGTATCCTGATTCGGATCACCTTTCTTCGCAAGAACGAAGAATTTTTTTAAAGAAGGATCTTCTTCTTGCAATTTTATGAAAGAGTCACGAGTGATTACTAAGTGACTATCTTGGCTATCAACTTCATTATCACTATTCAGTGAAGTTTCGGGTGTTTGTAGAGCTTGTGCTCTTGTAACTACTGCATTTGTAGCTTGCATGTTATTATCTTCCCAAGCAGCAATCTGCTGTGGGGTACACTCCCTAACTCCGTGAATACGACCAATAATAAGGTCCGCAATAGGATTAGGTAAGAGACAAGCATGCACATCTCCAGTAAAGAAAGGAGTGGCAATGCGAATTACAGCAGTAGGATATTTTTCTAGAGTGCCGCCAAATGTGACACATTTAATAACCCTTCCTGTAGCACAAGATGGATCTACAAGCGATTGTCTAACACCAATAGTGGTGCATCCGGAATCGAAAAGTAGTGAGACCGGAGTATCATTAACAAGACCCTTATGTAGGATTAAAGAACCCCTCCCGTCATGCGCAACAGCAGCAGGAAGAGCGGGAAGTGGGTGACCACAACTCAAAGTAGTTATGGTACCCGGTTCGAATAAAGTACTGCATTGGGGGCATTTGTTTGCTCTCTCAAAGTCAAAAGCAGAACCAGTGACAGCGTCAAAGTTTTTACTATCAACAACATGATTACAGGCTCCCTCAGTTTCCTGTTGTACAGCATTAGCCTGCTGATATCTCTTTTTTGTGTGTTGAGATCTACCCCGACTATTATTACCTCTGAAGTTATCAGAGTTATTATTATCTCTGCAGTTATTATTGTCTCTATTGTAATTGTTATCCTGGTTCGAATTCCAGTTTCCACGATTACTATCATGTTCACATTGATGCGAACATCTATTTGTTTGGTTCTGAGGTCTTCGGCAGGAATAACCTCTATTACCATATCCTCTTTTGAAATGCTTATAATTATTAGGGTGATAGTAACGAGTACCATCAGGTTGTCTCCAATTCTTCGAAGAAGAATCACCATGAAATTGATTTCCATGATTTTGACAGAAATTACCGCTACTCTTTCTATCAAAATTTTGTTGGAATCTACGAGCAAAGTTTTGGCCATACGGAGCTGCCGAAGCAACTGGTAAACCTTCTTTCACCTTAGAGTTACCCATGGTTATGTGTGGGTGCGCAGTTACGTATTGGCAACAGAAATCTTCCATTTCTTTTATTGTTTTAGGTTTACGTTCATGAAGGAAAGCAAGGAAAGACTCATTGACAGACGACATGACTTTGTCTCTAAGTATTAAGTCCATAAGTCCTTCATAAGTTTTTTCCGTCTTAGATAGTTCAACCCATCGTGAGAAAGTAATGCGTATTCTTGCAATAAACTCGGAGAATTCAACTCCATTTTCAGGTAACATGTTTTTAAATTGTAGACGATAGCCGTCTTCGTTAAGCTGATATTTCTTTAACAAAGCGGCCCTGACAACCTCATAATTGTTCTTGTCAGGTTCATCCACCATATTTAATATACTTAGAGCTTTACCTGTCAGTATCCCTGATAACTGATAAACATATTTTGCTTTGTCTATGTTATGAGCTGTACATGCTTGTTCAAATCTGTCCAGATAGAACATTATGTCATCACTGGAAGGACTAAATGTTGGTAACTTAATCTTAAAAGTATCATTATTAGCCTTACCAGAAGATGAACCCTTGTTTGAATCATTACCATTACTCATGCTCGTCAATTTCAATTTCTCCAACTCTAAAGCTAAGAGTTTTTCTTCATGTTCCATTTTTGCTTTCCTCTCATCAGCCTCTCTTTGTAACTTCCTTTCTTCAGCTTGAGCCTGCATTTCTAGTCTTTTATTCTCCGCTTCTTTTTCAAGTCTTTTATTCTCAGCCTCTTTTTCAAGTCTTTTATTCTCAGCCTCTTTTTCAAGTCTTTTATTCTCAGCTTCTAGCTGGAGTTTTCTTTCCTCAGCTTCTGATTCCCTTTTTTGTTTTTCCATTTCCATTTGGAATCTCTTTTCATCCACCTGCATCTGCAGTTTCTTTTGTTCAGCTTCCATCTGCAGTTTCTTTTGTTCAGCTTCCATTGCTTTATCATATCGAGCAGTTGCAAATTCTTCTAACTTATCACCAGTCTTCCCAAGCAATTTACCCTGCTCAATAAAGTGCTCAAATGTAGACATGATGAGTAATATATAAGTCCAAAACCTGAAATAATTAACTAATTTATTTCAAACCTAAGTGTAACAAGTCTTAATTAAGCACTTGTATATTCACATCACCTTATATTATCCCAGTCTCTGTGGGAAACAAGTCTCCAATCAAAGAACTTGTATATGAAATATCAACAATCAATTCTTGATCATAAGTGCACTTCTCATTCAATAGTGCACGACACTTTTCATCATTCATTTATCATCAGTGTAGTAGTAACAGTGCATTAGCATAGCCCATTAACTAATTACTATAACTGTAAACAATGACTATGTAAACACATGCAGAATGTAAACATTGAAAATGTAAACAATACAAACAATGTAAACAATAACAATGTAAACAATAACAATGTAAACAATAACAAAGATCAGCAACAATACAAAAACGTTCGCAGAAATCAACTAAAAATAAAGCAGAAATTAATGAAATATCACAAAAAAATGTGACGATATCTGCGATAGAATTAAACAAAATACATGACACCACAGTGTATAAACAAAAATGTTGTATGAAACTAAAATATAGTCAAGATGAGGCTAACAAATACAAACAAATCAAAACAAAACTAAAGAATGCGAAATAATAACGAAAACAATATTAAAACATGTCATCACAACTAACATAAATAGCAACAGAAGTCGCTTAGCAAATTCCAGTATTGGAAATTTGCAAACCTTACAGAAAACGCTCACAATAGACGACCTCTATGACGTGGCATAATCTAACGGAGACACCACCCAACCGAGAACCCGCTGAAATATAAACATATAAATATACGAATAACATATAAACATATAACATATAGAATGAGATGATACACAGAAGACTCAGCAGAAGTATAAGGGCACAGTTTACATACAAACAGGCCACTTAACTTATAGGCTTCCAATCGTAGAACAGCAGAAAAACGGATGTCAATCAACGTCCTAAAGAGCGAAGCTCCAACGATAATGGCACATCTGAACTGCTTCCACTGCTAACACGATGGTACAAGAGCTTCTGAAATACTGTGTGTTGAGTTGTTTCGGCACTTGACCTTCTAATCCAAAAGTAAGTTGATGGAAATCGGTACTTGGCCTTCTTCAGAAAACAACCCGTTTCAACCGGCACTTGACCTTCACAAAAACGACAGCACTGGAACCTTGACAGCAGCAACTTGCTTGACTTGCGTAAAAGATAACAGCAGTCCGAGTTATCCGGCAACATGTAACAACGCCGGGTACTGTCAAATTCTTGTTTCCGTCAAAAAGTTGAAATTTTGACTTTTACCGGGCAACGCCGAGTACTTTGAAAATTTTGAAGATGTTGACTGTATTGAAGAATGTTAATTTCTTGAAGGATGCTGATGAATTCTTGTTGAAAATGAAGTGGGTAAGGGACCCCGTGTTTGCTGGTACCAGAATCAAACCAGCTTATGGCCACCAAATGATGCGTGATGCCATATGATGATGGATGGTATCCGCATGTCTGGTTTTGTGTAGTGTGCAGATGTGTTCAGTCAAAACAATGTTCATACAAAAATAACAGGGCAATCCACATAGGACGTCAGTAAACTCACGACGTATAAAGTCAATGATTCTTGTAACAGCCGTTGACGTTTTTCTTCATTATTTATTGTGGACGCCACAGTGACAAAATGGTTACGCGAATATGTAGGCACATCAAACAGTCATTATCACAGCAACATTCAATACAGCAATAGACGGTAGACAGCATTACAATGATGAGTCAGATGCATGTTATATTTCATAGTGCTGTAAATGTAGACAGGTGAAAAACTCCATCCTTTTCTATAACAGCCAGGAGATAACCAGATGTATGAGATCAGTTCACTCTCCTTAGTCTGACTTCAGCAAGACAGACACGTCTGCCGAAGTATAAATAATGTCCTCAAAAATATCCTCTAGATAATAAAGGGTTTCCAAACCTAGTTCATTTAACAAAGTAGCAAGTAATGGTCCTTGGTACATGCATCAACCGATGCAGTACAATGCAGCGACATGTGAGCTGGGAAAAAACATCTCGTGACGACGACTTTCGAAGACAGGCTATGAATCGAAATCGCTCACGACCCAAAATCGATAGAGTTAATGAAAAAGTCAATTTACCTTGCTTTCAAGAAATACAGAAATATCACGCCTCCCGACATGTGGGAAACACTAGTGGTATTATCTCGAATAAACGAAATATCCATTAAGAGGACTACACATCCCTGACAGAACAAAAAATAGCGGAGATCCCCTCTTCAACGAGGCATCTCTTTCGCCATTCAAATCGCTCACTCCACTAGTGGTGGGCGGAAACCGATCGACCAAAAAACAAGACCAGTCATGCGCAGTCCAGCGCAAAAAAACCACAGCTCAAAACTTAACTGCATTCAATACCAACGCGGGAAGACAAATGCTTACCGAGAAAAGTGACTATAAATTTCAAGCAGTTTTTATAAAATAGATATTGTAATAAAACGATGTTGCGAGAATTTATCACGCAACATGATTTTAATTACCTCACCTACTAACCCATCAGAGAAGCGAGCTGTCAAGAAACTGTCATTACTTACTGCTGACGGAGGTATTAGAAGCATGCGTTTGTTTGCTAATGAGATCGGCGCCATACAAGGATTATCTCATCCCCATGTCATTAAACACATCCTGTCAGCGCGTTGTCCTGAGTACCTAGTCATCTGTACCGAGTACTGTCCTAACGGGACATTGTCTTCTAGACTCAGCGTCATGACTCCAAGGTTGTGTACCATCTACTTTATCCAGTTGGCATGTGCAGTCCGTTATCTCAATGACAAGCAAAACCTTTTTCACAACGACATCAAACCTAGCAATATATTTATCGACGCCAAAAATGATGTCGTTCTGGGAGATTTTGGCCTGTCATTTTACATCCTTCCAATAGACATAGTCGTACCTACGAAAGAAATGGGTGGTACGCCGTGCTTCTCTGCTCCCGAGAAATTCAGCTGCAGATATGTGGATCCATACAAGGTTTGTGAATCTTATATCTATCTATTTATCTATCTATCTTTTCTATCTATCTATCTTATCTATCTATTTGATCAGCATCCAGGATTAGTTTGGCAAAGTCAGTTCTACAACGTCCATTGCCTTTCAGTTCTTGAAGGACAGACATTGAGTCACTAAAAAATGACAGTTTTGAGCATTTGAGGGAAAGGCATCAAATACAGTCCTCATAAGGTATACATATGCTTTCAGTGCAATGATTTCAGCTTCATAGTTGGAGCAAAACTCCCTAAATGCATCAACAATCTCGTTGGACGATCTATCTGGATATCATTTCCTATGGCATCAGAATATCTATCTATCTATCTATCTATCTATCTATCTATCTATCTATCTATCTATCTATCTATCTATCTATCTATATATCTATCTATCTATCTATCTATCTATCTATCTATCTATCTATCTATCTATCTATCTATCTATCTATCTATCTATCTATCTATCTATCTATCTATCTCTATCTATCTATCTATCTATCTATCTATCTATCTATCTATCTATCTATCTATCTATCTATCTATCTATCTATCTATCTATCTATCTATCTATCTATCTATCTATCTATCTATCTATCTATCTATCTATCTATCTATCTATCTATCTATCTATCTTTTTATTTATCTATGTATCTATCTATTTATTTATCTATCTATCTTTTTTTGTTTATCTTTCGTCTACAGTTGGACGTATACTCCCTGGGTGTTGTACTCTGGTGTCTGATATCCCAGGAAGAACCAACCTTTAACAACGTGTATAAATCCATACAGAACCCGCCTTTCATGTTCGACATTCCACAGCCTTTAAGGTATGCAAAGACCTATCGTTATTCTACTTTGTCATTGTAGCCATGACACTATAACTACCCTAGTTGTTTTTGTTGTTTAATTCATTGTCTTGATCTGACTTTTACTAATTTTTAATGTGTTTTTTAAAGGCCTCTTTTACAATACTTCTTCAACATCTTGTCGCAATTTCAGCTATTCCTTCACGCTCCCCCTGACTGATGTTTCTTATCCTGTTTGTCTACACTTTCCAGTTCATTTTATTGTAAAGCTACACTAGTGTATACTTAGATACCCTTAAAACTAAACGTCGCATTACATGTGCGTTTTAATGTCTCTTCAGGTGGTGTCTGACGTCCTTGATACATCCCGACCCAGTCAGTAGACCTTCAATTACAGCTTTACTGAACAAGTTACACAGCCTCAACTTCTGCAGGGACCTCATTGACCGACTGTAAGATCATGTATTTTCATGTGAATTCTAAAATGCCCCGTGGTCTCTGAGGTAGGTAAACATATAGACTCGTTTCATAACCGTCCAATTTACTTGATAATGAAGTCTAGAGAATTCTTATTCTACGAGAAGACCATTACTTTTGTCTTTTTGCCCTAGTGCTGTTATGTTTACGTTTTATCGCTATCGTTTCAAAAATTTACTTATTGAGCTATTTATCAGTTTCTGCTATTAATATTTATCTGAATTTGTTTTTCATATGTCCACTAACTGATTTTCTTGGCACATCCTCAATAGAACACATAATGTTTTCAATGCTGCACAGATCAGGTGACATTACGGATTGTTGCCAACCAATCTCTATTGATTGGTTGCCAGTTCTTATATCTGCCGTGTTGTCAATAAACACTATCTATTTTTTCCAGGTCTGTATGTCGAATGCGAATCTTTTTAAAAAAAAATTATGATAGGTTTCTCTTCATATTTCCGTTTATTTAATGATTATGGGTCGTTTGTAAATTTAAAACCACCATAGGTGAAATATAGGACAGCAGACGAGCAAGGGAAAGACTTCTTTGTGAACCAAGCGTTCCACATAAGGAAATTGTTATAGTGTTACATTATTTTTAAAACTTTTAAATATGTATCCAACCCCCACACAATATGTTCATTTAACCTTCAATTTATTGCTAATATAACCTCTCGCTTTATGGCTTACATTAAATCTATCTTTAGCGATAAATCATCTCTCCCTTAAATACTAATATAAATATGTCGATTCAGTGCTTCACTAATAAACCCATCTCCATAGTTCTAAATAAACGCCATGTCTTGCTACAGTAATGTAAAAAAAAAAAAAAAAATTAATGATGAGGATATTATCATCATGAACATCACACTACAGCTTCGTGTGGAATATAGGCCGTAAATCGTTTACGTCAAGCCCTCCCGTCTTGAACTATTACGAGTACTTATGTTTTTTCCATGTATGCTTTATTCTTTATAAACCTGTTTCAATTTCTTTTCCAGAGTGTTGTTGAGTCTCCATCTGCGTCTCAGCATGTTGTGACCTATTGGTAATATTCGGTCTAACATCTTTTTAATCAGGCCACGTGGTAGCCATATGATCACGTGACGGTCCCAAGCCCGTAAAAACTGAGAGGGAAAAGATCATAAACTAACACCATCAGCTGAAGCAGCAGTATCAAAAACTATCATAGAAAACAAGGATAATGCTGCAGTCAAGATTAAGTCTATCAATATTGCCTTAAGGGAATATAAAAACAATGAATAAGCATCTTACCAGAATCCTATATATAATATCCTAGCTTTTTCTGTCTGTAAATAACGCCCGAAAGTAGTAACACTCGACAAATAAAAGTGCGCAAAACACGGTGTGCAAGCGCAATTTGAACGGGCGTGCATGTTCGGACTTTTTTTTTTTTTTTTTAAACCTCGGATGTAAAATAAATATTTCGGTTTTTTAATACTCTGCCGAAAAAAGTAATGATCGACAAAGAAAATTGCGCAAAGGTTGGTGCAATGTGAACGGCGTGCATGTTCAGACTTTGAACAAAATTATTTTACTACGATAATTAACAGGAATGGGCGTACAATAATCTAAGTTTCACGCTTTTGTTAGAATAAAATCAACTGGTATTTTCCCCAATGATCGGCTACCGCGACAAGTATGGGGGAATTAAGAGACTTCACAATACTAGGTTCAGCATCGAGAGATGTGGTGATCAGTTTCTTTCCTCGCTGCCTTTTCCTTCCCTAATTTAAGAGCAAAGTCATGTGCCCATTTGCTGCTGGGTAAACTGAACCGTATTGATACTGTGAATCGAACCCGGCACCTTTACCGCCAGAGACTAGTGCTCTAACCACTCTGCCAATCGGACGGTCCAGAACTAACGTAGCGACGTTTAATAGCGGGCAAACAGCCGTGTTCTATATCACTTAGAGTTTAATAGCGGGCAAACAGCCGTGTTCTATATCACTTAGAGTTTAACAATATTTTCTTGATCGAGCCAGTTTTCTCTCACGGACAGCTGTACGTCGCATTGTCTCGATCGATCAAGAAATCACAACAAAGCAAAATTAGAAATTAAAACAACAGAAAATCTCTGTACTCTTCTGATGAATAATCGGATATTCACACCTAACAATATTTTTCACAAGTATTTGAATAAGTAAAATTGCTGTCGCTAGCTTCCTGGGATAGTCGTTTTTTCTAGAACAATCAACAAAAGACGTGGTCTATATTTTGGTCGTTTAAGTATATACTTACCAGAAGCAGTCTTTGCTCATGATCAGCGTTCTTAAAGCCTGAGCTATTATACCCGTTGGGAGCCGCGGTAGCACAGTGGTTAGTGCACTGGCTTCCTAGCTAGGTGGTCCATGGTTCGATCCCCAGTTGAGGTGGGATTTTTTAGACCGCAAACGGCTCCGGGGTCGACCCAGCCTCATGAATTGGGTACCAAAGGAACTCTCCGAAGGTTAAGGCGGCCAGCGTGATGCTGACCACATCACCCATAGTGTGCCGATGGTCAAGAAAATATGGGTCTCACTATATTCCCAATATGCCTCAATGGGCGTGTAACGGGATCCTTTACCTTTACCTATTATACCCGGTAAAACAATGATTGGAGAAGATTAAAAACCAAAAGCAAAATCTGAAACCTTCAGCATCTGCAGCAGATTTAGAAATCTGAGAAGCAAGAGTAGATAAATAGAGTGTAATTGGACTAATTACTAAACAGCTCTTTAATGAAGATTTATTTTTAAATTCATGGTTATCTTTAAAGTGTTGCATTCATAGCCTATGTCCTGAATATATACTTGAAGATAATTTGTGTTCCTTGAATATGAGCACAAAATTAGGATTATATCAGAGCTGTGTGCTTTCTGTGCTTCTTTATGGTGCGGAGAGCTGGAGAGTTACGGAGAAGGAAATGTCGAAATTGTCCTCTTTTCACACAACATGCCTAATAAAAATTCTCCGAATCTTTTGGTCGAATACCATCGTTAACCAAGATCTGCTTACTCGGAGCAAGCAAGAGGACATGCACACCATCATAGCTGGCAGACGCTGGAGCTGGGTTGGCCATGTCCTCAGAAGAGACCCCGATGCCATCACAAGAACAGCTATGCTTTGGACCCCTGAAGGAAAGCGAAAGAGAGGCCGACCAAAAACAACTTGGCGTAGGACTGTGGAGGCTGAGATACAAAGAGTGAATCGGAGTTGGGGCACTGTACGAAGGATGGCCGCCGACCAAGCAAAGTGGAATCAATTTGTTGTTGCCCTACAAGACGCCACCAGGCGTAATGGCCACTGACTGCTTTGACGGTCGGCGGCTAAGGATCAAAGAAGAAGAAGAAGAATATGATCAAAGACTAATAATAATAATAATAGTAGTTGCCCATCGCAAGCGAAGACGGCGACAGCTTCAGACTTGAGTTGGGATACATCTGTGCCGTGATGTCATGTGGCTAATTTGTCCTATTTTGGCCCTACAGGCCCTGTCACATACGGGGCACACATGGTTAGAGTCGATAGTAGTGTTGCTGTGCATTCTGACCTTTCTTGCAGCACGCTTGCCTTCTGCCGTATCAGCTAAAATCTGTTCAGCAATGCGAGCGCCTTGAGTAATGTTTGTCCACCAGGCACAGCGATCCTGTGTGATAGTCTCCCAGGAGGAGACATCAATTTTGAAGCTGCTCAAGGATGCTTTCAGTGTGTCTTTGAAGCGTTTCTTTTGTCCCCCTAATGTTCGCTTCCCCATGGAGAGTTCGCTGTAGATCAACTGCTTTGGGAGGCGTTTTTCGGGCATGCGAACAACATGTCCGGCCCATCTAATTTGGGCCCTCTGCAGCAATGTGTAGATGCTTGAGATATGTGCTCTGTTGAGGACCTCAGAATTAGATACTCTATCATGCCACTTGATCATGAGAATCCTGCAAAGACAGCTCATGTGGAAATGATTAAGCTTCTTGAGCAAAGACTACTTCTAGTAGGATACATCTAAATTATTAAATTTTTGTTTCTCAACTTTGTTGATTGTCACAGCAAAATCTAAAATCACAAGAATCTGGTTACGTCTCAACATGACAAAGAAGCTGATATCGCTTGGCTCTAAATTGATGCGTGGAATAAAAACTTGTCAACCTTAATTACTGCATGTGATGATTGCTTGTAATTTGTAAACACTATGTCAAATGCCTTTAGTTTCGACAGAGTGTTAAAGTTAAAAAGAAAAAAAAAAAGCATGAAAAGGTAATAGGTGCTCCTTTGTTATTGAACTAAATTAATAAACTTCTCCCACAGTTCTAAAATAATTCTAATGAGTGTTTAACATAACGTTCAGCGCAATGTGAGCCGTTTTCATATTTTCAGGACAACCTGTGTGTACATGAGTCTAACGCTAACATCAAAAGTATCGGTACTTCAAAGCGGGTTTACTTATCACTGTGAAATTGCGTCATTTCCTACTCGTTTGGCCCACGCGTTAAGAATAGGAACACTCGTTGGTGGCTCTCCTCTGATATCAGACTCGCCACCGACAAGGTCACTAGAAAATAAATTTAATTGTAGATCTATGGATTTATTTGCGATGGGTCTTTTAAAGAATTAGTGAGAGGTGAAATGGCGTTACATTGCAGCAAGCTATAAAAGCAACCAACACAACCGAGTCTTCACTGATCACTGAACCTAACACACAATATACCCCAATTATAACCAACTTTCAGGTTGAACAAGGTATTACAGCAACATAGTAGACGAAAACAACAACAATAACAACGAGTCTTCACTGATTTAACTTTCAGATTTTCTAACGGGCGGATTGGAGATTTATAATAAGTCACTTGAGGATTTTGTGTTCATGAAAATGGCTGAATCTAGAGTGAAACCAAGAGCGATAGATCTAAACGAGGATTTCTTTGCGGCGTTAAAGGTTTGTCAGGGCCCTGTTCTAGGACGTGGGATGAGCGGTGAGGTGATTTTAATTACCTCACCTACTAACCCATCAGAGAAGCGAGCTGTCAAGAAACTGTCATTACTTACTGCTGACGGAGGTATTAGAAGCATGCGTTTGTTTGCTAATGAGATCGGCGCCATACAAGGATTATCTCATCCCCATGTCATTAAACACATCCTGTCAGCGCGTTGTCCTGAGTACCTAGTCATCTGTACTGAGTACTGTCCTAACGGGACATTGTCTTCTAGACTCAGCGTCATGACTCCAAGGTTGTGTACCATCTACTTTATCCAGTTGGCATGTGCAGTCCGTTATCTCAATGACAAGCAAAAACTTGTTCACAACGACATCAAACCTAGCAATATATTTATCGACGCCAAAAATGATGTCGTTCTGGGAGATTTTGGCCTGTCATTTTCCATCCTTCCAACAGACACAGTCGTACCCATGAGAGGAACGGGTGGTACGCCGTGCTTCTCTGCTCCCGAGAAATCCAGCTGCAGATATGTGGATCCATACAAGGTTTGTGAATCTTATATCTATCTATTTATCTATCTATCTATCTATCTATCTATCTATCTATCTATCTATCTATCTATTTGATCAGCATCCAGGATTAGTTTGGCAAAGTCAGTTCTACAACGTCCATTGCCTTCCAGTTCTTGAAGGACAGACATTGAGTCACTAAAAATGACAATGTTTTGAGCATTTGAGGGAAATGCATCAAATACAGTCCTCATAAGGTATACATATGCTTTCAGTGCAATGATTTCAGCTTCATAGTTGGAGCAAAACTCCCTGCATGCATCAACAATCTCGTTGGACGATCTATCTGGATATAATTTGCTATGGCATCAGAATATCTATCTATCTATCTATCTATCTATCTATCTATCTATCTATCTATCTATCTATCTATCTATCTATCTATCTATCTATCTATCTATCTATCTATCTATCTATCTATCTATCTATCTATCTATCTATCTATCTATCTATCTATCTATCTATCTATCTATCTATCTATCTATCTATCTATCTATCTATCTATCTATCTATCTATCTATCTATCTATCTATCTATCTATCCATCTATCTATCTATCTATCTATCTATCTATCTATCTATCTATCTATCTATCTATCTACCTATCTATCTATCTATCTATCTATCTATCTATCTATCTATCTATCTATCTATCTATCTTTTCTTCTTCTTCTTCCTTAGCCACAGATCACAGTTGGGACGTATACTCCGTGGACGTTGTACTCTGGTGTCTGATATCCCAGGAAGAACCAACCTTTAACATTTGAGCGGCCGCACTTAAACTGTTGACAGCAGTTTTTTTTACCGAAGTATATGAAGGACAAGAATCACGAAACACTGGTTCCATCTCCCTGTGTATTTCTGTCGGTGTTTTTCCCTGAAACATCAGAAATTTTATCACAGATCTGGCCTCCTTCTTTTCCATTGTTTTGTCAAATCTTTGGAGCAGCAGATCCGGTCAATAGGGTACATTGCGCCATGCACCGTAGCGGGAAAACCCATTGAAGAAACAAAAGCGTACTTCACACATTCAGTGCAAATATGATGAACTTTAAATTTGCCAAGTTTCATCTTCCTCCTATGACTCCTTCATGGTCAGGCCTAAGACATATGTCAATCCCCTTGTATATTAAAGCATCCATTATTCAATACTGTTCTCATCTCTAAGGAACACAGAATTTCAATGAATCCCATGTTAAGCCATCATGTTCTGTAATCCGCTTAAGATACCTGTGTCTTAGTCATCTTTTTAATTTACGTCTCTGGTTCTCTTTACCAAGTTTTTTTTTTTTTTTTTTTCTCGTACGCCCGCTAATATTCGTGGCGAAATCTCAGGTTATTATTTTTATGTCTAACCTGACATTGATTTTACGTGAGTATCCCTTTTTTTCTTGTACAGAGACAGGTGTCCCTCGCCATTCAGGCAAATACTCTCCGATTTCGGAGGTACCCATTACAGCTGGGTCGGCTCAGGAGCCGCCAATCCCTGGTCGACGACACTCCTTCAAATGTCCTCGCCAGGTCTCGAGTTAATCCAGTCCAAATCCCGGTCGACGAAAAATCCTCAAATGCCGTCACCCGGGTTTGATCCTGGATCACCCGGTCGCCAGAGCGGTGTGGTAACCACTACTCTAGCGCGGCTCCCTCTTTACCAAGTGTTTTCTGGCCTCCCTCTGACTTTCCTACATAGCAAGTTTCAAAACAAAGACTGTATTGTAATACTATCAACAAGTTTCTGCAGAGAGTGTCCAATCCATCGCCAGGGTCTTTTAAACATATAAACGCTAAAATAAACTAACATCTGTGTAGTTATTTCAGCGCATTTATTCAGTCGTATAAACACATGCTAACTTAATGCATTTCTGCAGTGACATGTGTACACACTAATAATAATCCTAACTTGCCTGGAGAAAAAACACATAATTATCAGCAAACACAACAGAGGTAGAGGTAGAGGCAGTGGTAGAGGTAGAGGTAAAGGTAGACCACAAGAACACATGGAGAAGAGAACTGGAGACAGAAGTGAAAATGATGAGGACGACGAGGAAAGGACTTGAGCGGATGGCACGTGACAGGAGGACTTGGCATGTGTTTGTTGAAGACCTGTGCTCCTGGGGGAACTATATAAAATTGATCATCAATAACAAATGTTGAGTGGTGGGACTTTTTGATTTTTCTTAGATTTAACCAGAAAATTAGTACCGCGTTGTTGTAATCTCATTGTTTGAGTCGCCAACAATTCCCTAACATTGGCGGCTATCAAACGAAATATTTACCGTGTCCTATTATTCAGCTCAGCTCACCGGCGGGATTGACCGTAAATATTTAGAACGGTGGCCAGATGGGTACAAGGTGGTACTCCTCTATTCAGCGAGGGTGAACAATTCAGCAACGCGTTGTCCACATCTTCAAAGGCAGGCCTTTTCTCAAGCGAGGCGTTTCGCTAAACATCAAAAGTATCGGTACTTCAAAGCGGGTTTACTTATCACTGTGAAATTGCGTCATTTCCTATTCGTTTGGCCCACGCGTTAACAATAGGAACACTCGTTGGCGGCTCTCCTCTGATATCAGACCCGCCACCGACAAGGTCACTAGAAAATAAATTTAATTGTAGATCTATGGATTTATTTGCGGTGGGTATTTTAAAGAATTAGTGAGAGGTGAAATGGCGTCACATTGCAGCAAGCTATAAAAGCAACCAACACAACCGAGTCTTCACTGATTTAACTTTCAGATTTTCAAACGTGCGGATTGGAGATTTATAATAATTCACTTGAGGATTTTGTGTTCATGAAAATGGCTGAATCTAGAGTGAAACCAACAGCGATAGATCTAAACGAGGATTTCTTTGCGGCGTTAAATGTTTGTCAGGGCCCTGTTCTAGGACGTGGGATGAGCGGTGAGGTGATTTTAATTACCTCACCTACTAACCCATCAGAGATGCGAGCTGTCAAGAAACTGTCATTACTTACTGCTGACGGAGGTATTAGAAGCATGCGTTTGTTTGCTAATGAGATCGGCGCCATACAAGGATTATCTCATCCCCATGTCATTAAACACATCCTGTCAGCGCGTTGTCCTGAGTACCTAGTCATCTGTACCGAGTACTGTCCTAACGGGACATTGTCTTCTAGACTCAGCGTCATGACTCCAAGGTTGTGTACCATCTACTTTATCCAGTTGGCATGTGCAGTCCGTTATCTCAATGACAAGCAAAAACTTTTTCACAACGACATCAAACCTAGCAATATATTTATCGACGCCAAAAATGATGTCGTTCTGGGAGATTTTGGCCTGTCATTTTACATCCTTCCAATAGACATAGTCGTACCTACGAAAGAAATGGGTGGTACGCCGTGCTTCTCTGCTCCCGAGAAATTCAGCTGCAGATATGTGGATCCATACAAGGTTTGTGAATCTTATATCTATCTATTTATCTATCTATCTTTTCTATCTATCTATCTTATCTATCTATTTGATCAGCATCCAGGATTAGTTTGGCAAAGTCAGTTCTACAACGTCCATTGCCTTTCAGTTCTTGAACTATCTATCTATCTATCTATCTATCTATCTATCTATCTATCTATCTATCTATCTATCTATCTATCTATCTATCTATCCATCTATCAATCTATCTATCTATCTATCTATCTATCTATCTATCTATCTATCTATCTATCTATCTATCTATCTATCTATCTATCTATCTATCTATCTATCTATCTATCTATCTATCTATCTATCTATCTATCTATCTATCTATCTATCTATCTATCTACCTATCTATCTATCTATCTATCTATCTATCTATCTATCTATCTATCTATCTATCTATCTATCTATCTATCTATCTATCTATCTATCTATCTATCTATCTATCTATCTATCTATCTATCTATCTATCTTTTTTCTATGTATCTATTTATTTATTTATCTATCATTTTTTCTATCTTTCGTCTACAGTTGGACGTATACTCCCTGGGTGTTGTACTCTGGTGTCTGATATCCCAGGAAGAACCAACCTTTAACAACGTGTATAAATCCATACAGAACCCGCCTTTCATGTTCGACATTCCACAGCCTTTAAGGTATGCAAAGACCTATCGTTATTCTACTTTGTCATTGTAGCCATGACACTATAACTACCCTAGTTGTTTTTGTTGTTTAATTCATTGTCTTGATCTGTTTTTTTAAAGGCCTCTTTTACAATACTTCTTCAACATCTTGTCGCAATTTCAGCTATTCCTTCACGCTCCCCCTGACTGATGTTTCTTATCCTGTTTGTCTACACTTTCCAGTTCATTTTATTGTAAAGCTACACTAGTGTATACTTAGATACCCTTAAAACTAAACGTCGCATTACATGTGCGTTTTAATGTCTCTTCAGGTGGTGTCTGACGTCCTTGATACATCCCGACCCAGTCAGTAGACCTTCAATTACAGCTTTACTGAACAAGTTACACAGCCTCAACTTCTGCAGGGACCTCATTGACCGACTGTAAGATCATGTATTTTCATGTGAATTCTAAAATGCCCCGTGGTCTCTGAGGTAGGTAAACATATAGACTCGTTTCATAACCGTCCAATTTACTTGATAATGAAGTCTAGAGAATTCTTATTCTACGAGAAGACCATTACTTTTGTCTTTTTGCCCTAGTGCTGTTATGTTTACGTTTTATCGCTATCGTTTCAAAAATTTACTTATTGAGCTATTTATCAGTTTCTGCTATTAATATTTATCTGAATTTGTTTTTCATATGTCCACTAACTGATTTTCTTGGCACATCCTCAATAGAACACATAATGTTTTCAATGCTGCACAGATCAGGTGACATTACGCATTATTGCCAACCAACCTCTCGTGATTGGTTGCCAGTTCTTATATCTGCCGTGTTGTCAATACACACTATCTATTTTTTCCAGGTCTGTATGTCAAATGCGAATCTTTTTTTTTTTTAAATTATGATATGTTTCTCTTCATATTTCCGTTTATTTAATGATTATGGGTCGTTTGTAAATTTAAAACCACCATAGGTGAAATATAGGACAGCAGACGAGCAAGGGAAAGACTTCTTTGTGAACCAAGCGTTCCACATAAGGAAATTGTTATAGTGTTACATTATTTTTAAAACTTTTAAATATGTATCCAACCCCCACACAATATGTTCATTTAACCTTCAATTTATTGCTAATATAACCTCTCGCTTTATGGCTTACATAAAATCTATCTTTAGCGATAAATCATCTCTCCCTTAAATACTAATATAAATATGTCGATTCAGTGCTTCACTAATAAACCCATCTCCATAGTTCTAAATAAACGCCATGTCTTGCTACAGTAATGTAAAAAAAAAAAAATTAATGATGAGGATATTATCATCATGAACATCACACTACAGCTTCGTGTGGAATATAGGCCGTAAATCGTTTACGTCAAGCCCTCCCGTCTTGTACTATTACGAGTACTTATGTTTTTTCCATGTATGCTTTATTCTTTATAAACCTGTTTCAATTTCTTTTCCAGAGTGTTGTTGAGTCTCCATCTGCGTCTCAGCATGTTGTGACCTATTGGTAATATTCGGTCTAACATCTTTTTAATCAGGCCACGTGGTAGCCATATGATCACGTGACGGTCCCAAGCCCGTAAAAACTGAGAGGGAAAAGATCATAAACTAACACCATCAGCTGAAGCAGCAGTATCAAAAACTATCATAGAAAACAAGGATAATGCTGCAGTCAAGATTAAGTCTATCAATATTGCCTTAAGGGAATATAAAAACAATGAATTAGGCATCTTACCAGAATCCTATATATAATATCCTAGCTTTTTCTGTCTGTAAATAACGCCCGAAAGTAGTAACACTCGACAAATAAAAGTGCGCAAAACACGGTGTGCAAGCGCAATTTGAACGGGCGTGCATGTTCGGACTTTTTTTTTTTTTTTTTTTTTAAACCTCGGATGTAAAATAAATATTTCGGTTTTTTAATACTCTGCCGAAAAAAGTAATGATCGACAAAGAAAATTGCGCAAAGGTTGGTGCAATGTGAACGGCGTGCATGTTCAGACTTTGAACAAAATTATTTTACTACGATAATTAACAGGAA
Organism: Oreohelix idahoensis; assembly: GCA_024509875.1. Taxonomy (NCBI): domain Eukaryota; kingdom Metazoa; phylum Mollusca; class Gastropoda; order Stylommatophora; family Oreohelicidae; genus Oreohelix; species Oreohelix idahoensis. The sequence goes on along the minus strand of JAMPIV010008564.1, from coordinate 43,895 downwards.
TTGGCGTACAATGATCTAAGTTTCACGCTTTTGTTAGAATAAAATCAACTGGTATTTTCCCCAATGATCGGCTACCGCGACAAGTATGGGGGAATTAAGAGACTTCACAATACTAGGTTCAGCATCGAGAGATGTGGTGATCAGTTTCTTTCCTCGCTGCCTTTTCCTTCCCTAATTTAAGAGCAAAGTCATGTGCCCATTTGCTGCTGGGTAAACTGAACCGTATTGATGCTGTGAATCGAACCCGGCACCTTTACCGCCAGAGACTAGTGCTCTAACCACTCTGCCAATCGGACGGTCCAGAACTAACGTAGTGACTTTTAATAGCGGGCAAACAGCCGTGTTCTATATCACTTAGAGTTTAATAGCGGGCAAACAGCCGTGTTCTATATCACTTAGAGTTTAATGGCGGCCAAACAGCCGTGTTCTATATCACTTAGAGTTTAACAATATTTTCTTGATCGAGCTTAGAGTTTAACAGTTTTCTCTCACGGACAGCTGTACGTCGCATTGTCTCGATCAAGAAATCACAACAAAGCAAAATTAGAAATTAAAACAACAGAAAATCTCTGTACTCTTCTGATGAATAATCGGATATTCACACCTAACAATATTTTTTCACAAGTATTTGAATAAGTAAAATTGCTGTCGCTAGCTTCCTGGGATAGTCGTTTTTTTTCTAGAACAATCAACAAAAGACATGGTCTATATTTTGGTCGTTTAAGTATATACCTACCAGAAGCAGTCTTTGCTCATGATCAGCTTTCTTAAAGCCTGAGCTATTATACCCGTTGGGAGCCGCGGTAGCACAGTGGTTAGTGCACTGGCTTCCTAGCTCGGTGGTCCATGGTTCGATCCCCAGTTGAGGTGGAATTTTTTAGACCGCAAACGGCTCCGGGGTCGACCCAGCCTCATGAATTGGGTACCAAAGGAACTCTGGGAAGGTTAAGGCGGTCGGCGTGATGCTGACCACATCACCCATAGTGTGCCGATGGTCAATAAAATGGGTCTCACTATATTCCCAATATGCCTCAATGGGCGTGTAACGGGATCCTTTACCTTTACCTATTATACCCGTTAAAACAATGATTGGAGAAGATTAAAAACCAAAAGCAAAATCTTAAACCTTCAGCATCTGCAGCAGATTTAGAAATCTGAGAAGCAAGAGTAGATAAATAGAGTGTAATTGGACTAATTACTAAACAGCTCTTTAATGAAGATTTATTTTTAAATTCATGGTTATCTTTAAAGTTTTGCATTGATAGCCTGTGTCCGGAATATATACTTGAAGGTAATTTGTGTTCCTTGAATATGAGCACAAAATTAGGATTATATCAGAGCTGTGTGCTTCTCCATGGTGCGGAGAGCTGGAGAGTTACGGAGAAGGAAATGTTGAAATTGTCCTCTTTTCACACAACATGCCTAAGAAGAATTCTCCGAATCTTTTGGCCGAATACCATCACCAACCAAGATCTGCTTACTCGGAGCAAGCAAGAGGACATGCACACCATCATAGCTGGCAGACGCTGGAGCTGGGTTGGCCATGTCCTCAGAAGAGACCCCGATGTCATCACAAGAACAGCTATGCTATGGACCCCTGAATTAATATTAGACAAATATAAAGGTATATTTTCAGACACTCGTAAGAAATAAAGAAGTAGAACACATGGACAACAGAAAAACAACAGACGTGAGTGGCTTACCCAGGGTTCGAACCCCGTACCTTCCGTACGACAACTCCGCCTAGCTATACAAGCGAATCACACTGACCCCACGGCCAGCTAGGCATCCCCAAAAAGGATGCTTTACTGACTAGTCATCAGTGCGAAACACAAGATAACACCGGAAGTATACAGTGGGCAACTCAGCCCATTAATGACGCAATCACTTCTGTTGTTCCTCTGTACAGCAGTATATGTCAGTCCAAACAAGACAAAGACCTTGATACTGTGTCCAGTAAATGATAGAAGACTTAAGGACAGTAGTATGGACCCCTGAAGGAAAGCGAAAGAGAGGCCGACCAAAAACAACTTGGCGTAGGACTGTGGAGGCTGAGATACAAAGAGTGAACCAGAGTTGGGGCACTGTACGAAGGATGGCCGCCGACCGAGCAAAGTGGAATCAATTTGTTGTTGCCCTACAAGATGCCACCAGGCGTAATGGCCACTGACTGCTTTCACGGTCGGCGGCTAAGGATCAAAGAAGAAGAAGAAGAATATGAGCAAAGACTAATAATAATAATAGTAGTTGCCCATCGCAAGCGAAGACGGCGACACCTTCAGACTTGAGTTGTGACACATCTGTGCCGTGATGTCTTGTGGCTAATTATTTGTCCTATTTTGGCCCTACAGGCCCTGTCACATATGGGACACACATGGTTAGAGTCGATAGTAGTGTTGTAGTGCATTCTGACCTTTCTTGCAGCACGCTTGTCTTCTGCCGTATCAGCTAAAATTCTGTTCAGCAATGCGAGCGCTTTGAGTAATGTTTGTCCGCCAGGCACAGCGATCCTGTGCGATAGTCTCCCCCAGGAGGAGACATCAATTTTGAAGCTGCTCAAGGATGCTTTCAGTGTGTCTTTGAAGCGTTTCTTTTGTCCCCCTATTGTTCGCTTACCCATGGAAAGTTCGCTGTAGATCAACTGCTTTGGGAGGCGTTTTTCGGGCATGCGAACAACATGTCCGGCCCATCTAATTTGGGCCCTCTGCAGCAATGTGTAGATGCTTGAGATATGTGCTCTGTTGAGGACCTCATGATCAGCTTTCTTAAAGCCTGAGCTATTATACCCGTTGGGAGCCGCGGTAGCACAGTGGTTAGGGCACAGGCTTCCTAGCTCGGTGGTCCATGGTTCGATCCCCAGTTGAGGTGGAATTTTTTAGACCGCAAACGGCTCCGGGGTCGACCCAGCCTCATGAATTGGGTACCAAAGGAACTCTGGGAAGGTTAAGGCCACTTGATCATGAGAATCCTGCAAAGACAGCTCATGTGGAAATGATTAAGCTTCTTGAGCAAAGACTACTTCTAGTAGGATACACCTAAATTATTAAATTTTTGTTTCTCAACTTTGTTGATTGTCACAGCAAAATCTAAAATCACAAGAATCTGGTTACGTCTCAAGATGACAGAGAAGCTGGTATCGCTTGGCGTGGAATAAAAACTTGCCCACCTTAATTACTGCCTGTGATGATTGCTTGTAATTTGTAAACACTATGTCAAATGCCTTTAGTTTCGACAGAGTGTTAAAGTTAAAAAGAAAAAAAAAATGTAATAGGTGCTCCTTTGTTATTGAACTAAATTAATAAACTTCTCCCACAGGTCTAAAATAATTCTAATGAGTGTTTATTATAACGTTCAGCGCAATGTGAGCCGTTCTCATATTTTCAGGACAATCTGTGTGTACATGAGTCTAACGCACTGACTCATGCACCATGAAAAGATTGAAAGACATGCGTATTCATCCAGTGGCGTATACATGATTTGGATGGTGGGGGGGGGGGGGGGGGGGGGGGGAATTTAGGATGGGATGTGCCTGGTCAGGGATATAATTCTTGAATTTTCGCCAACCCTCCCTATAAACCATTTTGTTACGATAAATTCTAAATCGTAATGAACATGCCGTTACTACAAAGCAAGTATATAATTTAACATAGCATGAGCTGTTGGAGGAGAGTGAAGTGTTAGAGACATCATATCAATAGCTTAAGCTTTTTATGACGTGGGGTGGCCAGTTCCATTCCTTGTTCTCTTTTGCCTTCCCTGACATAGAGAAGAGTCGGCTAGACATTTACATCTATATAGACTGGGTTTTTTTTTTAAATACTAGAACCCCGTAAATCTACCGCCAGAGAAAAGTCCTATCCGCTTAGCCAATCGAATAACATGTAATAGTAAAACTATTTCGAATTCTGTTTGTAAAGATTTGTGTCAATGTCCGTTTCTCTATTTAAGAGACACTCAGATCTGATGCATTTTCGACTTCCGACTTCTGAAGCGGACAGACGTATTTTTGCTAAACAATCAGCTCCGACACACTCCGACACCACATTCGGGTACTCCGACACCACATTTGGGTACTCCGACACACTCCGACACCACATTCGGGTACTCCGACACCACATTTGGGTACTCTGACACCACATTCGGGTACTCCGACATACTCCGACACCACATTCAGGTACTCCGACACCACATTCGGGTACTCCGAAACACTCTGACACCACATTCGGGTACTCCGACACCATTATCATCATTGTCATCATCATCATCATTGTTATTATCATCATTGTCATCATCATCATTGTCATCATCATTGTCATCATCAGTGTAATCGTCATCATTGTCATCGTCATGATTGCCATCATCATCATTGTCATCATCATCGTTGTCATCATCATCATTGTCATCATCATTGTCATCATCATCATTGTCATCACTATCATTAACATCCTCATTGCCATCATCGTCATTATCATTATTGCCATCATTATCATTGTTATCATTATCATCATTGTCATCATCATCTTCATTGTTATCATCATCATTGTCATCATCGTCATCATCGTCATTGTCATTATCATTGTCATCATCATTGTCATCATCATCATAGTCATCATCATCATAGTCATCATCATTATAGTCATCATCATCATCATAGTCATCATCATCATCTTTGTCATCATTATTTTTGTCATCGTCATCATTGTCATCATCGTCATCGTTGTCATCATCATTGTCATCATCATCATCGTTGTCATCATCGTCATCGTTGTCATCATCGTCATCGTTGTCATCATCGTCATCGTTGTCATCATCGTCATCGTCATCGTTGTCATCATCGTCATCGTTGTCATCATCGTCATCGTTGTCATCATCGTCATCGTTGTCATCATCGTCATCGTTGTCATCATCGTCATCGTTGTCATCACCATCATTGTCATCATCATCATTGTCATCATCATCATAGTCATCATAATCATCTTTGTCATCATCATATTTGTCATCATTATTTTGGCATCGTCATCTTTGTCGTCCTCATTATTGTCATCGTCATCATTGTCATCGTCATCGTTGTCATCATCATTGTCATCGTTGTCATCATCATTGTCATCATCATTGTTTCATTATCATTGTCATCATCATTGTCATCATCATCATCATCATGATCATTGTCATTATCATCATCATCGTCATCATAATCTTTTCTTTCTTTGATCCATAGCCGCCGACCGTCAAAACAGTCAGTGGCCATCACGGCTGGTGGCGTCTTGTAGGGCAACAACAAATTGATTCCTCTTTGTTCGGTCGGTGGCCATCCTTTGTACGGTGCCCCAACTCTGGTTCATTCTTTGCATCTCAGCCCCCACATTCCTCCCGCCAAGTTGTTTTTGGTCGGCCTCTCTTTCGCTTTCTTTCAGGGGTCCATAGCATAGCTGTTCTTGTGATGGCATCGGGGTCTCTTCTGAGGACATGGCCAACCCAGCTCCAGCGTCTGCCAGCTATGATGGTGTGCATGTCCTCATGCTTGCTCCGAGTAAACAGATATTGGTTGATGATAGTATTCGGCCATGATTATGATGATAGTTTGGCCGAATACCATCATCATAATCATGATCGTCATAATCATCATTGTCATCATAATCATCGTCATCCTCATCATTATCATCTTTGTTGTCTTCTCTTTAACTATTTTCAATTAACTTGACATGACCTTTGTTTATCTGTTTGAGATCTTTGAATCTCTGCCTGTATTTACTTCACAGTATTTGTGTACTGTAAGTACGAGTATGTCCGCTAACTAAATTAAATTATCGCTGAGGTGAGGGAGGCAATCATAAAACAATTAAACCCAAGCAAGGTCAAACAATTACATCCCTTGATCTAAGTGAGAGTAAATAATTACATAACTAAAACATAGTACAAATATTCTTCGTTTTCTTTGAACGCGTTCAGTCGTCCGCTCTCATGCATTCAAAGGACGCAATAACCATATTTGAAACAAATATTTTGATTTGCCTTGTTATCATTACTCTAGAGAGTTTTGCTCGCATCTATTGCATATTGTGTATATAGTAACAATTTAATATTAAAAACGAAAACCATATATACTAAGACGAGTAGGTGGTGTTAGTGATCAGAATGGTTGCGTTCCAATCAAATGTTATGCGTTTGTTTCCAAGCAGAAGTACGCATTAGTTTTTTTTAAATTCAGATATTGGTCTTGAGTTTTTATAAGTGCGTTGTAATTAATTAGGGTTTTGAAGTGTCGGTGTGTATTGACGGACTTACTTGCTCAGTGAAAGGTGAAAGTAGAAGGAACTGGTAAGAAAGCGATGAATAGATTAGAGGAGGAAGGGAATTGATCGCCCACGTGATTAAATAAAAAGCTGGATCTCATGTAGGGAAGTCTTTACCACTTCACTCAGCCATGACAGTATCTGCTACGGGACTTACAATTAGTTATTTATTTTCTATACTACTTTTGGACTAGATAAGGTTTTGAGATTATTAACTTGACTATAAATGTCGTTTTTCTATTAGTAAGAATGTTGACTGGAATAGGGAACTAATTATTTTTTCAGAAGCCAAAAAGAAGATTTTATTACGACGAATCGACAACCTGCGATGAAAGCTTCATTGATAAAGTAATTTTCTATTAAGTCTTAATGGAGATGGATGCTATTGTCAGTTAATATCTCACACCTGAAGGTCTTTTATATTTGAACATGCGCCCTAAAATAACTGACTAGGCTGAACGGGACGTGCCTGGACATGCGCCCTAAAATAACTGACTAGGCTGAACGGGACGCGCCTGGACATGCGCCCTAAAATAACTGACTAGGCTGAACGGGACGCGCCTATCCAAAACGAAGCAAAATTGTATTTAAAATAAAAATGCTGCTATTGTTGCAGCGTTACATAAATTTGTCCGTCCATGATGTCAACATCCTCTTTTTCCAATGGCAGCTTTTTCTTATCTTTAGCTTGTTGAATAGATAGTATCTCAATCTGTAATGGCCATTGCGGAATCTGAAGATTACAACTTGTTCGAACCCATGTCTCCACACTTATGATACCGTATCCTCGGCCAATCGCTGCCCTTTGTTTAAATTAGAATATGTATGTTAAATAACATATGTCTTTTTAATGTCATTACCAGCACGTATAATTCTGACAGCAAGGGAGAAGTCATGTGTCTGGACGCGTTTATTAGACAGAGTTCAACACGACAAAGGTGTTTCAGGAAGTTTCCAAGAACTGTAAGAGTTTGCCTCCCTGCCTGACAGAATGCGTGGAAACAATAGTGAGATATTCAAACAGAGAACCCTGTATGAAGAGAAAAGCCTGGGAATATATTGAGGTTAGGACATCTTCTCTTACAGTCTATCTATTTTTTTGTTCTTTTGTCCATTTTTTACTTTAATATTGTATCGATGCTCATGAATGAAAATACACGGGGAAAAGACAAAGAATATAATAATAAATGCTGCAAGTACCTCCCAACTTGTCATGGACTTGTTTCAAATTCGTTGGAGCAAAGTAGACGAAGTTAAAGAAGTAGACTCTGATAATAATAAATACCTTGTTATGGGATCGCGAGGGTAAACAAAAAGAACAAAAATTGTGGGTTGCCGTAAAAACATATATGAAATTGTACACATACTTAACAAGGAAAGATTTTCAACCGATGTCACAGGATAGGAAGGCTTGGCATACACTTGTTGCAGGTATGTGCTCTACAGGGAACTTGCTGATAATGAATCATGAATAATGTTATGATATTACCACACAGACTGCAATAGTACTTTTTGGAATTATATTTATATTTAGAACAGCATACGTAAACAAGTTGCCTTATATGAACTATATGCGCAGAACTAAATTAGAGACTGCAGAGAGGAAGATATATGGACGAATGAAGGGCCTCTTTTTGAAAGACAAGAAAACATTTTTAAAAGAGGAATTTAAAAAATCTAGGTATGAGAAGAGGATAAATGAATACGATCACAACCTGATACAAAAGTTTGTTCATAACGCCGTGCTAAAAACGACAATGGGAGGAACAGTTTAAGGCACAAAAGAGGAAGACAACATCTATAAATGATCAAGACAACATCTACAAATAATCAAGACACCATCTATAAATGATCAAGACAACATCTATAAATGATCAAGACAACATCTACAAACGATCAAGACACCATCTATAAATGATCAAGACAACATCTATAAATGATCAAGACAACATCTATAAATGATCAAGACAACATCTATAAATGATCAAGACAACATCTATAAATGATCAAGACAACATCTACAAATGATCAAGACACCATCTATAAATGATCAAGACAACATCTATAAATGATCAAGACAACAGCTACAAATGATCAAGACACCATCTATAGATGACCAAGACAACATCTATAAATGATCAAGACACCATCTATAAATGATCAAGACAACATCTATAAATGATCAAGACAACATCTATAAATGATCAAGACAACATCTCTAAATGATCAAGACAACATCTATAAATGATCAAGACAACATCTATAAATGATCAAGACACCATCTATAAATGATCAAGAATAAGACTGTCATCTATTCAACAAGCTGAAGATAGGAACTACAGATGAGTGTAACTGTGGCACTGATAAAATAACTGCTGAACATCTGCTTCAAAGTTGCCCAACATATGCGGATCAGAGAAAGCGCAAATGACCGACACCAGTACCAATAATGGAAAAGCTCTACGGAGATTCAAATTGCCTCAGTCTGACCATTGCTGTCTTTGAACATATTCAAGTAGACGCATGAGATTTTACGACTAAGAAGACTGTCAGAGTATCCAATAATAGACAAGAGACAGACGACTTTGCAGATTCTTTGCCTTTGACCCTCTGTGCAAAATGGCAGCTGATATTTGAGAGATCAGATTCTAAAGGACAACACGATTATCAGAATGACGACAGTTTGAATAAGGATGTCCTCAGAAAGTCGTGAGAAAGATTTTAAATAGCCATCATGACAACACCCCGTCGGGATCTAACAAGGCAAAGAACAAGTACGGTTACTGCACTCTCAGACATGTCGTAAAGTTCGACTAATATGAGGTTTGTGCGTGGGGCTGGCCACTTCATCATGTCAAGTTTATTGCCACAGAAACCACCACTTCAAGAGCATGTGAATGAGTGATGCAGGCTTCCTGTAAGGGGACTACCTACGGTAGTGATACCATGCTCCATAAGGAGCCCAGGTGAAAATGATAATGATGATACCAACATATAGTTCTTCCCATACATCATACGACATTCATTGTCCATCTGAGTCGTTGGCGGATCCAAGTGGGTGGCGACGGGGCGATCGCTCCTCCCTTGGAACTTTGAACACTTTTATTTCAAATCAACCGCTCTAGTATTTTGTCACCCACTTGTATTTAAATGTAAGTAATCGTTAGGTTGGACGACGGACGAATGTCTGGTACTGGGCAATAGTAAGTACAGTAGAACTCCATTTATCCGAACCCCTTGGGACCGAGCATCGTTCGGATAATCAAATGTTCGGATAATTGGATTACATAATGTATCGAGTACATGTACACATATTTCTAAAAATAATTAACCATCACAAGGAAAATACACTATAAAACATATTTACTTGTACTGTAATAATAATACCCACACTGTATTAGATCACTGTATCACTAAAATCTTTCATTACACTGCAGTGCATGTACTACTTGTATTAATTATTTTTTTGTTAAGAAAGAGAAACGTTTTCAAAATAACATTACAAACGATTCAAAACCAGGCGCAACTTACGTATACATGGAATTGCACAGATGTAGCCCACTATTTAAAATAATGAGGAATCATCTTTTGCACCAAACTGGATAGTCTCCTTTTGGCTGCTAAGTCCCGCATTCTCTTCAACAGCAGAAGCTGTGTAGGACAGCTGTCATCTTCTTGCTCGTACCAAGCCATCGCTGATTCTAGTGCTATAAAGGCCTCTTCAGGACTTGGTCGACGTTTTGGGTTTTCTTCATAATCTACAAGTACATCATGTACTTCTGAGGAGTCTTCATCATCGGTCACTAAATGTATTTGATTTTCTTCTTGCACAAAAGACAAAATTTCTTCGTCATTCAAAAACTGAAAACCAGAATCATTATCATCTTCTAGCCACATGTGTGCATCATATTTGTCACAGTCCGAAAATCCGGGCATTGCTTGAAACAGTTCCACAACTTCATTTATACAATCATCATTTGTGTCCACTGCAGTAGTTTCATTTCCTCCTTTTTTCCCAAGCAATCTATTCCAAGCCTTGTTGAGATTATCTTGTGACAGGGTGGTCCAAGCATCAGCTAACATATAGCAGCAGTCTTTGAGATTAAGCTTTTTGGAAAACGCCACCACACTTTCTTCATCTTCAGCCAACAATAAACGACACAGGACTTTCTTCTTGTACATCTTTTTAAGCTTTACTATAACACCCTGATCCATTGGTTGAATCAATGCTGTTACATTTGAAGGCAGAAAAATTACTTTAAAATTTGCATCAACTGCATTCAACGTATCCATCTCTGGATGAGATGGTGCATTGTCCAGTAGAAGAATTACTTTTCCAGTTTTCTTTTCTTGTTCTCTCAACCTCTTCACATTTTGGATGAACTGATTTGTATACCAATCAAGAAATATTTCACTATTCATCCAAGCCCTCTTCTGTGCTTTGTAGCACAATGGGAGACATGTCACATTATTTAAACAACGTGGTTTTTTGGCTTTGTCAATCATTAGCACCGGTAAACGATGACTTCTACTGGCATTCGCTGCTACCAAAATTGTTACTCTCTCTTTGCACTTTTTAAACCCAGGGGCAGCTGCTTTGTGCTGAGATGCAAGTGATTTTTGAGGCAATGATTTCCAGTATGAGCCAGTCTCATCGGCATTATACACATCATTGAGTGAATAAACTTCTTCTTCCAAAAAAGCCAAGAATGTTTCTTTAAAATTTTCAGCGGCAGTTGCATCGCTAGATAAAGATTCCCCTTGAATCACCAATTCTCGTATGCCATGACGAGATTTAAAGTTTCTTAACCATCCCTGGCTAGCCTTAAAGTCAGGAGGACCGTCAAGTTGATTGTTGAACTGAAGTGCCTTTTCACACAATAGAGAGCCAGAGATAGGTTCCCCTTTGCTTCTTCTTTGCACAAACCATATATACAAAGCCTCTTCCAATTTCAAATCTTTCGCATTTCTCATGGTTTTACGTTTCTTCGACCCATTTTCACTATCCAATTTCGATGCAAAACTCATAATTTTATCCTTGTTACTTTTGATGTCAGAGACGGTAGCTTTCCCAACATTGAAAATCCTCGCAAGTGAAGACACAGTTTCACCTTTTCCTAGTCTCTTGATAATTTCTGTTTTCGTTTCAATTGACAAAACATTGCGGTTCCTTTTATATGCTTTAGGCTTACTGGAAGATGCCATATCGCACAGAGAAATACTTGTACATCAAAATTATTCTGCTGTAGTAGCAGACACAATTATTTTAAGTTGAACTGTCTGTTTAGCCAGTGCTCTGCCTAGAACGCACACGTACACTGGATTGGTAAACCAGATATTAACTGACTTTATGATCTAACCGACTTCATGTACGTAAGCAACCGACCATTAGCCCATCTCATCCTCTACAAATTGTTCGCACACATTTGAAGCTTGCCGCATCAAAAGATTCAGAAATGTAGTCTAACGTGACTGGTGGCGCCTGATTTTTTTTTTCTGGAAAAAGTGTTCGGATAATTGGATGTTCGGATAATTGGGGTTCGGATAAATGGAGTTCTACTGTACCCTAAAGGTACAATTAAAGACAATAAAGGAAATTGGCATTCAATAATGATATAAATGACGGCGCCAGGCAGGCGACACAAGGGGACTTCACTCGAGCCGCAAAAACAGAGGATTTTGTGACACGAGTTGGATAATTTCTTATCGGGCGGCCATTCCCAAATCAATAAATTTGTTATGCTGAACTATAAAATGTGTATACATTTTATCAAATTTTCCTTTTTGTAGTTGACTTTACTTTTACGTAATTATACTATAAATAGTTATTTTAAAAAATAAAAATGAATATTTTTGAGTTACTGTACAATACAACTATCAAGTTGACGCATGTTTTCAAAAATCGTTATTTTGTTTTTAAATGTTTAAAAATATGTGTAAATAAGAACCTATTTACCATTGTGATGAATGGCCCCTGCCTTGGACAATTCCTTGATTCGCCAGTGCATCTGACTGTGATATCAGAATATAGTGTCTTAGAGTACATTAATGCAGAATCTAGCAGTGATATAACAGAGAACAAATTATGTCTTTCCTCCCACAGGCCAAGTTAACGAGCGTCCCAGATGGTCAAGACTTCTTGAGTAGACTTGCGTCTTGCAAGGCTGAGGTACATTTGGCGTTGAACCTGCTACAGACACCGACAGATGAATAGCTTAATGAAATTTGGCAACGAAAGATTGAGCAACTCCTTAGTATGACCTTCTTTCAAAAGGATGGTTATGGAACGAACTTTGCCTAAGTTATAAAAATATTTTTGCCTTGCTTCTATTAAGGTATATTAAAAATGTTATTATCATATTTGAAAAGATGTGATTGCTCAGAAATGTCAAATGTCACTGTTTATTGCATTTCTACGATATTAGTGTAACAAAAGAATGTTGATTGATAATAATTCATGTATTTATCCCGCTTCAGATTTCTTTGGAGCATCATTTGGCTTGTAGCTCCATCTGGAGCATAGAACCACCGGTCTAGTTGGCCCCCTTACAGGAAACCTGCACCAGGCATTCGTAGGCTGTTGTAATAATGGTTTCCGTAGCAAATTATTTTACATGATGAGTTTGTAAGGCTTATGTACAATCTCATATTAGTTGCCTTGTACGATATGCCTGAGAGAACAGTAGACTTGCCTGAGAGAACAGTAGACTTGCCTGAGAGAACAGTAGACTTGCCCGAGAGAACAGTAGACTTGCCTGAGAGAACAGTATACCTGCCTGAGAGAACAGTAGACTTGCCTGAGAGAACAGTAGACTTGCTTGAGAGAACAGTAGACTTGCCTGAGAGAACAGTATACCTGCCTGAGAGAACAGTAGACTTGCCTGAGAGAACAGTAGACTTGCCTGAGAGAACAGTAGACTTGCCTGAGAGAACAGTAGACTTGCCGAGAGAACAGTAGACTTATTCTTTCTGTTGTTGTCACCAGAGGCTCCCAAGAACTATGAACGACCGTCATAGTATAGACAGGTAATTTAAGAAGGCACGTGACACAGTTTGGAGACATCCTGGATAAAATAAAAAACAAAATAAGATAATGATGAATTTTGTGTACTACAAGCAGGGGCGGATTATCCATTAGGCTAAGTAGGCTGAACCCTAGGGGCCCGGAGCTCTTAGGAGGCCCGAGCATAAGTTAAAAAAAAAATAACAAATGCATAGATTTTTCAATTACATGTGTTTATTGTGTTTACCTTAATTAAAAATAATATTAATAAACATTAATAAAAAAAATAATTACTAAAATAACAGGTGAGCAATACTAACAAACAAAAATACCATTCTATTAATAATTCTTATTGTTATTGGTAATCAGAATCGACAAACCCATAGGTGCTCAGTCTCACTCAGCGAATATCGAAGAGTATGAATGCTAATTGTACCTGTAGCACGCTGGTTGTACATACGACGGATGCATCCTCTCTCACGTCCATCTCTGGTCCCACGTTTGATGCAAAACTCCAACAGTCTCAGCCTTCTTGATTCATCCATTGCAGTGAAATTATCCAGCAGGCGATCATTAATTGCCCTTGGTATCTCTCCCTTATCCATGTCCAGTGTCTCCACTATGGGTGCTCTCAAGGCCAGTCTGTCAGCTCTCTCATTGCCACGTATCCCTGCATGACCAGGACAGTAGATCCACACCAGTTCTTGAAGACTTGAGGATTCTATTGATGTTTTCCATTCCTGCCGCAGCCATCCGTTCTGAACTTTCCGAAGCATGGCTTGAGAGTCTGACAATATAGCTGCCCTGGTTGATGGAGTTTCATACAGCCACCGCAGTGCTGCAGTAACTGCCTCTACCTCCATTCTCATGCTGGAGGTTGCTTTCATGTAGGCTCCACTATGTTCAGCAACGACACTGCCCTTTATTCTCGCAGAGAAGCCCCATTCTGATTTCTCACCACGCACTACACACCCATCAGTGTACAAAATGGCGTCATCATCCCCCAGCATGCTCACTATTAATAATTCTAGTATATACCATCACCATGCTAAGTGGTTTGAAAAACAAATACTAAAATTATTGTCTATTACGAGAAGGAGGACACAAACACCAAGAAGCCTATAGGCCAGAGGTTTTCAAACTGTGCGTCGCGGCCCCCAGGGACGTCGCGGCCCTCGACTAAGGGCGTCGCGGTGGCCTGGGAAAAGTGTTGGGCTCGATATTATGAGCCAAGGTCCATCAATAAATATAGATCTTCGTAGTATATAGAGGAGCCGCGGTGATTTATGCACAGGTCAAGGGAGCCGCGGACCAAAAAAGTTTGAAAACCTCAGGCCCTTCGTGGCTTAATCCGGTCCTGACGTTAAGGAGTCAACAAATGACGTAATTAATGTATTTTAGCTTAGGCAGCTATGACAAGGCGTGTGGTATATCTGAACAAATAATATTAATTAAAGTGTTTGAGAAGTAGACTTTAGACTGCTAATGCAAACATTTATTATCCAATTCCGCCAGGTTCTTATGGGGGCTAGTTTAGTGCACGTGAGTACATCTATGTCCATATTTGGATACACACATCGTAGAAAATCAATCAGTCAATACCCTGTAGCACCCAAAAGGAGCACAGGCCTTCAACAAATACACGCCAGGTCCTCCTGTCACGTGCTATTAATTTAAGTTCTTTCCATATCTTCCTCATAATTTTAATTTTTGTCAACATTTATCTTCTCCAGATGTGTCTTTTTTCTTTTTTGTGTGTCTACCTCTGCCTCTGTTACTTTGGTATCCCAGAACAAAGACTACCTTGTAATGTTATGAGCAGGTTTCTTCATTGCGTGTCCTATCCACCGCTAATATCTTCTGCTCACTTCTTGTTCTCTGTGGCACGTGTCTACTTCTTGCCAACAGTTCCACGTTGGAGACGTTGTCGAACCATTTCAACATAGTCAAACAAAATCTGACCACAAAAAAACCTTCTATTTAAAAAAAAAAACCATTTTAACCCTTCTATTCAAAGCAAGTACCCATTAATCAACCTCTGAAGTTTTTTTGGTTGTTGTTTTTGTTGCTGTTGATGTTTCGGTGCCATACAATAGGACTGCCATGACATTTGAGTTGAAGATTCTAATTTTTGTGTTGGACGTGATTTTACTTTCCCGATGCAATGAAAGCTCTACTTGGCCTGTGGTCATCTAAGACAAAGCCTCTCTACTTATTTTGGTAATCTTTATTTATTTTTTATTTAAGAATCCCACTTTGTGGCTCCATACTCTTCGATGAATTGAGGCATTTGCGCTGTGGATATATAGAAGAAAGAGAAAAAAAAAACCAAATAGATAGGTATCAAACGGTTACCTCAACGTGTGTCCTTAGGAAAATAAGCGTCAGCGTCTGACAAGTGTAAAACGAGTAAAAACACAAACACTTTTTAAGAGATCTATATTTTTTTTCTTGTTACTAACTTCATTAAAAACTGAAAATAAATGTTCCATATACACTATTGCATGGGATAGCAGTGAATGATTAGTTATTACTAATTGGTAAATCGTCACTTCGGTCACAAATTTACATTTGTTTTGTATGTGAAGGATACGACCAATAAATGGTAAATGTGAACTGGCCAACCCCATTATACTATGCAATAGAATGTATGAAATATTTATTTCCTGTTTTAGTGCATTTGAAAACAACAATGAACGTGGATCCTTAAAAACTTGATTTATCTTTTACTTGTTAAGTTTTTAATACGCTTTTCCGCTTCTTGTGAATTCTATAAGCAAAATGAAATATCGTCTGCTCATTATTGAGGATGAACTTCAATATATTGTCTTACTTTAAACACTAGAGTAGGACTTCTTAACTTGTTTATGTGCCATGACCTATTTGATTGTCCAGTGAAGGCTACAGACTCCATCTTAGAGAACAAGGTACTTAAATGCATAATTAAAAAGTTTACATGCAAATAATACATTCTGTTACAAATAAAAGTCTTTAAACTTACAGATACAGTTCAGTCCGGTTAAGTAGAAGTCGACTGAACCATTTAAAAAACTTATGCTTATCCGAAATTCTGGTTACCAGGTATTTGCTGACAGCTGAACATTTTGCGGTTACAATAATACAAAGTAAAAAAAAATTATTATTTAAACCCTTTATGTACAACTGCTTCATCGTTTGATTAGCATTTTTGCATCTTTTCCATTTTTCAAAAGCAAATTTAAAACAGAAAATATAGCATCATGTCTTTTGTTTGTACGATAGGCGCAAATATCAAAATCATTTAAAATACATATCCTATAATCAAAAAACAGTGCACACGTTTTTGATCTACAGCATAATCCATAGCAGCATCAAAATCTTAGCATCGAATCTTAGAAACAGTAACCACAGAAGACAAATACTAAAACAAAATAGAAGTTGCCAGTATCAGCAACACACACCACTCAATTTTTATATGACTGACGTGTATAACATCATGCTGGTCTCATAAAGATTTTAAAAAATCAGAACTATCAATGAAATCAAGAAGGTGAAGCATTATACATGGTAACAACATTCACAAGGTATTGGAGACATGAACTAAAGGGGTAAAGAAAATATGGAAAGACAGTAGAAGGCTTGGTACGCATTTGTTTCTGCCCTGTGCGTTGGAAGATGAAGGGCAATGATGAGTGACATTGATAGACAAAAAAAAGTTTAATTTTCACTTCAATGAAAAAAAAAAAAAAAAAAAAAAAAGCTAGTCATCTTTCTTTGAATCTTTGTACGGTTCATATATCTGTCCAAAATATTCTCTAGAACTTTCACTCATAAAGTAAATGTTCTCTATGACCATATCAAAAAGTTCCATAACACGTGTGCTAACAACAGAGCATGATACAAATACAAGCGATAGTGTCTGGCTTGGCGTATACTCTCCAAGCGTTTAATACATTAAGATAAATAGCAAGGGTCAAAACAAATGTATAGTGCGTTTCAAAAAGGTCGGTCGCTGTTTAATATTCAATATCTCTGCAACCACTTGATCGTAATTGTTGCAACTTTGCATATGACCTAATGATCGCTATGTCCCGAGGGGGGACATTTTTTTCCTCGTTAACAAACTTATGGTTTTAAATTTTCTTTATTTAAAGTATACAAAATTGACCACTTCCTAGTCCAACCGTGTTTTTAAAAGGGCTTACCCCTTCATATTCGTAAGCTATTTCGATTTAACATCTTGAACGTATTTCACGTGATTTTCCCCGTGTTTCAGCTCACTACCGCACTGTTTTGAATATTACATTGATCCTTCCGGTGCGTTCAGTTACCGTTCTACTGATTGTGTATTTCAGTGCATAAGCGTATCTTGCGGTATTCAAGGTCTGTAATACAATGGGTATGAAAGTCAAGTTCCTTACACTGCATACAATGGCAGTAAAGATGTACAAATATTTCTGCAGAGAAGCTAAGCGTGGTAAACTGTATCGGAGTCTCTCAAATCCAGAAAAGAGAACTATTCACTCTTTGGGTTTAAGTAAACGCTCATTTCATCAATTACTCAAAGCTAATGGAATTTTCAGTTCAATCAATACGAGGACGCAAGGAAGAAAGGAAGTAGTAGATAGTTTTGACAGGAATGTGATTAGAAGAGAGATTTGTAGAATGTTCAATTCCAAAGAAACTGTGACACTAAGAAAACTGAAAATTCGGCTGAGAACACACAATGACATTGATGTGTCAAAATCAACATTACGGAGAACTGTTAGAAGCATTGGCTTTACGTTTAGGAAGTACGCTAGTGGAAGAAACGTCATCTGCGAGAAGCCGCACTTAGTATCTATGAGAAGTAAATATTTACGTGAAGTACGGGAAATGCGTAACCAAGATTATGATATTGTGTATGTGGATGAAACTTGAATCAATGCTCACCACACAAGTGAAAAGGAATGGCAGTTATCAGATGGACGATTAAAAGATGTGTTTAAAAGTTAGTTGCTTATCCTTTACAGGACGTGGCAATCAACCCCAGCTATTATTGGCTGTTTGTGATTTTTCTAGGCAATTTTTTCATTCAGTAGTTTGCCATTGCTTTCTGAACGGTACGGCGCTTATACCATTGTTAAAAATCCACACAAAGCGATCTGCTATCAAACCGCCTGCAGCAGGTCTCGAACCTGGTATATCTGGATTATGAAACTGCGTTCATATCCATTAGGCCACAGACGCCGACAAACGATTAACCACGTATTAAAAAAAAAGATGTGTACCAAGTGGAAAAGGACAACGTCTGATAATGGCATATGCAGGCAGCAGACATAATGGGCTAGTGAAAAATGCTGAACCTACTTTCACATCCAATTATACGGACAAGCGAGACTATCATACCGAGATGAACGGTAACATATTTAGAGAGTGGATTGAAAATACTCTTCTTCCGTTCCTAGACAGACCATCCTGTCTGATAATGTACAACGCATCATACCACAACGCTGTGGCAGGAGAAGACAAAATCCCGACATCTTCGAGTACAAAAGATGCTAAAAGATTTGGCTCAGAAAAGAAGACATTCCATTTAACGAGGGGTTTCTGAAACTTGAATTACTGTCCCTTGTTAAGAAATCGCAAAAGACCAAAATATTCCATATAGACAAGTTGATTCAACAGCATGGTCATATGTGTTTGAGACTGCCACCTTATCATTCACATTTAAACCCAATTGAACTCGTTTGGGCAAAAGTTAAAGGACAGGTGGCAGCTGAAAATAATACTTTCAAACTATGCAATATGAAAGAACTAACATATGCCGCCCTCTCGCAGATAGACAAAGATTATTGGTGTAAATGTGAAGACCATGTCTTAAAAGAGGAAAATAACTATTGGAAAAAAGATGGACTGTCGTTCGTTCAGCCGAGAATAGTCATCAATATGTTAGACTCGTCTGACTCAGAATAAGTTTGTAAATACCTTATATGTTTTATATGTTTTCTTCTCCATCTATGTGTATATGTAAACCATTTCATTTCCTATTTATCTTAGCGATTTCACTACTATTTTTAACATACACAGTACTTTCACCTCTCCATGCATCCATTCACGTTTTAGTATAAAAAGTAACATTTACAACGAGTAGGCGTTATTTTTCTCTCAAATATTTCGAAGAAATAAAATAGGACCTTACGTAGTAATCAGTTAACAAACCCCTCTAACATTCGAATTGTATAGACGCCTATGCCGAAAATATGCAACTTCCTTCATTTGCGGTAAATTATTTTCTTCCAGTTCAAAATAATTACTTCGTTTAAAAAGATCAAAGGTCTTAGCCGTTGCAAGAAAAGAACACTACCTGCAACATTGAAGTTTATAAAAATTTGGGACATTAAAAATATAAGACCACATGCCAAAAATCATGTTTATCAGTGCAAGGAATATGGAGATATTTGAAGTCAATCGTCGACCGACCTTTTTGAAAAGCACTATAGTATAAGTAGGTCGTTATTGCGAGATTCTTTTGATGTTCCTTTGATCAGAGCGGCTTATTGCGAGTCGTTCTTGGCCGTCTTTCGTTAATGGTTGAGTCTGGCGCCCTATTTCTGTTTACAGCCTTTGTAGACTGGTAGAACTGAAGTCAGCAGCCCAATCATCAATTATCGATCGCATATGTGAAAAAAAAAACAAAAAAACTTCACTCTGGCACCGATAGTTATAAATGTAACTTGATTTTCTGAAGAGGCGCGAAGGCAACTTCTGCTTAAGCGAGTCCTAATTTCTGTTGGGACCGAACTATTGCCTCGACTTACAAAAAAATTTGAGATATCAGAGGTCGAATTGAATGGAGTTTTTTATATTTTTTTAACAAAGCCAAAGGACCTGCAAAATTGCTTCGACTTTACCGAAACTCGAGTTCCGCTTAAGTGGACTGCACTGTAGTCATAATGAACAATATAAAAGCGACCTGTAAAATGAATGCTTCTTTAAGTGCACCAATCTATGATAATTCCCCGAATAACAAATTTACTAAAAATAAAATTCCAATTCATATATAAAATTCCAATTTATATATATATATATATATATATATATATATATATATAAATATATAAATATAAATATAAATATATAAATATAAATATAAATATATATATATATATATATATATATATATATATATATTTATATTTATATATTTATATTTATATTTATATATTTATATGGTCCCATTAAAATCCATTCACAGACCCCAAAGGGGTCGGTGGACAACATATTTAGAAGCAGGAGAATAAGAATTCAACATATGTGCAGAAAGAAACACGCCTTAGTTTCAAACTGAAATTAAATGTGCATATGATATTTATTCTGAAATTATTTTACGTTTTCTAAAGAATTAATAATTGACAGTGTTTTTAAAGTGAATTGTTGCAATAATTATCACACCATAGTTACAACCGGATTGTGTTCCATACAAAATGTCCCCAAGAATATGAGTCCTGGAACTGTGTTATCTTTCGCAACGTAACTACTGCATGAAGTGCATAAAAAGGTTAAAAGTTCAAATGACACTGATAGCTCAAGTAGTATCTGTTTAGTTCTACCGTTCATCTGACAGTCCTGCCAGTTGTGAACTACGTCATCGTATGGTTCATAATATAAATTACCAGAAAGAAGTCCGACCGTGCTTATTTACCTTGTATCTTTCTGCGACCATGTTTCTCAGGTAGGTACATATGAACAATTTATGTCATATAATATTTATATTATTAAAATATTAAAATTAGTATATTTTGTATCATTTTTTAAATAATACTTAATACACTGTTAATATTCTCCGAATCTTTTGACCGAATACCATCACCAACCAAGAACTACTTATTCGGAGTAACCAAGCGGACATGCACACCATCATTAGCTGCCAGACGGTAGAAGAGACCCTGATGCCATCACAAGAACAGCTATGCTATGGACCCTTGAAGGAAAGCGAAAGAGAGGCCGACCAAAAACAACTTGACGAAGAACTATGGAGGCTGAGATGCAAAGAATGAACCAGAGCTTGGGCACTGCACGAATGATGGCTGCCGACCGAGCAAAGTGGAAACAGTTTGTTGCTGCCCTACAAGATGCCACTAGGCGTGATGGCCACTGACTGCTTTGACAATCGGCGGCAAAGGATCAAAGAAGAAGTCTGCTAATATTACATTTAATCAGGCGAATACACAATAATTTCACTCTTTGTTTGTTTATTTATTTTTTCCTTAATGGCTTTTATTTTATAATTCATTCATCTCCTTCGTCTTCTGCTGCTGTAGTCGCTGCTGCAACTACTCCTTCTACTCTACTACTTCTTATTATTATTACTTTTTAGTATTATTATTATTAGTCTTTCATGTTATAACTATCGCACTAATCAATACAAAATTAATTAACATAGATGTGGCGGCTATTACACGTTTATCGGTACCGGTTAGCTTAAATACGAAACATTGTGTAACATTTCTCTCATCTCTTCTCTCAGTCCATATTTTTCTATGGATAAGCGGTTCCACATTTTAGAAAACAAAGAAAACAAAATTTTCCAGAAATGACTGAAGCTGTGACATGTGCTTACACTGGGGGTCACACAAAAGTAGGTTAGGAAACACTTGGCAAGTTACATTTTCCTATTTATTCATTCATTGTCATTTTCGCTCATTACCGAGAATGTAGAAACCAATACAGCTAGCCCTCTAGCACAGCATTTCTCAACCTTTTTACCCTGGAGGAACCCTTGAAATAATTGTCAGCTCTCAGGTAACCCCTGCATAAAATTATTATATCTACAGCTCATGGTACCTTGGCGTGATCAGTATAATAATTGTCAATGATCTTTTGAGTGGAGAATGATTTTTTTTTTCTGTGGATTTATTTATTTTTGCCAATTCTTTTTATGTGGTTCCCCTCCTCATAAAGGATATAAACTCTAATGATATCAACTCTAATGATATCAAATCTAATGATATAAACTCTAATGATATCAACTCTAATGATATCAATTCTAATTCAAGTCAGTAGTGTCGTGCAGAGGAAACTTCAGATTTTTCCTTTTTTAAAATGTCCTACTTGATTTTTTTTTTTACATTATCCAATAAAGATTAAAAGTCGTATCACTAATTTCTACTCTACAAGATGCTAATGAGACAGAATGTACAAGAATAAACACTTTACTGTTGCGCACTGTGATACGGGGCTGCTCGGTAATTGCCAACACTGCGAGCGCCAACATCGCCGGTCGCACAAAGTTTAAAAAGAACGTTTATCTTTTGTCAATCACGATCTCTCGCGTAACCCTTAGGGTTTCGTGGAACCGCGGTTGAGAAACCCTGCTCTAGCAGTAAGAAAGTGTCAAATTTACCGTGCTCTTGTAGCGGTGGCGTCTAATAGTAATTTGTTTTACATGTTGAGGTTACCATCCCCATGCACAGCCTCATATTGATTTCCATTTACGACATGCTTGAAGGGAGGAGTAGTAGTCTTATTCTTTCGTGCCTTCCCCAGACTCTTCCCACGAACAGCATGTTGTGTATTGTTGTATCGTCTAATACTGTTTTCTTCTTAAGTGACTCACATATTTTTTGGAGCCAGAAGTGCCACGGGATAACTAAAGGTGATAGATTCCTTACAGATCTTTAACGCAATTGATGCTTCTTGCAGCAGTTCTTTCTGTAGTTACTTTTTTCACATAATGAAGTAGCTAACCCCCCCCCCTCCCCCCACCCTCCACACACACACACAATCCTTTGTTATTTGCAAATAACATCCTGCTTAAATATTACCCAATGGTTATTGTTCTGTCACATAATTGGTCCACGTGTTCCACGCATAGTCATGTTAGTTCTTCAACAGATATTGCCCCAGGGGAGAGAATTGTTGGAGACGACACTGTACTGGGTCTCGGCTTTATGAGGTTGGGGAACCTGTTCCCTTCCTCGCTGTCCGCGCTTCCCCTAACATAAGAGAGGAATCAGGTATCCATTTACAGTTGAGTAGACTGGAGCTTAAGTTTCAAACTCAGCAACCTCGTTTCGAGAAGAACGCGCTCTACCAATTTGCTAACTGACGTTGAAGACATACATCTAGTGATCTTTAATACTTTGTTCCTTTCAGTATTGATAACGCCGAAGTGATTCCTTCGGTTGATAAAGTTAGTGTTATTGATATTGTGTGGTTAAGTGATGAAGGCGTAAATGTGTTCTCCTTATATAGGCCACGCCCCACAGGGCTATTTATAAATATGTTATTACTGTCACTGCCTGGACTGTTCAAAGTGAGTGTGTATTGGTGCATTCGTTCGTCACAGCAACACACATAGAAGCCATGTAGCGTAGAACGACTGGTAACAGTTAATGAACAGTTTTATTAACGCTACACACACAGTCACGATGACACAGACGGAAAATACAGTGTAAAGTACAAAGCATAGGTAAGTTAATTCATAAGCTCAAAACACCCCACAGAGCTCCATTAATCTTCACACTATAGTTATATCAAATGCGGCCTGTACAAAATCCTGGCCTTCATAATAGCTCCATAATCATCACACTATAGTTATATCAAATGCGGCCTGTACAAAACCCTGGCCTTCATAATAGATAGTGGTACACATCCTATAGAAGATGCACATCAACGATTTTCCTCAAAAGACTACGTCTCCCCTTCTCAACAAAGGCTGCTCCCCGGCAGTTGAATAATCATCGCCATCGCTATCCCTTCTTAAGGCCTAATAATAAATAGTGGTGCACTTCTTATAGAAGATGCACATTCACAATATTCCTCAAAGGACTGCGTACCCAGAAGTCTGCAGTAATATAGCCTGCACAATATATATGGCCTAATCTCCTTCACAAAACTGTCTATGGCCTACAAAATAATCTCTCTACCTCTCGGACTCTTCATAGCGCCTAATTGTAGACTAGTGGTGCACTTCTCATAGAACGTGCCCAATAACAAAATCACTCATAAACTGTCACTGCAGTCATAAATATTATAGTAGATTCCATATTATAGTAGATCTTCAAATAATCTAACACATGGAAGAATATTCAATACAGGAAGAATATTCAAATACAGGAAGAATATTCAAATACAGGCCTGTCCAAAAAGTCTCCACCGAGACACACATTGTGAAAAGACACTATCATCTTCACCGAACACTGGTCGGGAACACACACTTAGAAAAACACCAGAGTTGACTTCACTCCGTCAACACCTAGAACCGACTGCTAGCGGTCACAAAATCTCCCGCCTAAACAGTCACGGGACTTCGCTGTTTAACGCAGCTCAGTCCCTTCACGGTTAATCCATGAGAACTATTTACAGTTCTACAATACAGAACAGCGCTCATGACGTTATCTGTACACTATGACCTCTATCATATATTTGTTTAACCAATTCACCGTTAATCAAGTCTACAAGTAATGTAACCCTTAATTTACTCTGTCCAACCCGTATACAAAGGATCACCTCCTTTTTTGACCTTAATATACTACCACCACCCCCGGAGAAAAAAATGGTTTATCATTTTTTCGACAAGAACTACATCAAAGAAAAATGAGGGGTCAGCTAAGCTCTAATATACTGATACAAAAATTAGCTTATGTTAAGGTTATAATAATACATCGACAAAAAATATAAGCCAGTGTACAATAAAACAAATTATACACAATAATCTGCTAAGTACACTAAATAAACAGTTTCAACAAAGTTAACTATGATCACTGTAGACCAAATAGTATACAATAACTAGAAAGTAACAGACAAGATCAAGCAAAAGAAGCATGATCAACATCAAAAATCAGCAATGAAATCAATATAGTAATAAAGATCAATAATACCATATGATAACAATCAAGTAAATCAATTCCTTACATTAAACTAGATACAACCGACATAAATAGCTACCTCATACCAAACCATATAATCAACATAACAATCCTAAGGAAGGAAGAATAAGAAGTGTAAGAAGTAAGCGATATGCAAATAGAATTAAGTGACATTTAGATGAAACATAGAATCATCACCAAAGTATAAATCGCTCCTGGATAAATCCAAGAGAAAATATAGAATGAAACAAAGAACAACCCGTAAAGGAAGAAAGGAATACAAGAAATGAATGTATAGAAAAGAGGCAATACTACATACTAATAACTATTTAGACAAACAATGTATTGTATAAAAAATACAATCATGACTGAAAATCATACAATAACGAGACAAAGTATATATGTAAATATACCATAACACAAAAGCAAGCTATAATAAATAATGCATAATAAATGATTTAGCCACGTTACAACACTTATTCATAACTAAAATGAAATATCACAGGCATCACACACAAAAAAGTGTGATATGTAAAACACAAATATCACAATCTAAAAAGAAAAAAAAATTATCTTTTTCTCTCTTTTTTTTTTTTAAATGTGGAAATATCAATATATATTATTACTCCTAGTGTACAATTAAGCAGTGGACACATAAAAAATACAATATTTTCACAAAGAAAAACAAATACATTTTTCAAAATTACAATACAAAAAAGTATCTTAACGTTAAGTTAAATAAAAATAGTATTTTAGATTTTTACAAGTTTCAACCTGTAATTAATAAATCAAAAGTGAAATGAGATTTAACAGAATGTGAGACATAAAAAAAATATTCCCATCTCTAAGTAAACACAAATGAGCACCTATAAAGACTACACTATAAACATCATACCAACTTGCAAATATAAACATAACAAGTCAGACTACTAAACTCTTCAACAAACAACAGTATCTGCTATCTCTGAAAATTCTACATATATATAGTTTAGTTCCAAAATAACATTCCACAACCCAACACTTTCTTCATATAACCTCTGTATAAGGTAATATATTAACTAAACATGTAGTCAGATACGAAAAAGAAAAAATAAATTTAGTAACCAAAAACTCTCTGAAAGCGACTAACACATAGTCATAACTAATGAGTTTGTGCTTAGGGCTGGCAATCTCATTATGTAAAAAACTATTCTAACAATTAGTCCTGCAAAATCATATCAAGATTTTGATGTATCAACTTCACAACAGACCACATATGGTCAAACATAATATGAGCAAATGAAATAGTCTTCAGACTAGTGTATGTAAATACAAAAAAATCCATAATTTCATCAACAACAAAAAATAACAATCAAAGACAAGTCGCTACAAAATGAAATGTTACAATTCATTACAATGATAATGCGCACAATGTTTATCAACAATACAATTATGTAAATAACAAGATAGAGTACAAATAATGCATAAATATGGACATATACAATATCCAATGTAACATTATACAATGTAATCATATTATACTATACAATAATACATTATCCTTAAAAAAAAATCCTGTAGCTATCTTGTAGCTATCTTGTTAGGAGCCGCGGTAGCATAGTGGTTAGTGCACTGGCTTCCTAGCGCAGTGGTCTATGGTTCGATCCCCAGATGAGGTGGGAATTTTTTAGGCCACAAACGGCTCCTGGGTCGACCCAGCCCCAAATGGGTACCAGATCAACTCTGGGAAGGTTAAGGCGGCCGGCGTGATGCCGACCACATCACCCCTAGTGTGCCGACGGTCAAGATAATATGGGCCTAACACCATATTCCCAATATGCCTCAATGGGCGTGTAACGGGTTCCTTTACCTTTACCTTATCTTGTAGCAATTCCTAAAGAAAAAAAATAAATAGGTCACAACTCCGGTTGATAGTATTCTGTAAACCGCACGGGATAACATCAAATAATACTGGGTCAACATTTTGGCTGTGTTACGCTTGACTGAGCACACGGTCGTAAGGTAACAAACATTTCTGTCACAGGTAAGGGAAAACAGGCACGCTGACCTTTATCGCATAGCGGCTACTGTTGAAAAATACAAATGAAAATCTCCATTTTAATCAAATGTAAGATTATAATGAAAAACGGATAGGTTAACTAGACAATTACCTAAACCGTGGTTATGAAAAAGTCTGGTCTTCATATGATGTCACCAACTCTTCCTTCATCCATAGTATACACCCCAGGAGGCTTGGGTCAACCTGACCGAAAATGACGGTCATCACACCAGTAGTAGGCTGAAATAAAGTTACACTCACAACAACGAGATACTCTCTCGTAATCCAAAAAACATAACAGCAGTAGTACTTAAGACATCATTAGTTACTGTTACTTTATTTACTACCAATGACTTGGTTATGAGAAGTAATATTTTGAGAGTTATTATCTCTATTACTATTCCCCTTATTCCATTTGTTCTGCCTAGAACTGTAGTTAGCATTGTTATGCTTAACATCTCCCCTAGGATAGAAATATCTGGTAAATGAATCTTGTTGACTCCTAGAACAATTATTATCAGATTTGTAATCTTTAATGTAATTATTTCTATCATAATTTCTCAACTTTTCAGAATCAAACTTTTGAGTTCTGTTAGACTGTCTCTGGTTTCTTAGAGAGGAAAAACTACCATTTGAAGGATTTCCTTGGTACTTCCCAACAATATGGTTATCTCTCTTACCTAAACTGTCTTTATTCTTTTCTTTGGTAATATGCTTATTTACTGTATCACTGTATTTACTGGTATGACCAGTAGTAAAACTGATCGAATCCTTATGGTTACCTACATGATGTTTGTTATCTTTATTACCAGAACTGGATATTACAAATGAAGTATCTTTGCTGGTTTGACGCCAATAGTCATTAATCTTCAACGCAGCGTCTTCCGTACGTGGGAAATTGTATTTGCCACGCCGGGATTTACGTCCATCATGTTCGATTTTCGTATTCGTAAAGAGAGTATAGGGCAGGCTCTTTGCTTGTTTTACTTCTTGATGAACAACCTTCTGTCTAACGTTGTCATTATTGACAGTAGACAATCCTTTGATGCCTAAAACAACATCTACTAAACCATTCACTCTTCTCCTCAATTCTGTAATCTCTTGGTTTAGTTTCTTATTTAAGTTATCACATGTCATAACTTTGCGTCTCTCTTCTGTAAGTAACTTCTCAATCCTAACCATTTTCTTTCTCTGCACCGTTAACTCTTCTAACCTCTGCTTATCATCCTTTTCCTTATTTGCCTTCAACTTTGTTAAGTTCATCTGAAGTTCCTCAGTGTCACTATCCTGGCTATTCCCAAGCTCATTAACCTTCTCGGGAGGTACAAAATACTTTTCTTTAAGTCGGTGACTAACAATCACATTGTCACTCAATAAGCCAGTAAGTGTTTCATTACATAAGTTTTCACATTTCTTGGCTTGAACTTTTAATTTCTCGTGTATTTGTTTCTTTTCCTGCTCTTTTCGAGTGAGATTACCTATTACGCTATTCCCATGTTCTATCTGAAATTCCAAGTCCTTTACTCTACTGCATTCTGAGTCTAATGCTGCTTTCACACTAGAAAGCTCCAAGTTTGATTTATGCAAATCACTTGTGAGTTTAGACACTGTTTCTTGTAGTTTTCTCTTCTCAGCTATATCCTGCAAGACAATCTCTCTTTCCTGAAGCGCACTCTGTTTGATTACTTTTATCCGCTCCTTCTCTTCTAATTCATTTTTGTTATCATCCTGCATGTTATTGCGGATTATATTGTGTAAAACCTCATGCATAAAATTGTGTTTAGCCTGAGTATAACTGCACACAAACGGACGCAGGTAATCCAACACATTCGCTAAATCTCTAGCCATGATCAATTGAGGACCTGACCAAAAGTTATCGTTAGCAAAAGCCGACAAAGCTTCTATCACATTAAACAAAAAACCATCCAGCACGTATTTCTGAAGTGCTGGGCCTCGTAATCTATTACGATATTTACCTACTTCAAATAAATAATCCAACACGGGCGTCATATCGTCTGGATGCATATCACACTCCATGTTAATTCAATCACTGAGTGACAAAATTTATAAACCACTTATAATTCTAATAAGATTATGTTACATAGCAACAATCAATTATGCATTAAATCTCATAACAATACGCTATCAATATGAAATACTCAGTAGCATAAATAATAATATTGGAAGGCTTGACAACATCATACAGAGACACAGTTTCCACACAAAAACCACTTATCTTGTAAGTAGAAAACCATTCCGTTCTTTCTCTGTTACCACTGATGAGCATCAGACAACACACCATAAGCACACTCCCTTGTGGAAAGTTCCAGGAACAGCACTGGACTCGTCGTCAACTGTCACCTCTGGTACTTGATTCGTCAACTGTCACCTCTGGTACTTGATACAGCATAAAATAGGAAACTTGACTGCTGCAAATATGTTATAGGAAGCATGTAAACATTAGACACATCACCGTGTCACCGATCACAGGTTACCAGCGACACCAAACTGTCTGTAAGCAATGCAGGTGTCAATAAGACTTGAAATGTTTTACCGATGATTCATTTAGGCTGGAAATAAGTATCTTTGATATAGATGAATGTCATAATCATCTGTTCCTAACTTATAATAGTCCACTCATTGCTACTGTCATATGTAGACTGGTCCGTAGGCATAAAGGACGAACAACACAGGTAAAGCTGACCTGGATTCTAAATCGAAGCCCCGCCCACACAGGGCTAACTACTGTTACAGATGAGAGAACTTGTTAGTGCATACGCCACACACAGGGCACACTAATAAACAGTCAACGTCTGGTAGAAACAATATTACCACGTGAAATCCTGGGCCTTAAGCCCGAAAAGTTGGCACTCTACTGATAATGCTGTTCATTGACAAATGACTGTTAGTTTATATCAGTTTGCTGGCAGATATTCCTGAGTCTATTTTATACGTATGTATACGCCCACACAGAGCTATAATAAATGAATAGTTGAAAGTTACGTTCTGAATATTAAGATAGTGGTACACTTCCTATAGAAGATGCACATCAACGATTGTCCTCAAAAGACTACGTCTCCCCTTCTCAACAAAGGCTGCTCCCCGGCAGTTGAATAATCATCGCCATCGCTATCCCTTCTTAAGGCCTAATAATAAATAGTGGTGCACTTCCTATAGAAGATGCACATTCACAATATTCCTCAAAGGACTGCGTACCCAGCAGTCTGCAGTAATATAGCCTGCACAATATATATGGCCTAATCTCCTTCACAAAACTGTCTATGGCCTACAAAGTAATCTCTCTACCTCTCGGACTCTTCATAGCGCCTAATTGTAGACTAGTGGTGCACTTCTCATACAACGTGCCCAATAACAAAATCTCACATAAACTGTCACTGCAGTCATAAATAATATAGTATATTCCATATTATAGTAGATCTTCAAATAATCTAACACATGGAAGAATATTCAATACAGGAAGAATATTCAAATACAGGAAGAATATTCAAATACAGGCCTGTCCAAAAAGTCTCCACCGAGACACACATTGTGAAAAGACACTATCATCTTCACCAAACACTGGTCGGGAACACACACTTAGAAAAACACCAGAGTTGACTTCACTCCGTCAACACCTAGAACCGACTGCTAGCGGTCACAAAATCTCCCGCCTAAACAGTCACGGGACTTCGCTGTTTGACGCAGCTCAGTCCCTTCACGGTTAATCCGTGAGAACTATTTACAGTTCTACAATACAGAACAGCGCTCATGACGCTATCTGTACACTATGACCTCTATCATATATTTGTTTAACCAATTCACCGTTAATCAAGTCTACAAGTAATGTAACCCTTAATTTACTCTGTCCAACCCGTATACAAAGGATCACCTCCCTTTTTGACCTTAACAAGTATGTTGACATTTTCTTGTCTTTTATTCCTCTTACCTAAGAGAGCGTATAGTAGCAATTTTCATTGACACCATCATCACTTCCCTTTGACCTCTGAACGGAGCATGGAGCCACTACTGTAGCTGGTCTCTTAGAGGAAGCCTGCACCAATCATTCGCATGCTCTTGTGGGTCAGTGGTTTCTGTAGTTATTTCCCTTACATGATAAGGTTGCCAGCTGTGTTAACAACCTCGTATTAGTCGCCTTGTACGACATGCTTGACGGTGCAGTAGACTTTTCTTTTTGTGTCTCTTCAGAGACACATGGGAATTACACGAAAGTATTATAATATCCTGTTTGTCGCTCCTAGCCAATGCTGTAGTAGGTTCTGGAAATCTTGCTAACTCATTCGCTCCTTGAGGAGAATGGAGTCAATATTATAGCAAAGTTTCTCCGGAATCATTCACCAAGTATATTTCTTTATCCCGTCTACAGCGTGGTTTCTGGGGCAAGTGTTTCCCTAGACAGGTTGCCAGCCAATCAGAACCTCAAAATCGTATTTATAGGCATAAATCGCAACTCATCATTAGAAGGAGTTAATCTCTTATGAGAACATGTGTCTAGCGAGACTTTTTATTATTATGAAAAAAAAAAATTGCCTCATTTTAGCAAAGCACTTCTCGTCAAAATCGGTTAAATTAGGGCGCATGTCCAAAAATAAAAGACCAAGTCAGAGTTATCAGTTATTTATTTAGAGAGACTGAGAAAACCTGTTGACAACATTACAAGATAGTCCATGTTCTGTAATCCCACAGGGTGAAAGATTTGGAGGGATACAGACAAGCACATGAAAAATAGAACTGAAGGCAGAAATCAAAGATTCGAGGAAAGCATGTAAAGACTTGGGAATGATGAAAGACTTGACATAATCTTTTTAAATGCTCTTTGGGGAACGTATCGGCAATGATGATTACGAAATACGATATGCGATGAACAATATATATATATATATATATATATATATATATATATATATATATATATATATATATATATATATATATATATATATATATATTGCGTCGAGAAACATCCCTACATGATCTAGAAGCAAAAACCTGTACTAAAGCTACACTATATACAAAATTGGAGGAGGAGATATCAAAATAAGAATGCAAGAGGCAAGAGTACCTTTTAGTACATTGGGAAATATTTGGATAATAAAAGATTATGTCAAAGATAAAAATAAGAATCTTCGTCTCTAATATCAATGTTATTGTGCCCGTGTCAGTTATCTGGCCAGGTTTGTGTTTTTCTGCATTCGTGATATGTCATTCAAGTGGCTACAGGCCTTTCGCCTGAGATGGAGATTCTTGACGTTTGCTAATTGTCCTTTCCAGGTTCGTTCTTACCCTTTTAGGTATTAAAAGCAGATACGGCGTTTTGCTTTTAATGTCTGTCATTCCTATATGTAGCATTATAGCACGTATAATTGCTAGTGTAGGCCAGTCGGTCACATTATCCTAATATACAATCCTAGTATACAATGGAGGAAACAGGTAGTATTGTGGAGGCGCTTTGTGGTGGCGCGTGACTTTTATATAGCAAAAACGGGTGGAGGCGCGTGACTTTTATATAAGCGCATTGTGGAGGCGCACGTGGAGGCGCTTTGTGGAGGTGCGTGACTTTTATATAAGCGCATTGAGGAGGCGCGCAGGAGGCGTTATATAGTTAGATATATTTAGACTTGAGACGATATATTTAGACGATATATTTAGATAACAGTTAGACGATATATATATAGACATATATTTAGACAACAAGAAGACGATATATTTAGACTTGAGACAACAAGAAGACGATATTACAACAAGAAGATGATATATTTAGACAATAGGAAGATATATTTAGATAACAAGAAGACGATATATATTTAGACATACAATAAGTAGACATACAGGACAACAGTTAGATGATATATTTAGACAATAGGAAGATATATTTAGATAATAGGAAGACGATATTACAACAAGAAGACGATGTTACAACAAGAAGACGATATTACAACAAGAAGCCGATATATTTAGATAACAAGAAGACGATATATTTAGACATACAATAAGTAGACATACAGGACAACAGTTATACGATATACATATATATTTTACAACAGTTATACGAACAGTTAGACGGTATATAGGTAACAAAAATGAATGTTAGTTAATATATTTTATTTTTCAAATAATAGCGAGCTAAAGCACAAGTCTCAGTTGGTAGGTTTCTTCTGCTTCTTCGGTGGTAGATTGGTGACATCGGCCAGGTGGGTGTCTGTGGTGGTTGTACAAGGGTTAGGAAACCAACTCGGTTCTGGTGATACTGGACAACTAGAGTTCATGTATTCGTCAAATGTGTTACTGGGGGAGTTAGTAGGTTTCTGCTTCTTCGGTGGTAGATTGGTGACATCGGCCAGGTGGTTGTCTGTGGTGGTTGTACAAGGGTTAGGAAACCAACTCGGGTCGGCGGAAATCTTTAGACCTTTTGTTCCACCAAAGTTTGATCTTATCTATCGACTGAAGCCTTGTCTTCAACTTAAGTATGTTGTCTGTGTTTTAGTGTCACTGTATCATATTTGGCACTTCTGCACATCTTAAAAATGTTTCTACACTATCGGTCACTAGACTATTGCTAGTTTCCCAACTTCAGATCTGCATTATCACACTAAAGAATACTTGTATTGTTACGTGGCTGATACCAATCTTCAATCTTGTAATCCCTAGATTCGCGAGCAAGTGAATAATTCTTTCAACGGCTAGCTGACTTATATTTTTACATTTCTTATCTTCAAGTCGCTGTCCTGTAACTATGGCGGGTGTTCGGGCAGCACTTTACTTAGAATGCTTTGTGTTCTGCTTCAACAGGTAGAACTCGTATGCAAATAAGTGTATGGCTACAAAAGTCTTTTCTAGCCGTTTCTGCCCATCACGTATTTCGTCTGTAATGATAGTCTTGGTTCATTGAATAATCTTTATTCATTCCCCCAACTCTTTTTTTTTCGCTCATAAGGAACACGGAGTTATCGCTGAATTCCGCCTAGGCCAGTCCCAAGCCCGGTTGATAAAGGAGTAAGGCGGCCTGCATGGAGGCCGTAAGGAGGCTGCCCCTCCATCCTGCAAAGGCACAACAAACCAATCACCTGTTTGCTTTAAAACCTGATTACACGAAATGCAAGACAGAAGAAAGGAAATGGATCTTATAGGTTCGAACTGGCATGTACTGCGTACTACGACTACATGGAATGTAAAACAGTGTAAATGGGAAATAAGAGGGCAGCCACATGGAGGAGATGAGGAAAGCACGACTAGAAAGTCAATGGATTTAGTGAAACAAAGCTGGGAAGACAACATTAGACAATCCCTGAAGGACGCCACAGTGATTAAAATGGAACCAGGGCAGGAGGTAGACAGCCGATCAATGGTATGAGTCTCTCTTTTCCAAACACTCAATCACAATAGAAGAGGTAGACAGCATTACAATGATGAGTCAGATGCATGTTATATTTCAAAGTGCTGTAAATGTAGTCAGGTGAAAACTCCATCCTTTTCTATAACAGCCAGAAGATAACCAGATGTATGAGATCAGTTCACTCTCCTTAGTTTGACTTCAGCAAGACAGACACGTCTGCCGAAGTATAAATAATGTCCTCAAGAATATCCTCTAGATAATAAAGGTTTTCTAAACAACATTTAAAACAAAGTAGCAAGTAATAGGTCCTCGCCGGAGAATCGAACCCAGATCATACAAACGGCGACACCGCCTAGCTACGGACGTGAATCAACACTCGTACTTCCTGCGGAATTAGGCACCTAATAGTTCTTCGTGACCGGGGGACATTAGTGTTAATGAACACAGTCAATTTACCTTGATATGTACCTAGGGACGATCCAGCCTAATTAATGATGCCATCACTTGTGGGTCGTCCTAGGGGTATACAGTATAGGTCAGATTGCATAAGACAATGAACTTCCCACTATATCTAGTAAATGCGCATAGAAGAAACTGTAAATACCACACGCAGAGGACAGAGCGTAGGTTTGCGTTATAAAATAGATATTGTAAAAAACGATGTTGCGAAAATTTATCACGCAACACACGACATGCAAGACAGAAGAAAGGACTGATCTTATAGGTTCGAACTGGAACGTACTACGTACTACGACTACATGGAATAAAAGGAGTATAAATGGGAAATAAGAGGAGCTGGTGGAGGAGATGAGGAAAGCAAAACTAGAAATCCTGGATTTAGTGGAAACTAAGCTGGGAAGACAACATTAGACAATCTCTGAAGGACCGAGGATTAGAATGGAACTAGGGCAGGAGGAAGACAGCCGATAAGATTGGTATGACTCTCTCTTTTCCAAACCACTCCTCACAGTAGAAGAGGAACGACTAAGTAAGTAAGGATTTACCGCTAACAAATAAATAGTACACACATAAAGGTATATTACGGGCAACTCGTGAGAAATA
This sequence comes from Oreohelix idahoensis, assembly GCA_024509875.1. Classification (NCBI taxonomy): domain Eukaryota; kingdom Metazoa; phylum Mollusca; class Gastropoda; order Stylommatophora; family Oreohelicidae; genus Oreohelix; species Oreohelix idahoensis. The sequence continues at coordinate 8,317 of JAMPIV010008564.1, read as the reverse complement.
AAGAAGTAGAAAACTAAACAACAGACAAACAACAGAAGTGATAGGCTCGCCGGAGAATCGAACCCAGGATCATCCAAACGGCAACACCGCCTAGCTACGGACGTGAATCACACTATACTTCCTGCCAATTAGGCACCTAATAGTTCTTCGTGGACGGGGGACATTAGTGTGATTGACCACACACAACACCAGATATGTACCTAGGGACGATCCAGCCTAATTAATGATGCCATCACTTGTGCGGTCGTCCTATTATACAGTATAGGTCAGATTGCATAAGACAATGAACTTCACACTATATCTAGTAAATGATAGAAGACTGTAAACAGAACAGGACAGAGGGTAGGTTTGGTATTGTATAAACATTTTAAACAAATAAAGAGGGGAAACCCGAGGCATTTAAACAGTAAATAAATAAATATTACACACATAGAGGTATGTTACGGGAACTCGAGGCGTTGTCACCATTCTGGTGGGTCCTGGGCTTATAATCTACACCACTGTAAGATTACTGCACTGACTTCCAATTTCGTCAAGGACAAATCATGACAGCCGTGGAACACAGAAGGTCCCTTATATAGGACAGGCCGTAAGTCTGCAAGTGAATTCTAGTGAATTCTAAGATTAGAAGGGAGTAACTCCAGAATCATCACTTTGCGCATTAAGATCTAGGATCTTAATTCAAGTACACCTAACCCACCTAGTTTAGACATCCTAGCTGACAGTAGGGTTAGTCATGATTCAAACCACTAGCCAGGGTGTGGGGCCGTTTCGATGGTCCTGGGTTCTAGTCGCCGGTAAGCCTATCCTTTCTGTTGTTTGTCTTTTTTATTTACTTCTTTATTTCTTATGAGTGCTTGCAGCATACCCATCTTTGTGTATTATTTATATCTATTACACAGCCAGGATCACGACGAATCCTTGTGAGTCATTGCAGACAAGTGTCGTGACATAAACACAAAAGTGAAGACTGAGCAAGAAATTCATTTGTCTGTGGCCACTAAAACAATTTTAAACAACGCCAAAGCTGAGGCAGAAGCACTAAAAATAGCAGAAATAAAATTGATATAAATTAAGTTAATGCAAAAGCTAAAACAGTTGACCTTACAGATTCATTGTAAGTCGTATATGCCACAGCAAACCATTCACACACAACAACAAAAAACAAGTTAAACAGTCCCTCGGAAGGACTACTGAAAACCAACTATAAATTCAACAAAATGAAAATACAGTGAATTTCTACCCACTGCGAGATATACTGAAATAACAAGTTAGTTCTATTGTATGGTTGTAAAACATGGAGAACAACTAAAACAACAACCAGAAAGCTACAGACTTTCAGAAACGGCCGCTTGCTTACAACAAAATGATTAATACGGCATATAAATGTCACAAATATGCAACTGATGACAAGGAAACTAGTGTGAAACTGATGACAAGGTCATCAATGTGGAACTGATGACAAGGTCATCAATGTGGAACTGATGAAAAGGACATCAATGGGGAACTGATGACAAGGTCACCAATGCCGAACTGATGACAAGGTCACCAATGTGGAACTGATGACAAAGTCACCAACGTGGAACTGATGACAAGGTCATCAATGTGGAACTGATGACAAGGTCACCAATGTAGAACTGATGATAAGGTCATTAATGTGGAACTGATGGTAAAATCACTAATATTGAGCTGATGACAAGGTCACAAATGTAGGACTGTTGACAAGAACCAGACAAGTGCCAGGAGAAAAAGAGGTGAGAAAAAGACACTGACAATGAATAGTAAATAAATAAACAAAGAACACACAAAGGTATGTAATCAGGCACTCAGTGAGAAATAAAGAGGTAGAAGACTAGACAACAGAAAAAAAAAACAGAAGTGATAGGTGTAACTGTCTTTTTTATTCTTGTAGAAGCGATCACTAGCACAAGACAGCATACATGTTGTTAGATGTGTAGTACTTGTAATGATGAGCTGAGTGTGGGTGCGAATGAAGACGCGAATGTGTTTAGGCTCGTATATGTTGTGTAATGCAACCCATACACTCACATGCAGTAGTCAAGGATGCTTGAACACTGCTGGCACGTTTCAAAACATTTATTGACGGTAACACACATAGCATCAACAGGAACAGTCAGTGTAAACAAGGTCATGCTGACCGGAAATCGTTAGGTATACATCAGGCATTCAACAAGGCTGGTAACCATTCCAATATTCATACCTGGTCAATAGTAATGTTCTTCAATGACAGTTCAAAATGCCGCTTTGGTATCTCTGACTAAACGCGTCAGATACCTTAATCACTTTGACATCTAAAGGCTAGAATCATTAGCCTGGTAGGACATGTTCAATCATCAACTGTCCTTCAGTTATATCATAATGTAGCTCTCGTACCAACTGACTCAGCGCGTCAGGTACTTAAATAACTTCGTCCAAGTCGAAGGCTGTCACTCCACTGGCATAGCACGCCAGGTACAAATTCTCCTGCTGAAAATATTGGCCGTAAGGCAGGACCTCAATATTTAGTCAGCTGTGTATCCTTTGTTAGCAGGTGTAATTCCCCATGCTAAACATAAATATTTATCTACCGCCCCCCTGCGGTTTTCACCATCCTTTATCATACTCTTAAGGCTTCTGTTCATATGTAGACACTTGGTCTTCTTTGGCTATATCTAGAAGCAAAAGGAATTCTGTAATTCAAATCAGTGAGCGGTCCTCACTAGAAAAGGCGACATCAAATGTGCTGCAGCCAAAGGCATAGTAATAAGAGTCTGGTTTTACCTTAATACAGAATCCTCTGGATACACTAATAACACTGTTGTCACTCTTGACGAACAGGGAATCCCTGGGGGGAAGTATAGACATTTCAGTCATACTAAACACTTTCCAAACCCCACGAAGATACGGAGAAAATCACAACGGACATCTCTGTCCGACAGCCCAAGTCACATCTCGACCTGACGGAAATCTCTCTCAACTTGGCATGCGCTAACACTGACCTTTGAACTATCAAGTGGGGCAACTACATATTTACTTTCACTCGAAGCAAAAAATGAGTATTCGCCCTTAGGCTAAAGTTCTAACGAAACATATCTAAACCCAAAATCTTATACCAAATATTTTCAAACATAACAAGTATACAGACAAATAAATATCTTCCTATATATCCTATAAGAATCTGTTCATTGCCAATACCAGAATCTGTGCGTAACAATAGGTTTACCGGGAATCGAACCAGAAGCTTCCGAAGGCCCCCCCCTCCTCCCCCGCCTAGCCACGGAAGCGAATCGCTACAATCCTCTCTGCCAGCTGGGCACTACTGGATTAATGCTTCGCCAACAGAGGTCTAGCACCAACCCCCCCCCTCCCCCCCCCACCAACGTAACCCGGATATGTACCTAAGGACGACCCAGACTAATTATAGACGCAATCACCCATGCAGTTTTCCTATTAAACAGTATAGGCCAGATTACACAAGAGAAAGACCGTAATACTGTGTCTAGTGAATAATTGAAGAATGAGAATAGTACAGGACAGAGGGTAGGTTTTGGTTTTGTATAAACGTATAAACAAATAAGGTGGAGGAACCCGAGGCCTCTAAAGAGTAAACAAATAAACAAACAACACACAAAGGTATGTTACAAGGGTATCAGGCACTCAGTGAGAAATAAAGAAGTAGAAGATTAGCCAACTGAAAAACAACAGAACAGGAACGATGAAAAGGACAGACATTGAATGAACCAGTTGACAACATTACAAGACAGTCCTTTTTCTGGACTCCTCAGGCTCAAAGAAGAAGTGGCAGACGGAAGACTACATGGAGAAGAGAATAGGTGATACCAAAAAAAAATGATAAGAAAGACGTAACAAGACCTTGAGGTGAAAGCACGTGACAGGAGGACTTAACAAGTGTTTATTGAAAGCCTATGCTCCTTCGGGGGTGGGGTGGGGGGGGCTATGAATGTATTGAATGAATACAAATGAAGCAACGTTACAGTTGTATCACCATTATTCATCCGCCATTCAACAATACCGTGGTATACTAATACATTTAGATTGGATACCAGAATGTGTCCTACCTTCTCCCGCGACTCGAAATCCCGAGATATGTATAAACTACAATTTTCTGACACAAGTAAATGTTTTCAGAAATACAATGGATTACTTTCTGGCTGGTATGGCGGTTAAACAAAATTCTTAAGTATAACAAGTTTATCAGAGCCGGTATTCATTTGCCCCAATTTCCTTTAAAAAAAAAAATCTAAAAATACTTCATAAGCACTTTTAACTCGTTCAGAGCACTCTTGCTTGAAGGTCTTTTAAATTTTGACATGCGCCCAAATATAACCGATTTGCTTGAACGGGACGCGCCTCGTTAGAAATGAGACAAAATTTTATTTTAAAAAAAAATCTTGACTTCGACTTCATGTATCTTGTTAGCCGGCATGGGGCGATCATACCCCTGCGCAACCTCCGGTCCCCTGTACTTTTTTCAGTGCGGTTGTTGGCCTCTGTCCATGTCTCGATGTCAAACTTCTCTCTTTATCGTCCTTAATATGTTTTCCCATCAGTCTTTCCTGTTGTCACAATATACTTCAGCTGTCCTAACATCACAAGAATGTGAAGTGCTTCCTTCTATTATTTGTAATACGTTTTCTTTGAGCACTGGTTTCTTTCAGAATATTCGTCAATTCTCCATGGTATCCTTAAAATTATTCTGTAGAGATATTCCTGCGTATTTACTAATTGTCCGCGACGTACAAGGTATTTACATATGCCAGGATTGCTATAAATAGAGTTGACGAATTCTATTCTGCCCTCAGTTTCAGTGACAAAAAGGTTTTGTATATAATACTTTCCCTTTTCTTCTTCTTCCTCGTTTGTCCTGAAAAGGACGTTGGTTGCGATGTGTCTGTTTACACCGGAGCTGCGATATCTGCGCCTTTCGGCCGACACATCCGACTTCAGCACGGCATTTTTTGGGACCTGGTTTGCCTTCCCTCTTCGATCCCTACTCTCTCAGCCAAACTGCAGTGATGCAGCCTGTTTCCAGGACCACCACGTGGAGGTGGAGTAGGGTCTTGGTCAGCTCTGGTTCGCTGACCCTGACGCAAGCAGTCAAGCTATGGGTCGCTAACTGCATTCTCTATTGCTGCATCTTTGGGTCCCATACTTTCCATTTGATGAAACACTACTTTTTTCTTAAGCTGTTCTATTCTTCATCTCATGGATGTATCTTCGATCAGACATTATTAATATACCTAGGTATTTGAATCTGTTGGCTTTTTTGAGAAGTGCCCTTTTTATTTGTTTGGTTCATCATCATCATGATCATCATCTTTAGCATCATCATGATCATCATCTCATAATCACCATCATCATAATGATTATTATCATTAGCATCATCATGATCATCACCTCATAATCACCATCATGATCATCATGATCATCATCATTAGCATCATCATGATCATCATCTCATAATCACCATCATCATTATCATTAGCATCATCATGATCATCACCTCATAATCACCATCATCATCATCATGATCATCATCATTAGCATCATCTCATAATCACCATCATCATCATCATGATCATCATCATTAGCATCATAATGATCATCATCTTATAATCACCATCATCATCATCATGATCATCATCTCATAATCACCATCACCATTTGATCATCATCATTAGCATCATCGATCATCATCTCATAAACACAATCATCATGATGATCATCATCTCATAATCACAATCATCATGATGATCATCATGTCATAATCACTCTCATCATCATCTAATCATCATCATGATCATCATCATCAGCATCATCATGATCATCATCTCATAAACACCATCTTCATCATGATCATCATCTCATAATCATCATCATCATCATGATCATCATCATTAGCATCATCATGATCATCATCTCATAAACACCATCATCATCATGATCATCATCTCATAATCACCATCATCATCATGATCATGATCATCATCTCATAATCACCATCATCATCATGATCATCATCTCATAATCACCATCATCATCATGATCATCATCTCATAAACACCATCATCATCATCTCATAATCGCCATTATCATCATCGTCATCAACCATCGTTAATTGCCTTCATCATCACCCTTCAGCTCCACAAGGGCCATAGGCCTTTAACAAACTTACGCCAAGTCTTCCTGTCATGTGCCATCTGCTGAAGATCTTTACGTGTCTACTTCATTCATGCCTGTTTCCAGTTCTCTTTTCCATGTGTTCTTTAGTCAAGTCTTACTCTCTCTTACCATGAGGCGTTCATTTGTCTGCTCATGCAAGTAAAATTCTTACAACATGTTTTAATTTGTCTTTCAGACTCGTTCTCGTAGCGTCATTTCTGCAATATGTGACGCCATACAAGTTGTACCAAAACAAAATACCAAATGGTGAAGCTGTACCATTTCCGTGCAAATCTGGAGAAATCTGGCAAGGAGTCGGCCATTTTTTAGATGAAGGGACTGGACCAATAAACCCGTTTGGTGTTGATTTTGCCGCTGCTGGACACGTAAGTTCACACTTTGAGGTCATCCACATATGACGTTACGCAGAGAGGGGAGGGGGGTCAATATTTTGTGACGTTGTGTGACGATTGGGGGGGGGGGGGAGGGGGGGGGGGGGGGGGGGGGGGGGGGGGGGGGGGGGGGGGGGGGGGGGGGGGGGGGGGGGGGGGGGGGGGGGGGGGGGGGGGGGGGGGGGGGGGGGGGGGGGGGGGGGGGGGGTGGGCTGGGGAGAGGGTGGGGGGGGGGGGGGGGGGGTGGGTTTGTGGGGGGGGGGGGGGGGGGGGGGGGGGGGGGGGGGGAGTGAATAAAAAATAAAAGTCATATTCGACTCTTACATAAATTATATGTCAACTTTATCCTTAATAGTTAACTTTGTCCTTAGTAGTTAACTTTTATTCACAATAGTTAACTTTATCCTTAGTAGTTAACTTTAATCCACGAAAGTTGACTTTTATCCGCATCTGTTAACTTTTACATGCAATAGTTACCTTTTTGTCGTAAGAGGTAACATTTTTGTTTGTTTTGGGAGATTATAATTTTATTTGACATATCAAAAGGCCGAGAAGCGATCGTGCAGAGATTACTGGTAAATACACTAATGTTAACGTACATAACTATACATAATGGTACCATTAAATTAATATGAAACAAATATAAAGGTATGTTATCAGGCACTCGCAGGAAACAAAGAAGTAGAACACCAGACAACAGAAAAACAACAGACATGAGTGGCTTACCCAGGATTTGAACACTGGACCTTCCGTGCGACAACCCCGCCCAGCCATGCAAGCGAATCACACTATCCGCCCTGCCATCTACGCATCATCAAAAATGATGTTTCAATGGCAGGTCAACAGTGCGAACCACAATACACGACACCAGAAGTCCTCCATGGGCAGTTCAGCCTATTAATGACGCAATCACTTCTGTTGTATTTCTATCAAGCAGTATAGGCCGAATCCAACAAGACAAGGACCTTAATACTGTGTCCAGTAAATGATAGTAGACTAGAACAGTGAGAACAGGATAGTGGGTAGGTTTGGTATTGTTCTAGCAAGGCTGTTTCCTTGTTCTTCGTCATCTTTATCTGCTGGGTTTCTTGTGAGATCGATGATGAGCTTGCTGCGTAAGTCTAATTCAGGTGGGCTTGTCTGCTCTGCTGTTGTCGGATGTTGCTGTTGCTGATAACGGTACTTTGTCTTCAAATGTCTTGGGTTGTGGGTTGGTGGTGGTGCTCGCTCTTTGCTTTCCTACGTGGTTGGTGTGGAATATGTCGGTTTCTGGTTTTCTGTTTCTGTTTTCTGTGTCATCTGTTTCGGGGCTGTCTGTGCCGAGTGTCGCTTTGTTCCTTTTTTGTCCCTTTTGTTTTTTTCTGACAAGCATGCGAAGTCCACGCCGGTGGTGGGAGGTCTCTTGCTGCGACTCTTGGGACTTGGGGCCTCCTCTCTTTTTGCTTTCGCACTGCTAGACCGTTATCCTCCTTTCATGATGGCAGCTGTGGCCACCGAGTGTTTCCTCCCGTTTGTGGTTTGGTGCTCTTTGTGCTGTTGGTGCTGCTAGTTTTCCTTGTCGGTCCTGGTTTTTCTTTGTCATTGTCTTGAGGGGGGGGTGGGGGGGGATGGGCGTGGGTGGGAGGGGGGATTGTGGGGGGGGGAGGGGGGGGGGGGGGGGGGTGGGGGGAAGGTGTGTGAGAGAGGGTGGGGACGGGGTGAGGAGGGGGGCACAAAAGGGGGTTGAGGAGGATCGGAGCGTG
>JAMPIV010008563.1:20000-59651 GCA_024509875.1 Oreohelix idahoensis | reverse complement strand
TATTAAACTTCCCCCCTTTGTTACATTTCGTCACAAAAACCCATACACCCTCTTGTGTGACGTCACAAATTTCGTAACTCATTAACCCCATTTTTTCCCCCATCAGTTTTTTTTTTTTAACTACTGAAAAGAAAGAATTTATTCTAATGTAAATTAGTAAGTAGTGAAGCAGACAAGATAGTAATCTGTCAATTAAAATAATGTTTCATTAATTAGACTTTTTCAGAGACTTCTTTTCTTATCCAAATCGTGCTAAATGTATTAAAATTGTCGCTCATTTAAGTTTAATTTACTTTAAAACAATAAAAAGTAGATTAAATATAAAGTAAACACATCAATAACCTCAGTGCATACTTATGGTAAAGTTTCATAAAATGTTAAACTTGAGAGAAAATTACAAACATTCAAGGGTTAAAAACTGAAGATGTTATCAGTTAATGATTTCTCTTCTATTTCATTATCCCACGGCAAAGTTCCATAGAACGAATTAGAAGTCATTTCACTTCCAGATCAATGTCGTTTATTGGAAAGGTCTGTATTACATTATATATTTTTTAAAAGTTTAATTAACAAACAGTTTAAAACAGTTAAAGATTATAACAATTATCCAATGTTTCAGCAGAGATTATAATAATAATATAAGTCGTCTACGAGGAGTTGTTAATTATTGCGGATCAAAGTAGATTATGAGAATGGAAGTTACTAAGTCTGTTATTTTTTCTTTTTCGACATCATTTATCAAAGGAGCGAGGCTCACTGTATTTTATTTTTGTGACGTTACATTTTCCCAAACACCCTCCCCCTATCGTCACACTTCGTCACATACTTTTAGACACCCCCACCCCCTCACTCCGTGACGTCATAAAAGGACGACCTCAGCGACAACAATTAGAGCAGCTTAATTTAATAGATACGTTTCAGAAACTGGCTTCCACGCAAGGCTATGCAGGCACCTGCACAGTATCTATTCCCGTATCTCAACCTTTAGCCTCTGGTGTGTCTATCGCATCAGCAACATCTTCTATAAATTGTCAAGATACATTTGAAAATAATTCCTATGACGATGATGACACGTAATCAATATGAATCAAATAAGCTCAAGAAATATGTAATTCTTATTTATCTCGTATTATTCTTGTATATGTGTGTTACATGTTAGACCGGGCGACTCGAATTCCGCGGGGGAAAACCGTCCTAAATAGAATGTTACTCCGGACACGATATTGGCACTGAGTGATTGAGCATCGGGTACGTTCATTTCTGAGTTTTTATTAGGTCATACATGCACTTCCCCAGGCGTCAAATGAGATGAACGGTGTGCCCTCAGATCATGATCCAAAAGATGTCAGATTCCGCCAATGGCTTCTGCATGTTACAGATTTGCTTAAGGCATATTCCTAAGTAGCCTGTATATAAACAAGCGCACTGGTGCGGCAAGTTTACTCATTAGTTGCCATCAATTTTGTACTTCACAAGAAGCGACAACGACGCTGCTAATGTCAGAATTCCCCTAGGCAAGAAATATTTTACCAAATTAGAAGCTAGAGCTTGGAATTCTTAGCTTCCTTGTTTCTTCGTGAAGGTGGAGGTCTTCCGTCTACATATAAAGGTGGATGGATATGAAAACAAATCGAAAAAAGGTGATTCGTCATACTAGGACAAAGAAGATAGCCAATGTTGCGGCCACAAGGCTTTCCTCAGGGAAAGGAAAGAAAGTTCGAGCTAAGTAGGACATATTAGGAAATAAATTTTTTTTAATTAGTACTACCTGTAAAAGCGACTAAGACCTAGCATGCCTGCAGAAAAAAAGAGAGCGCGTCATGAAAGCGCAAAATGGCTGCCTCTTTCGATAATTAGTCGATGCTAAGTAGGGAAACGGTACAAGAAACAACCCAAATATAATAATAATGAGTTATGGAGATAGAAGAGGTTACATTAGGTAGAAGAAGACAAAATGAGTAAATGAAGGGAACAACGGGAAAATTTGAAGAAAAAAAATATCCATCCACCGTACTCAACGACTTACTACAGTTCCCCTCATTTTCCTCGTCTACGTATAAATAAAAAATATTTTTAAAAATATTTTAAACACAGGCTTTTAATGCACTAAAAAGCCACAAATAATTTTTCAAGGAGTTTATAGCTTGCAGTCAAAAAATGTGACATCAAATTGACAAAAAGCCTGGGGCGCTTAAGCGCTTATCATATATTTTATCCATAAGTGTGTAATGAAGTATAAAGCAGAAGTTAATGTCATGTAGAATCAGCGCCCCGAGTTTTTGTCAATTTGATGTTACATTTTTTGAGTGCAAGCTATATGTAGTGAAATTGACAGAGATACAACGGTAAAATTCCTCCAAGGATAACATTTAAGGATAAAAACATAATGCGTAGGCTGCTGATGTACATGATCGCCTAGACCGCGGGTCATCACCCTCCATAAATTTGACTTGCTAGACCGGAGGGGAACGGAGGATCAAAAAGGAAAAAAATATGACTGGAAAGGCTAAAGAGACGCAATTGGGGGGGGGGGGGGGGGGGGGGGGGGAAATGGATGAAAGTAAAAAAAATTCAAGTCCCCCAAATTGACACGAGGTACGGAATTGGACGTTTTGCGATACCAAGCGCTTGATTTGAATTTGAGCGGAAGAACGCAGATGTCTGAAAAAAATTACAAAAATTAAAAAGTAAATTTTTCTTAATATTAATGTTAGGAATATAAAAATTAGCTGGCCAGATGGCCTATTCTGAGCAGTGAACGAATATGGTCTTAATTTTACAGACGGATAGATAATATTGAAAATAATGACCAAAGACAGTGTAGTTCACATCATCGACAGACTGAATTGAATCTAAAAAGTGTGGTTATTTGCACACAAAAACACGACCTTGGACACAGATGTTCAAATTTACTTGGCATAGAAGGGAAGGGACATTGGTGGTAGCTGTGTCTAAATATAACTTTTTACAACAAAAATTTGAAGGGGAGAGAACGGTTGGGTCAAAAATCGAGCACAATTTTGTAGAAACACAAGTAGAGACGGACAGACTAACAGATAACCATCCATACGTGACTGAAGCTTGACTGAAATGACTTTAGTGAGGAAATTTGAAATTAAAAATAAACCTCGGCAGTGATTGGCCACAGACAATCATATTATTAGCGCTTAGAGCGCATTTGGGGTCATTCTTCAATAATTGTTCAGTGTTAGACACAGATTTTAAAGGGTGGTGTTTTCCCATATGAAAGACAGTGAGTTAAATTTAGGGACGCCATCCTATAGCCAGCAGCTCAGCTGAGTTTTGCTAGCACTTCTGTGTTAATTATTCATAATCTGGTAAGATTGAAATTATTTCTTTATATATTTTGAATATTGTTTCATGTTCGAGTGATTTGATACTGCCATATCATAATCTAGCCTTACAAACAAGTAGGGATTTTGCTCTAGATCCCCCGCCCAAGTCAGGGTCTAGGGACTAACAATGTACCTAAACACCAGCAAGGATTATGCAAGACAGATCAAGAGTTGAGAATAAGGAAACATATTACCTATCCTCTTTTAGGGTAGAAAACTAATAATTATTTTTCAGAATCTATAGTCTGGGAGGATCTATCGGATGTAAACCCACCATGGTAACTGTGCTGTTTGGTCAGAGAGATCTGACCTGTCTGTATAATGTGGTTGTTGTGTCAGTGTGGTGTCCAGACGTGGGTAGAGAATAGATTTTGACACATGGCCCATACTTTGATTGCAGAGCTGCGAGTTTCTGTCGTCAACGAAGCAGTATCTACTCGGGTGGTGATTTACACAAGTGTATCTGTGCAGTCCTTGTGACAGAGACCACCATTATTGCCCGCCAGCACGGAGAGGTGGGACCACCTGATTTCAGCACCAGAGCTACAAATACCAGATGAGTGAGCCTCTGGTCTGCTGGATATTCACCAACCCCATTAAGTTGCAGATACCCCATAAAAAATTCCCACCATTTTCTGGACACTGTGTAGTAAATATAGACAGGTGTGATGAGACCACCCCAACAGCACAGACAATAAATATCCTCCCTAGTAGCTGACTACCAGAACATTTTAATAAAACTAACTATTCTAGTACTTAAATATGTACACTTTTGCATTTATTATGTAACATTCCATGCATAATTTTCATAATTTTTTAAATCCTTCTTTTAAAACAAGTTCTGGTCAAAATAAAACTTGATCCAGAACAAATAAATGTAATATAATTATATCAAAAACTTTACACACGTGAGTTAGTTCAGTGTATTTTAACACTTGTTAATCTTATTAGTCTTGTTAAATATTTATGGGTATATTTATAACTATCACACCACAGTACACATCATTACCCTAGACACTTTACGTAGCTACATTCAATAAAAAAAAAATTAAGTGTGAGGTCGTAGTGGTAGCAAGAAAGGCCTTCTGACAATTCTCAATTACATTTTATCTCAGGAGCCTTCACAGCTGGCCTCATACAATTTACATGTAGTACCATCATCATCATACAATACCATCAATACCACTACATATATTGGGGTCTTGTCCAGGGATAATTAGCCCAACAGTAATATTAAGATCTCCTGGTGGGAGAAATAAAAGTAGGGAAATAAATTGTAAAATTTCCTTTAAAATTAAAAGTGTCCCTGCAGATAAAAGTTGGTGAATCTTCACAGCCAGTAATAATTAATTAGTTAACTGGTTAGTTAGAATTAGTTAGACTATAGTAATTAGAAGTACTTAGTGTATTTACTGGTTAGAGATTTAGCTTATATATTATTATATTGTCTAAAAAGTATGGCTGAGCTAGCAAAGTTTAGATCAGCTGCTGTGCTCACTGCGAAGGAGATGGGGATGGATGGTCAAATTTTAATTCAATACGTAACGACTGAATGTGATAAATATATTGAACGGGAAGAAAGGAGATTAGAAAAAGAGGCTGAAAGAAAATTAGAGGCTGAAAGGTTAGCTGAAGAAAAGAGATTACAAATTGAGGCTGATAGAGAAATTAAGAGGCTGCAGATTGAGGCAGAAGAAAAACGACAGCAAAGGGAGGCAGAAGATAAAAAGGCCGAAAGGGAAGCAGAAGATAGAAGGTTGCAGAGGGAGCATGAATTACGACTAAGGGAGCTGGAATTACAAGGCCCGGCTCCTGAAAATGGTGCCAGCCCTTTTGCCTCAGATGCTACGCCCAGTATGGGAGCCTCAAACTCAGCTATGGGGTTTCATTTAGACCATTTTGTTGAGAAAGACGATGACATAGAGGGGTACCTGGGACGTTTTGAGTTATTAGCTACTACATATGGGTTAGAGAGAGAGAGGTGGAGTTTAAAGCTATCACAGGGATTGAGGGGTGCTTCTTATGAAGTATTTGCCAAAATGAACAGGGAAGACCAAGACAATTATGACATGTTAAAGCAGGCTTTGTTATTAAGGTACGAGAAGAATGGTGAATTTTATCGTAAGAGATTTAGAAATGCCAAACTGTTGTCTGGGGAGACATACCACCAATTCTCTGCCAGACTAGAAACCTATTTGGAGAAATGGACGGCTCTGGGGAAGACCCAAGATCTTAAAGAAATGATCATGATTGAGCAATTGAGAGAGTCCATGGCTCCAGACATGAGAAAATTTCTCATGGAACAAGGTGCAGAGAAGTTGGGGGAAATTTTAAATGTTGCTGAGAGGTATCAGGCAGCCCAGGCAGAGGTAAGTGGTGCTAAAAAGAAGCACATAGACAATTTTAAAGCTCCACAGCAATTTAATAAATTTGATAATAGAGAGCAGGGAAATAAAGGTAGGACAAATTTTGAGCGGCCAAGAAATGACTATCGCGACAGAAACTCACAGTTCAATGACCAAAAGTTCAATGAAAGAAAACCGTTGAACCAAGGAAAAAGATGGTGTAAATGGTGCAAGAAGGATAACCATAACACCGAATTTTGTAGAAGGAAACCTTCAAACATTGCTGCAATGAAGTCGGGGACGCAAAGATTAAAGGTTAATCCTAAGGGACAACAGGAACCTTATCACCCCCCAGTTTGTGAGGATGTTATTTGTAATGGGGTCACCATAAGGTGCCTTTATGATACAGGTTTGGATTATGATTCAGTTGTGAAGTCTAGCCTAGTGGACCCAAGTCAGTATACCACAGAAACAGTGGAAATACAAGGGGCGACTAAGGACATACCACTCATGACACTTCCCATCGCAAGGATAACGGTGAAAACTCGCTATGTGGAAGGAGAAATCAGAGCAGCAGTGATAGATGAACCAATCTACCCTCTGATATTGGGGTGTAGATACGTCTTCTTGGGGAATCCCGAGAAACCTGTGATCATGGCGACAGTGCAGACCAGGTCACAGAAGAAGGAGGAAGAAGGTGAACCTATAAACGCTCATCCAGAGGAGATGAGGAAGGCGCAGGCTGAGGATAGGACACTCAAGCCCTGTTTTAAAAAAATTGCCCAAATGCCACACACCTCCGAGCAAGGGGGAATATTTCATGAAGAACAAACTCTTATACAGGAAGGCCGGAACTGGAACAAATGGTCACAACCAGCTGGTTCTTCCCATTGCATATAGAGAGAAAGTGATGGAACTCGGACATGCAATCCCCTTCAGTGGTCACATGGGGATCAGCGCCACAGGACAGCGTATAGCTTGTCATTACTTCTGGCCAGGGATAACGGAGGATATAAAAAGATATGTCAAATCCTGCCCAGAATGTCAAAGGGTAGCTCCAAAGCACTGGACTGCCCCTGCAACTCTAGGGGAAATGCCCATAGTGGGAACACCTTTTGAGAGGGTTGCAGTGGATATTGTAGGACCTCTCACTCGGACCAAGAGGAGGAACAGTTACATCCTTACTCTGGTGGACACTTGTTCTATGTGGGGAGAGGCGGTAGCCCTGCCATCAATTGATTCAAAACATGTAGCAGAGGCACTACTTACAATATTTACCCGATTAGGATTCCCGCATCAAATCTTGACGGATAATGGTTCTCAGTTCAAGGGGAAACTAACGGAAGAAGTTTTTAAGCTATTTCAAGCCAGGCACTTTCATTGTAGTCCGTACCATCCACAAGGGAACGGCCAGGTAGAGAGGTTCAATGGGACTCTCATTTCTATCCTGAGAAAGCTGGCACACGAAAAAACCGGATCTGTGGGATCAATTCCTGCCCGCCGCATTGTTTGCGTACCGGGAGGTACCACATAGTTCAACCGGGATGGCTCCCGCAACTCTGCTATTTGGGAGGCCAATAAAAGGTCCATTAGAGGCCCTATTAAGGACCTGGACAGATGAGAAGGCGGAAGAGACTGTTACCTCATCTTATCAATATGTGAACGAACTGACCACTCGTTTGAAAGCTGGATGGAAACTGGCAAATGATAATTTGAAGCAAGCCAGGAAGAAACATGCAGCATATTTTAATAGGAAGGCAAAGGACAGGGAACTGGCAGTCGGAGAGAAGGTGCTGCTTCTACTACCGGGAAGCCAGAATAAATTACAAATTGGTTGGCAAGGTCCATATACGGTTCTAGAGAAGGTGTCTAGAACAAACTATAAAATTGACAAAAAGGGGAAGGAAAAAGTTTATCATGTAAACCTGTTAAAGAAGTATCTGGACAGACCACTCCAGGAAAGCACCCCCTTATTGACCTTGGCTATTGCAACCCAGATGCAAAAAGAACCACTCACCTCACATGAATACCCATTACATCCTTGTGAAACAGCAGCACAGGTAAAAGTCAGTAAGCACCTGACTAAAAACCAGAGGGAGAGAGTTCAACAAGTTCTGGAGGAACATACAGATGTATTAACAGATAAACCAGGCCATACAAATTTGCTACAGTATGACATGAAACTGGTAGACTCAAACCCAATCTGTATGAGAGCCTATTCTATTCCGTTCGCGAAGGAGAAGGCATTAAAGGAAGAAATAGATTATTTATTGAAGGAGGGGATTATTTCGCACAGTGAATCATCTTTTAGTTCTAGTGTCGTTTTGTTGAGGAAACCGTCTGGGGAACACAGACTGTGCATAGATTACAGGAAACTGAATGCTGTCACAGAAGGACAAGTGGATCCATTACCAGACACAAAACAGCTATTTGCCAGACTGAACAAGGCAAAATACTTTTCAAAAGTGGATCTTAGTAAAGGCTATTACCAGATCCCAGTGAAGCCTGAAGTGAGACCTTATTTGGCTTTTAGCACTTCGGATGGACATTATGAATTCAATATGCTACCATTCGGACTGAAAAATGCTCCGAGTGTGTTTTCAAGGATGATGCGAAAATTGTTGGACCCCCTGAATAACCCATGTATCACGAATTTCATGGATGATATTCTCGTCGCCACAGAGACATTTGAAGAACACATTGAAGCTCTGGAGATGTTGTTTGATAGACTTCGGGAGGCGAACTTAACTGCTAGGCCAACAAAATGTTGTATTGGATGCAAAGAGTTGGAATTCTTGGGGCACACTGTATATCAGGGTAATATGACCCCTGATCCTAAGAACTTGGAAAAACTGCAGAGAGCACCTAGGCCGCAAACCAAAAAGGACGTGCGATCATTCGTGTCGTTATGCGGATTTTATCAGAAATACATCAAAAATTTTAACGCCATTTGTGCTCCTCTGACTGATCTGACTCGCAAGGGACTTCCAGATAAAATTATTTGGACTGCACAATGTGAATTAGCGTTCCAAGAGTTAAAGGAAAAACTCACTAGCAAGCCTATTCTCAAACTGCCTGATTTGACACAGGACTTTGTCTTAAGAACCGATGCAAGTAATGTAGGACTAGGAGGGGCTTTGTTGCAAAGATCATCTTCACCTGATGGGGAACTTAAACCAGTCGCTTATGCAAGCCGCAAATTGAATAAGGCGGAACAAGGATACTCCACAAGCGAAAAAGAATGTTTAGCATTAATCTGGGCAATAAAGAAGTTTCAAATCTATCTGTATGGTAGGACTTTTGTGGTGGAGACGGATCATCAGCCTCTCGTGTTCTTGTCTCAGGCTAAGCATGAAAACGCAAGATTGCTGAGGTGGTCTTTATTGCTTCAACCTTATCAGTTTAGTATCCAATATATCCCAGGCAAATTGAATGTCGGTGCAGATTTCCTCAGTCGGCACCCCTGTGATCAAAATTAGAGTAATGGCAGACGTGAGGAGTAATTTTACCTATGTGTATCGCTGGTTTTGGAACTTGCCATAGGCATGTTTTCAGGTGGGGAGATGTGTAGTGAAATTGACAGAGATACAACGGTAAAATTCCTCCAAGGATAACATTTAAGGATAAAAACATAATGCGTAGGCTGCTGATGTACATGATCGCCTAGACCGCGGGTCATCACCCTCCATAAATTTGACTTGCTAGACCGGAGGGGAACGGAGGATCAAAAAGGAAAAAAAATATGACTGGAAAGGCTAAAGAGACGCAATTGGGGGGGGGGGGGGGGGAAATGGATGAAAGTAAAAAAAATTCAAGTCCCCCAAATTGACACGAGGTACGGAATTGGACGTTTTGCGATACCAAGCGCTTGATTTGAATTTGAGCGGAAGAACGCAGATGTCTGAAAAAAATTACAAAAATTAAAAAGTAAATTTTTCTTAATATTAATGTTAGGAATATAAAAAAATTAGCTGGCCAGATGGCCTATTCTGAGCAGTGAACGAATATGGTCTTAATTTTACAGACGGATAGATAATATTGAAAATAATGACAAAAGACAGTGTAGTTCACATCATCGACAGACTGAATTGAATCTAAAAAGTGTGGTTATTTGCACACAAAAACACGACCTTGGACACAGATGTTCAAATTTACTTGGCATAGAAGGGAAGGGACATTGGTGGTAGCTGTGTCTAAATATAACTTTTTACAACAAAAATTTGAAGGGGAGAGAACGGTTGGGTCAAAAATCGAGCACAATTTTGTAGAAACACAAGTAGAGACGGACAGACTAACAGATAACCATCCATACGTGACTGAAGCTTGACTGAAATGACTTTAGTGAGGAAATTTGAAATTAAAAATAAACCTCGGCAGTGATTGGCCACAGACAATCATATTATTAGCGCTTAGAGCGCATTTGGGGTCATTCTTCAATAATTGTTCAGTGTTAGACACAGATTTTAAAGTGTGGTGTTTTCCCATATGAAAGACAGTGAGTTAAATTTAGGGACGCCATCCTATAGCCAGCAGCTCAGCTGAGTTTTGCTAGCACTTCTGTGTTAATTATTCATAATCTGGTAAGATTGAAATTATTTCTTTATATATTTTGAATATTGTTTCATGTTCGAGTGATTTGATACTGCCATATCATAATCTAGCCTTACAAACAAGTAGGGATTTTGCTCTAGATCCCCCGCCCCAGTCAGGGTCTAGGGACTAACAATGTACCTAAACACCAGCAAGGATTATGCAAGACAGATCAAGAGTTGAGAATAAGGAAACATATTACCTATCCTCTTTTAGGGTAGAAAACTAATAATTATTTTTCAGAATCTATAGTCTGGGAGGATCTATCGGATGTAAACCCACCATGGTAACTGTGCTGTTTGGTCAGAGAGATCTGACCTGTCTGTATAATGTGGTTGTTGTGTCAGTGTGGTGTCCAGACGTGGGTAGAGAATAGATTTTGACACATGGCCCATACTTTGATTGCAGAGCTGCGAGTTTCTGTCGTCAACGAAGCAGTATCTACTCGGGTGGTGATTTACACAAGTGTATCTGTGCAGTCCTTGTGACAGAGACCACCATTATTGCCCGCCAGCACGGAGAGGTGGGACCACCTGATTTCAGCACCAGAGCTACAAATACCAGATGAGTGAGCCTCTGGTCTGCTGGATATTCACCAACCCCATTAAGTTTCAGATACCCCATAAAAATTCCCACCATTTTCTGGACACTGTGTAGTAAATATAGACAGGTGTGATGAGACCACCCCAACAGCACAGACAATAAATATCCTCCCTAGTAGCTGACTACCAGAACATTTTAATAAAACTAACTATTCTAGTACTTAAATATGTACACTTTTGCATTTATTATGTAACATTCCATGCATAATTTTCATAATTTTTAAATCCTTCTTTTAAAACAAGTTCTGGTCAAAATAAAACTTGATCCAGAACAAATAAATGTAATATAATTATATCAAAAACTTTACACACGTGAGTTAGTTCAGTGTATTTTAACACTTGTTAATCTTATTAGTCTTGTTAAATATTTATGGGTATATTTATAACTATCACACCACAGTACACATCATTACCCTAGACACTTTACGTAGCTACATTCAATAAAAAAAAAAATTAAGTGTGAGGTCGTAGTGGTAGCAAGAAAGGCCTTCTGACAATTCTCAATTACATTTTATCTCAGGAGCCTTCACAGCTGGCCTCATACAATTTACATGTAGTACCATCATCATCATACAATACCATCAATACCACTACACTATAAACTCCTTGAAAAATTATTTGTGTCTCTTTGGTGCATTAAATGCCTGTGTTTAAAATATTTTTTTAAATATTTTTTATTTTCTTCTTTTCAGTTTTTTTTTTTTTTTTTGTGGTTTTTAAATTTAAGTCAAATGTAATCGATCCGCTAATGACATTATCAGTTTACAATAAACGAGTCCAGAGCACAGAAGGTGGATTTCATTGTTCGGTATATTACATAGAAAGTTAATTATTATTATTTTTTTTTTTTACTAAAAATAATTTTGATAAGAGTTGTAAATTACATTTTTTTCAATGTAGTTGTCAGTTGTCTGTATGTCTGTGCACGCGCGTGCGATAGTGTGTGTGTGGAAAAGGATGGGGGGGGGGGGGGGGAAAAGAAGTTTCAATATTTCTCTCAGAGACAATCTTGTTGGAAAGAATACACCTAGATTATTTGAAGTTATCGCCCATTTCACTGATGATACAATACAAAAAAAATAAATTAATATTAATTTTTATTTTATTCATTTTATTATTTTCTACGACTGATTATTGTATTGTCATGGGGAATACACAACTATGCCAAGTTTCAGAGCTATTGCTCATCTGCAAATTATTGAAAAATCGATTGCAAGATTTGAAGGTCACAAGAGAGTAACATACGTTGCAAGTTAAAGAAAAGCCTGTAAACAAGAGCTCCCGGACGCCGCCCTGTTAGACATTTTCTGCTCCTCTCCGACTTGCTTACGTATAATTACGCACAGGTGTGCGGAGGTGATTCTTTTGAAGTCTGGAGAGAGGAGGGACGATGTGGTTTTGAGGTCAAAAGCAACTGTGTATAAACACATTGCCATTGATTCATGGCGCGAGATGACCAGTTAGAGAAGAAATAAGAATTTCCTCAAAATGAAGAGAAAATTATGCAAAATAGTGGAGTGAGAGAAACATGTTTGGGAGAAATGAAGGACAACAAAGTAGGCGATTGCGCTGTGCGACAAATAGTCATAAAAAATTTGAGTACTTGGTCATACAACATACGATCACCTAGACCGCCATATGAAATAATTGCACTGAGACAGATTATACAGCTAATGCACAATTAAAGATAGAGTAAAATACAACAATAATAAAAACAGTTTTATCACTTAATTACTAATACAAGTATTACAACTACCCGCCACGTTCTCTTGGGCTCTAGGCATGTGACCAGAAGTTCAAGGCAAAGCGATCGTTACGTCATGAGTCTTTGCCTTTAGCTTACTGTTTAGTATCTCGAATTTAGTTTATTTCTAAACAATTTGTAAAGTAATTGTTGATAAGAGATCCTCAAATTTAGCGGTACTTCTCAAGGGGTAGGCGCTTTCTAAAATATCGAGAAACACTGCTGCTGAATATCTGGAATTTAAAATGACACGTTTCAGGAGTCACACGTCCTTAATATATTGAAGAATTTTGTATAGCTTTCTGTTTCAGAGCATGTTTGCTGTTGTATAATATTTGTTAGAGTGTGGTTCAGTCTGTATAATTTTTGTCTTTCTGTTATTTGTTGGTATGTTTGTATATTGCGTTTATTCAGAGTGAGTCGTATGTCTGTGTGTTATGCTTCAGTCTAGTGTGGATGGTATAGTTATGTATTGTGTTTGTGGAATGATTATGTTTTGTATTTGTGTGTGCACCACTGATGTGTCTCCTTTACCTCGGTTCAATCCCAGTCCTCTCTTTTCCTCATCCATACTCCCTTCCAAATTCTATGCATGCTGGGGTCGTGAACGCCTCGTTCTATTTCCTCTAACTCACATTTCATGTGAACACGTTAACTAACTCTAGCGACACCGGAGCGTTACTCGTGTATTGATCGTCTGGGTTTTGTTATAGGTTTCGCTATAATTAAAGACGTCTGCGGTGTATCACTAACTGAAACAATAATCGATGTTGCTATGCTGTATCTAGGTGATCATAAACTCCTTTTTTGCTTTCTCCTGTCGTACCCTAGGTGCCACGTTTAAAGGTGTTGGGATATGCAATTATATACTGGAGCGGCAGGGCGGGGACTGAAGGGGGAAGGAAGTCTGTTACTAGTGCTAATGGAAAAATGAAAAGAAAATATTTAAGAGGCATTTTGTTAACATGGCGGAAGGACGAACAAATGAATGAGCAAAAAAAAAATATATTTTGTACATTCATTCCTTACGTTCATTCTTACGGTGGGGTTGGGATGAAGGAGGAACGGGAGTTTGTTACAACTAGTGGTAATGGAAAAATGAAAAGAAAATATTTAAGAGGACGTGCCCATTTTGTTAACAGGGCAGAGGGACGAACTCACGGATAAACAAAAATGTATCTTTTATATATTCATTCTTCACCATCCAGCCCCCCCCCCTCCCTCCTGTCAAGAGCCGTTAGTTCCAAGGTCTTTCAATGTCTTCTTTATTCCCTTCATGTCTATGTCTATTTCCTTTCTCTGTGTGTGTGGGAGAAGGGGGGGGGGGGGAGTGTTGGTCTTCATCTACTTCTGGTACTCTGGAGATCTCAGAATAAGGACTGCCTTATACGAGTAATACTGAGCGTTAGATTGGCAGAGGGGTTAGAGCGATGGTCTCTCGCAGCAAAGGTGCCAGGTTCGATTCACGGTACCGACACGCTCCAGTCTACCTAGCTGTAAATAGGTACCTGATTTTTCTTCTGAGTTAGGGAGGAAACAGCAGCGAGGAAGGGAACTCGAACCCCACTTCTCGATGCTGGACCTAGTATAGTAAAGTCTTTAACACTTCACTCCCCTACGGCAGTATATGCTATGGAGCTACTTTTACAATGACCTTGTAATACTATCCGCTAGTTTTCTCTGTACGTGTTATATCCTAGGCCCACTTCTGCTCCTCATGTCTGATATTTGTCAGGTTCTATCCATCAGTTCCACATCGTTGACCTTGTAATATTATCCGCTAGTTTTCTCTGTACGTGTCCTATCCTAGGCCCACTTCTGCTCCTCATGTCTGATATTTGTCAGGTTCTATCCATCAGTTCCACATCGCAGACCTTGTAATACTATCCGCTAGTTTTCTCTGTACGTGTCCCATCCTAGGCCCACTTCTGCTCCTCATGTCTGGTATTTGTCAGGTTCTATCCATCAGTTCCACATCGTTGACCTTGTAATATTATCCTCTAGTTTTCTCTGTAAGTGTCCCATCCTAGGCCCACTTCTGCTCCTCATGTCTGGTATTTGTCAGGTTCTATCCATCAGTTCCACATCGTTGAACTTGTCATACAATTTCAATCCTTCTACTCTGCACAGGCACCCATTTTATTAGACAGCTATAATAGTTTGGCCATATAAACAGATATAACACCTTGCTGAAGAGCATAATAGAAGGCAGAGTTGAAGGCAAACGCGCAAGAGGAAGACAGCGCTATAAGTGGTAAGATAACATCAAGAGATGGGCAGGATAGAGTCTGTCAAAGTGCACCACCAAGACAAGAGATGGACAGGAAAGAGTCTGTCAAAGTGCACCACCAAGACAAGAGATGGACAGGATAGAGTCTGTCAAAGTGCACCATCAAGACAAGAGATGGTCAGGAAAGAGTCTGTCAAAGTGCACCATCAAGACAAGAGATGGTCAGGAAAGAGTCAGTAAAAGTGCACCATCAAGACAAGAGACAGAAAATGTTAAAGATCCATTGCAGCCGATCTTCGTTGTGGAGACGGCAGCTGATGATAATGATGAGCAATAGAATGGTCTGAGGAATGTAAACAAGTATCGTTTCTGAAGAAAAACGAAATCTTTACGAGTTGTATACCTGCACTGACTGCAGACATTGGAGAAGTACCTAAGTTGGGTTTGTATGTGCGCTTGGTTAGAATGTAAGCATAGTTCGGGCAAAGAAAATGCTTTATTTTAAAAAGTTGATGGATTTTTTAAAATATAAATTATCATCGCCGAAAAATTCACGTGAGGATTCCAGTAGAATATTTGCTCCGTAACAAATCCAAATAATCTAAGCTTCATATACTTGCTCAACATGTTCACCATTATTGGATAGTGAACATAATTTGCATCGACGGCTTTAAATATTGTGGCCAGTGGATTAAAACAAAAGTATTCCTTATATGTATGTTAATGGGCACAGATTTAGGATTCCACGGGCATCGTCTCCCTCTTGATGAAGCATAGAGCCACACCTGCAGATGGTTGCTTTGAGGAAACCTCGCTAAAGCCCACTCTTACAGCAGTGATTTCTATAGCAATGTTTTATATGATGAGGTTGCCAGGCCCATGCACATCATTATATTAGTCCCCTTTAACATGCTTGAGGGAGTTGTTATCCTGTTCTTTGTTCGTCTCCTCAAAGACCAAAGGGGACTACACGATGTCGCGAGAGGTTCAGATGTTATTAAGAATAAGGTATCCTGGACATAAAGGTGTATCAGAGGATACCGGGATAGTGCCAGATAAGAGTCTGGTCTTATCAGTAATACCCCCTTCTCTGAAGAGAGTAGGGGTGTATAGACACAAAGGTAGGGTCAAGCTATGTAAGTTCCCAGAGAAGAAGGTGATGTAGTACTCTGAATCCCTAACTGCTACCTCTCCAGATCCTCCTCTGTGATTATGGTACTTACTAGTGTTTCTGACTCTGCTAGGGGTAATTTATTTAACTAAAGTCACCAACAAGAACAGTAATTCAACTTAAAGAATTTAAGAAAGTCTTCTGGTGAATATTTACAATTTAATTAAACAGTTACTCTTTTCTGTTTGAAAAGTTTTAAACTCAAATATTTTACAACATTAAATAAAAAAGAACAGTTCAACAAAAATGTCTTTTTCTTGTGTTAAGATGTCCATCTCTTGGTAGACAGTCTAACTTGCTTGAGCTTTCACTTAAGAATTACTAGTGTTATTAATACAAGTTAATTGAGCTATATACTGTTTTGTTTATCATGAACTGGATGTGGTTATTTGTTTGGTGAACCGGCATACGCTACCCATTTGCTTGTTTAGCAACTTATCTGAGTCACTGCAGATGGCTCCCTCTGATGCTGGATAAACTCTTCAGATGAGAATGTTCCAACAGTACACACGAAATGGCTGGCACTTTATCATAGACTGGCACTGCATTCGTTGCAACTTCATCAAGAGAAGCCTCTTCTTATTTGTTGTAGGGTTTCAAGTTATATGATTAAACCTGAAACAAAGTTAAACGCAAACCCTGTATTTGTCTATCCATATCCCTCTATGACACTAATGGGGACGATAGACAGTTTCAGACTAGCGTGCTAGCAGATGCACAAGGTATAGTATAGTAGCAACAATCATTTTAATTCAATGTGATCATAATTTTCTTCTATCTTCTTAATCATCATTCGTTTCCCATGATTCGCCTCCATACAATAATTTCGTTGCGAATAAAACTACTAAGAAATAGGTCAAATTATACAGTACTACAATTCCTTTCATCTTTCCTTATGTTCCTGGTAGGTGTCTCATTCCATTCAAGAAATACTTCTTCAAATACTTTATCAAACTTACAGTCGTACTTTGGTCATCATTCTCAATATTTTAAATATTTTCCGAAGGCGGGCTTTGCCTCTAGATTTACACATGAGCCTGTAAGTTTCATCAGCACACACTGTCCATTCCTACACATCAAACCACGTCTTATCGCACAGATGGATTAATCAATATAATTACACATAAATATATACATAAATATATACATAGATTCGTTCTTACCCTCAGGCACACACAGACAAGCCCTTAATGGTTGATTAAGGTCTGCTAATCAGGTACAAAAGGCAAACACTTGCTTTACCATATGCTCTTCTTTCCCCCGCTTGCTGTGTTTTCAAATAATAGTGACTAACCGAGTTCGTTAGGCCAGTCTATTTATAGTGTGACCCCGGACGTACGAGATGGGCATCCCGAAGAATGAAATCACGATCAGAAAATGTGGGTACCTTTTTGCCTATCGTACAATGTAGGAAAACTTCTTTTTTAATTATCTCCGTTATCCCTGATGCGATTTTATTCCCTCAAAGCTTAAATTATACTTGGAATTAGGCTTTACATTCTTCTTCTTCCGTCCTTAGCCACCGACCGTCAAAGCAGTCAGTGGCCATTACGCCTAGTGGCGTCTTAGGGCAACAGCAGATAGGTTTTCTTTGCCATTGTTTCCCATCATGCCTATTGGCGTCTTTAGGGCAATGGCAAATCAATCCATTTGCTGTTGTTTCCGTAATCGAAGTGACTGTCAAACGGGTGATCAGCCCGTTGGTAAGGCTTTACATATCTATGTAATAATCTTTTAGTTTCCAAATTGCATTTTATAGTATGCATAGTTTAAACTGCTAAATTCAGGACAACCTGAAGCTTCGAGTGCATTCAACCTAAGATTTCTCCCGTCCTATATTAGTATTAGTAAAAGTATTATTACTTACGGGTAGAGTAACATCCCTAATATTGTGTTGATACCCTCTTTCAAGTGGTACTTCTTCTAAAATGCTGTAGTGAAATTCCGAATTTAATCAGGTTACACAGATAGGGCCTTGTCATCTTTAATTTCCTAGCTGCAGTAAACACAGGACCAAGAAAGCGTTTTCATTGGTCAGAGTATTTTATCTTTCCACCATTTATGGCGCGCGGTATGGTCAGAATATTTAGAGTTCGTGATGTAAGACAGACGTCATTTCACGACACACGAAAGCGTTGCACCATGCTGGTACAACATTCAGAAGATGTTGTGGACGTAACTGAGTTAAGCTCGTATGTGAATCTGCCACATTAAGAGTAATGTCAGCTAACATTACACAGTTGTCATGGGAAAGAGATAAAAGTACATCATGAATTTCAAAAAAAAAAAAAAAATTATGACCTAACATGGGGCCTTGGGGTGGGTTGGGGTAGGGGGGAGGGATCCGTCCGATAAAATGTGACATTGATTTAATAAAACATTTTTATTGGTAACATGTGGTGTTCCCTTTTCTGGAAATTAATGAATTAACTAAATTAAATTATTGGGACATTTATATATTCTAATCTTTTGTAATCGGCTAATAAGGATTGATCACTTTTATCAAATGCCTTAAATAGAACTGAGAATTTCCATACATACATTAATTACCCTTCGGGTCTGTAGGAAGCGTTGTCCTTAACAAATTCATGTCAAACCTTCCTGTCTTGTGCCATCCTTTAAATACATTTGCATATCCTCTTTATACATTTCATAGTTGTCTCATGTTTCCTTTTCTGTGTTTTTTTTTAATGTCTCCATTTACCTCTATTACGCTGAAGATTCCACAACAATGACTGACTTATAGTGCAACCAACAGGTCTCCTCAATGACAGTGCTAACCATGTGACGGTATTGCCTCCCCTGCTTTGCAGTAGTGGTCTAACAGTGGCCAAAACTCAAGAGTATCTAATATGGGCTTCAAAGTTATCTACCTTCGCACAAAGATTACTCTTGGCAGAGAAGTAGACAGAAGGGTAATGACACTTAAATTACAAAGGGAGTCTTGACAAGATATTGAGATAAGCGAAAACAATGCTGCTTTGGCTGAACACGTTAATTCTAGAATCTGCCGACAACTTTTGTGAAGGAATTAAGCACTTATTAATTTCAACTCGTTCAAGCGCCCATCCCTGATTTACTCAGTGGAATTCTTAATATTCTGGTATAGCTCTATTTAGAGTGTGTGTAGTAAATTGACTGAGACAAATATGCAGTAACTTTAAAATGATTAAATCGACGTTAAATTTGTATAATTACAAATAACAACATTTAATAATCACTTAAGTTTTAACAGTTTGAAAATAAATTGAATAGTTTAGAAAAAAAGTTTCATTATTGATTTATAGTAGAGATGATGGGAAAATTTCACTTTGGCAGCGTATATATTTTCACTTAACTGCCAATAGTAGTTTCTCCGCCCGCTGATGGGTTCTGTGTACACTACTGTCACTGGTCAAGGTTAAAGGCGCAACACGTTCTTAGAACGTCAAGGAGTAACGGCCAAGCTGGTCCTGCGTCTGTCTATAAGATCCTCTCATGATGGCGTCTCGCACAACGTCAGTCCACTTCTATCTTCACTTGGTTCCAGAGATAGTACTTTCTGTCGGTACCACCAATAGGCCAATCCTGGCTCACAGACATTTTGCTCAGATGAATAAAAGAGACTTGAATCGGCCTCTTACACACGTCTGGGGTGTCGTTAAGTTAAAAAGTTCCCTCTCTGACTTCATGTGTGGTCCTTCAGTTTCCTCAGTCCCGGTTTCCTTATTTAATATGAAAGAGATTTCCTGGGGTCTGAAAGTCCGTCCAAAATTCTCCAATAAAAGGTATCCGGTATGTTAAGAAGGAATTCTGAATTCTTGGCTTCACTCTAGCAAGGTCATGTATCTTGGCAAGCGATGTTCACAGTGGAATAACACTGAAACGTGTCAGGTTATATTCCCGGTCTCCCACGCATCTGTTTGTTATGGAGTTAAATAAACACTGCAATCATTTCAAACAGGCGGGGTTGGGTGTAGTTCTTTCAAAATATTCTAGGCGAAATAAGGTGCGTAAAGCAAAAGGTCACGTATTACCATATATGGCAATAAGACATGCGATGCCTTGCGTACAGACTCGCGAACATGTCGATAACCTCATATGACAACGTGTGTCAAAAGTAACAATTCATTACGTTATCAGAAAGTAATCTCTTATCTGTGTCTGTCCATTAGTTGTCTCCTAGTATTCCCAGCGTTGGTGATGCGCGCACCCGTCTTATCGGTGATTAGGCAAATAACGCTGGGCGATGAACGTGTTAATCCGTAGCGGCCAAGCTTGGTACAAGGGAATCTTACCAACCTGCCTCTCGTAATATTATCTCTACCTCTCCTTGCAACTGTGAGATGTTTATCATCCACAGGGAGTGTCAGATAACAGACAAGACACAATATACTGAAAGTAGTGAAAGAATACTTGAAAATATAAACTTTCTGCTACTAGCATAGAAAGAAAGAAAGAAAGTGCGACAATTGAGAGCACGCAATAAAATCAGTACCAAAAATGCACCGATTACTGCCGAAGTGAAACATAGATCGAAAGGGGTCGCCCCATACTGTCACACACCAGCGTCCTCACCACACCTCTTGTTATACTGGCACTTGACTAGTATCTTGCAATCATTCCTATAACTATTAATGCTACATTCAATTACTTTTGGAATTGATAAGATAAGGGAGAATGGGGACAAACATGAGTAAAACTCATGATACTCGTGACATATGTAATATGTGATAAGGGAGAAGATATATGGTATATATTATGATATATATGTAATGTATTATATATATAAGTATATATATGTATTAAGAGTATATATACTAGAGATATTTATATTAATATATATAATATTATATATTATAATATATATTGTATATATATATTGCCCCTATATATATTGATTATATAAATTATATTTATATATTTATATATATAATATTTATAATACTTAAGGCAATTATCGTTGCAAGATACTTAGATTTCTTGATGCATACCTCCTACAAGATGACCAGCTGCAACAGTATGTGATTTCTTGATGCATACCTCCTACAAGATGACCAGCTGCATCGGTGTTCTCATGCTCTGCAGGCAGCACAAAAGGAGAACGATGAATGATGTAAAACCAACTAGTGATAGTTGATTACTCTTTGTAGGTGATATACAAGTTAAAGCTTGGATAGATGGCGAAAGAGGGGACAAAGAAAGAGGAGCTTCAGAGCTAAAGACAGAACAAAGGTGCCTTTTATATAATTTTGTTTCCTTATTCAATGTGTGTGCTCGTATCTGGAAATTTTATTTTATCTCTTAGATAATGTTTAATAACCAGATTCCCCGACCTGTAAACGTCAGAACAGAATGTGAAAATTGTTGCCAAGCAGTTATCTAAACATAGCTTTTTCCTTAATGCCAGACTCAAGTAGGTCATTCATAGCTCTTGCAACATTCTAGTCACGTAGCGAGTTTTTTTTTTTTTTTTTTTATAGAGAAAATACAAAACGGAAAAACTCTCTCGTTGAGTGAAATTTTTGCTACTTGTTGTCTGCAGCACATCGTTATTTCAATTGTCACTTACTGTTAAAATGTGCAGCCTTAATCCGATGAAAGTACTCTTCTGAATTATGTTTCTTTAATCTCTGTCTCTATGTGTGTGTGTGTTGTTTGTTTTCCTGTTTCATAGACAGATATTTTTACTTTGTTTATTAGAGAATTTCATTCTAGAAATAAGATTCCATTTGCCTCTTTCATCATGTAGAAATATTTCATTACTTTACAGATTTTCGCTCATCGGACAGATACCATCATACCAGAAGGTCTTTTATATTTCGACTTGCGCGGTAATATAGCCTACGGACCTGGTGTCTAGGTTGAACGAGTTAGCTTCGCCAAAACTCCTATTAAAAAAAAAGCTTATCGGACAAGAACAATTGATCATCATCAGCAGCACCGGGTTGCTCCCAGTGGAGCACAGGCATTCACATGATTTATACCAACCCATTCTGTCCTGTGCTTTCTATTCGTGTTTTTTCCACGTCTTCTTTAAGCTTTTTTTTTTGCAGCCTGTCTTCAGCCTCATTTCCCGTGTGTATTTGTTAGTCCCACTCTATTTTACGTTGGATATTCCAGACTAAGAACTGCCTTGTAATGCTGTCATCTGGTTTCCTCAATGTGTGTACTCAATGTGTGTGCTCAATGTGTGTGCTCAATGTGTGTGCTCAATGTGTGTGCTCAATGTGTGTGCTCAATGTGTGTGCTAAATGTGTGTCCTCAATGTGTGTGCTCAATGTGTGTGCTCAATGTGTGTCCTCAATGTGTGTCCTCAATGTTTTTTCATCAATGTGTGTCTGTTAAGTCATGTTTTATTAATGGGAGTTAGGTGTTAAAGATTTATATGTATGGGTCGGATTTTTGTACACACGTTAGCACGCTTTAGTGATGAGATGATTTTTTGAGTTAGGGGCTTATTGCTCGATAATTTTTGAACACAGCTCAACTGTGTGGCTGCTAGTTTGTTTTTTAAAAGAAAATAGGATAAAGAAAGTTGTCGAATATTCTTAGTGTTAGTTTGGGGAGAGACCGTTGAGCTGAGCGATAGTCTCACGCGGTTAGTCCGCGCATGAGTAATTTTTACTGAGCTGTTCTGTGTGTCCTCAATGTGTGTCCTCAATGTGTGTCCTATCGAGTGCAAGCGTCGTGTTCTCATATGCTGTTCCACTGGTACTAGTCTGGCTCTCGTCATCAGTTCCACATTGGTGATTTTGTCCTACATTCTTTCAATACTATACATGCAGCCATTTATAAAATTCTACCATCCTGGTAGTTGTTTTCCTTGCTCTCCATATTTCAGAGCCAGACAGTTTAACTGACTTGACTTGAGTTTAAATCTCGCTTCTTTTTTCCGTTAGACTTTATTTCTTGTGATTTCAATATTTTGCATTGAAATGAAAGCCGAATCTAGCTTTTTGTATTATAATATCAATGTTAACGTGTTTCTTTTTTGTATTGCTTCCAAGACATGTATAAGTTCGGATCTCGTAGGAATGTTTCTACATGTGTTATCTGGCTATCATTTGTCGCGCATATTCTCTTTGTCTTTTTTGTTTGTTTGTTTTTGTTTTTGTTTTTGTGTGTGTTTTTTTTCAAATGGTACCACAATTATTATCAGTACAATCACATCCAGCAACAGCGACCGCTGTAATAAAGCACCATTAAGAGATACAACACAACATCAGTAATGTAGACATATATATTAACACATCATCAACAAATATAAAACATGAGCAACGTTGACAGATAAAATAACACATTATCAATATATATCAGATATTGGAAACGTCGATAGTTACAGTAACCAATCATCAAGATATGTAAAACATCACAACATCGACAAATATAGTAACATATACACATCAATAGGTGTACTGCATGGGAGATACTCGTGACATTGTTTGTCATTGACATTTAATGCGCTACCAAACTGGACCTTCATTTATCTAATTATTTCAATAGTTATCACCTCTTTGCGGTTCATAAATATCATAATGGAACGTTGCTCCTCTAATCTGCTTGTAAATAACGGTAAGGTCATCTTTAAAGAAATTAAACTTCATCCGAATCATAATCAGATGTTTCTGAGAAATTGATAATCAATCTCCGCCGAATGAAGGACAAACCATCATTCTTCCAATATTCCCCTTCCTCTTGTAACACATGGTTCTCACATTTCTTCCAATAATCCGTGGCTATATTGGAGATGGCGGCTTTTGTAAGTATTTCAACATCTTTTAATTTGAACGTTCTATTTTCTGTTGCTACCTGTTCCTTAATTTTAGCCCTGACTAATTCTATTGGGTTTAAGTGCGAATGGTAAGGAGGCAATCTTAAACATCTGTGACCATGTTCATGGATTGCCTTGTCTATGTGAAATATCTTTGTATGCTGTGTCTTTTTTACAATTCCAAGTAATTCAGGCTTCAGGGACATTTCGTTTTTGGTCAGCCAAATCTTTATTACATCTTTAGTACTTGATGAATTAGGAACTTTATCTTCTGGTGCCACAACGTTGTGATATGAAGCATTGTCCATTTTCAAACACGACGGTCTATCCAAGGAAGGAAGTACATGATTCACAATCCAATCTTGAAATATCTTGCCATTCATCTCTGTATGATAATCCCTATTATCTGTGGATTTTGAAACAAATGTGAGTTCAGTATTATTATTTAGAAGCCCATGATGGCTGCTTCCTGCATGTGCAATAATTAGGCGCTGTCCTTTGCTGCTTGGTACTAGTCTCTTTGTTGTCCCATCAGATGATTGCCATTCTCGTTCATTACTGTGGTGCGCATTGATCCAAGTTTCATCTAAATACACAAAATCATAACAATCTCTTCTCAATTCTCTGACCTCGCGTAAATATTTGCTTCTCATTGCAACTATATGAGGCTTCTCACAAATAAGGTTTCTACCACCAACATATTTTCTAAAATTGAATCCCAAACTCCTAATAGTCCTCCATAGCGTGGATTTGGAAATATCAATGTCATTATTCTTTCTTAACCAAATTTTCAATTTCCTTAAAGTCACTGCCTCATTATTGTGAAACATTGCAAATTTCTCTGCGGATCAATTCTCTGTCAAAATTATCCACCACTCTTGGTCTATTTTTCGTGTGTAAAACACTGGAATTACAAATTTCAGATGTCGCTATCCAGCGGTGCAATGATCGTTTGCTTATCCCCAAGGCATGAATAGTCCTCTTTTGTGGGTTTGAAATAGAATGACATAGTTTTCCTCGAGTAGCTTCATTGCAGAAATACTTAAAAATCCTATTTGTGATTTGATGTAATGTCATAAAATGTACTCGCAGACTCATTTTTTATACTTAACCAAACAATACTTTTTGTAGACACGCCACTGATTGACAATGTGTGCGTAACACCGGAAATAAACTGTTTTATGTTCAAGAAGTGCAATTTCACGCAATTTCACACTAAAATCATGCCAATTGCTTGATAAACCAAAAATGTGCAAATGAGGTCGTATAATTTACTGTAGACATTTCAATATGTGTGCGTGTGATGTGTGTTGGCAAGTAGGATTTTATATTATATCGCAAAGAAACAAAAATTGAAACCAATAGCCGCATTTTAATGAAAAATTTAATTCATAGAGTCTATACCATTTCAAATTCACACACAAAATTTCACTTATATGCGTTATATATTCGCTGAGATATAGCATTTTGAAGTTGGGCAAAGCTAGTGAAACGTGCTTTATAATTATCATTTCTGTTGTTGACTTATTTCCATGCCATGATGTCAAACTATCCAGTACCTTCTCACTTTGTCTTCCTCTATTTCTTTGTCACTTAACATTTCCTGTTGTCATTATAAATTGCAGGTTTAAACTTCTCATAACATAAGAAAATGGATTGCTTCCTTCAAACACGAGGAATAAGCTTCCTTTGTGCATTGGCTTCTTTCAGGACATCCTTATTACTTTTTAAAATGTCCGTACAGTTTGTAAAATTTAACGTTGCCTTATATTTGATAAAGACTTTTTCAGTATGTTCGTGCTTTCCATATGATACTGAAGTCCGAAAGGGGAACACAGAAAAGTAACAGTGTACCCTACCTGGTAAGTCGTAGAAGGCGACAAAGAATGGTTGACCATGGGGCCGGTTACCCCATTTTGTAGAAACGCTAGCGCAAAAAAAAACCTCAAGAACATGAACAAGTCATTCAAAGCACGGAAGGGTTTGGCATTTTTTAAATACCTGTGATCTATAGGGAGCTGAAGGGTATCTGATGGTTGGATGGGTTTTCATTTGAAATGCTACTCCTGTAACACCTCCTGAGCAGTCTATCTGATGGTTGGATGGGTTTTCATTTGAAATGCTACTCAGAACCTGTAACACTTCGTGATCAGTCTATCAGCGGGTTTTTTTTTCTGTCACGCACCACCACGAACTTTTTTTCCCACACGCTTAGCACACGAACCACGTTTTGCCACGTTTGTAATTTCTTCCTAATGGCTGTCGTGAATTATTCTAATCCCCATATATAAATTAAAACGTAAATGCAAAGCCTAACAAATAAATTTAATAAAAGGAAAGAAAATGGTAAAGAACAGTGCTGTCACAATGACTGTACTCGAAATCCCCCTTGTTTTCTACTTCGTCTGCAAATTGTAACGCTTTCACGTTGATAGTAAAAGCCTACTGTATTATTACCCGCTTTCTTCAATGAAACGTGTACTGTATTTCTTGGAAAAACCTTGAGATACGCAAGCTGATCAATGACCTAAATTTAATATTTCATTCATTCCATTTTATACACGGCGTAACTAAAAGACAGATGGACTAAAGGATAGAGAGAAGGGAGAGGCAGAAAGCAGGGACACGTGCAACACTAAACACGCGTCGCGCGATACACAATTGCTGCCATCACGCGTGTAAGGCCACATGCACTAACTTTATTTCAACTCGACAGTGATAAAATTCACTACCCATACCAGAGTTAGGTTTTAAAATCCTGAAAAACGCTTATTGGGAATTATGACATTATACCGGTTTACGTTTGAAAACATGACAGTACCCAGACACCCTCAAGTTTGGAAGTGAGAAGGTAGTAACAGCACGACTATCCTAGAAGAAAATGCACATTGGCTCCATTAAATTCGTATATTTGGGTTCCTTAGGGTTTGCTGACAAAGAATATGTAAAACGTTACGCAAATAGTCTAGGAATTACCAAATTATAACCAAAATAAAATAGTGGGGGTGCCTGACAGCATGAAATCATTTCTGCTCATAAAATTTTTTTTATAACGTGTTTGAAGAAACATTACGTTACGGAAATAGCCTACCATGTTAACTCCTATTTGATTGGAGCGCAACAAATGAAAGACTAAACACGATTGGTCGGACTATAAATACTATCTTGTGTTGTCAGGGGAAACGTGAGAAAGGGGTACTTTTTTGAAAAGATGTGTAGACATGGTTTGATTGGGTAGAGCTGCGAATATACTCAATTCAGAGCGTCTGTTCATTGCCACATCTTGTAATAAACCTACTAAGAAGCAGTGCGTTGAGCACCAGTGTATATTTTTTATAAAATAAAGCCTGGGACATCGGCAGATCGGAGTTGTGCTACATTCATTGCCAGTCAATGAAACTGTTTATTATTATTTCCATGAATTGTGGTAAGCTTGAAATATTCAATATTTTAAAATGAAAATTGAATGTAAATTGATAAATTATGTCTGTATATATATGTGTGGTTCAGTAGCGAACATGATGTAAAGCCTATAGTGCTCCAGCCTGAACAGAAGGTGTCGGAGGAAAGTAAAACTGCATGGAATGGCCAAACAGTACACTGACACCTAGATTATTAACTAGAAAGAAATAATGC
Source organism: Oreohelix idahoensis (assembly GCA_024509875.1). NCBI lineage: Eukaryota > Metazoa > Mollusca > Gastropoda > Stylommatophora > Oreohelicidae > Oreohelix > Oreohelix idahoensis. The sequence continues at coordinate 32,224 of JAMPIV010008563.1, read as the reverse complement.
TGGAATTGCAGAGGCGTAGTAACCATTAGGGAGGGAAATACTGGTATAAAGTATTTCAGATGAAGCTGACAGTTGGCCTAACGCTCTGAACTCAATGTTTGTGATGTATTGTGCTCAGTGTAGAAATGGAGTATAAATTAGTTCTGACGTAGAAGGTACAACCTTCTTGTTTCAGGGACCGTGGTCTTAAAGTTATTGAGCAGCACTTGGTCAGAGCTTTGCTGAAGCCAGAGGTGGACAGCATACTCCTTGGTCCATATAGCAACCAGTGGGGTGGCTCCAGAACTCATTAAAGTAATCGAGCAGAGGAGTCTTTTACTGCAGTCATCACGCAAGATAAGAGAGTGTGGCCATGGAGCTCAACATTATGTACCCCCATCTTAAAATGACATTGTAAACTAAAATTAAGAGGGGAATTTAATTGTTTTAATACCAGGAACTGAGAACATCTCCAATACTAGTTCCAATAGAAACAAACTATTGAAGTCATGATGACAAATACCAACAGAGCTTGAACAAAACCAAACTAGTATTACCTCATATTACCACTACTCTTATTAGATATAGATACCTTCACAGCTGATCTCAGTCAGTACACTAAGTCCCCTATAAATATTTATAACATCCCACTTTACCACAATGGCCATAAGCCGACAAAGTGTTTCAGTGTGTGTTTTCTTTCGTAATTCTTTCAATAACTTTCCGGCAATTTTCATCACAATTATAACTTCCAGTTTTTGGCTGGAAGCCGGCCTAATCTGCCAGTTTTACTAAACTGTATGAATGTCAGGGACCTCAAATCGTGCAGGGTAACACGTCTATATGACACAGTTTAGTTTGTTTTATTCACTCATAGTTTGTATTCTCACTCCTTTCTTTCAGGAAAACATTTTACATGAATGTACACTTTCTTCGATATGCACTTACCACTCAGGGTCACTTTTACCCTGACACTAGTAACAGTCGAATTCACGTGCATAATCGAGAATTACGTCTCTGTGGACGTGTAAACGTAGTTCATTTAGCCTTGCTGTACCGCTTTGTATGCGATCTTGTCTGCAAGAAGTATGAAGGAAGAAGTACGATTGTTCATTAAGGACCCGCTTCGACGTGCCATATCGTTGCATATTACGGATCTCTGTGGACCTGCTTCTCACGTAGTTCATTAGCCTTGCTGTACCGCTTTGTATGTGTTAATGCTTGTATGTCTGTGACTGTGTTTGTAGTTGTGTGTGAGCGTGTATGTGTGTGAGTGAGCGTGTGTGCATCCTCTTACCACCCTCCGCTTTTCGAATTTGCTGAACTACCATATCTGTGCGTTCCTAAATGTAAAGTGATCATTAATAGTCTTAATCAATTACCATGTGCAAAGAAAATGCATGCTATTTTCTGAAGACGATGCGACACCGTCACGAGCAGAATTGAATGATAAATATTATTTTTTCAGGACAATTGATTTATTTCGTTAGGCCTAACAGATAAACGATATTTAATTATTATGCAAGAATGTCAACTTAATGAGCATGTGAACGTGAGATTCTCGCTACAGAATAATGTTATACAATACATAACAACGTGGAGTAAAGTTACAATAAAGAGGCTAGAGGGAGAGAGACAAATTGTAGAATGAATGATAGAAACAAGATAATATGGTTGAAAAGCAAGAACAGGTCATATTTTTTAAACAATTTAAGACACTTGTGGGGAAAGACATTTTCAATAAATAATTATTTAAGTAAGGCTTTTAAAAATTATAAAACTTGTCCTAACAAACGGAAGTGACTCGTAGACGCTGACTAAACAAACAAGAAAATTACTGATTTCAAGGAGACGCTGTTTTTCAAAGAAATGTTAACAATCTAATAGACAGAACAAAAAAAAAGGAAAAGAGAAACAAAAAGTCTAATAAAGATTTGTAGAAACAGGCGAGAAAGCTATGGAAACTCACTACAGAGGTCAATAAATAACAGTACATTTTCATTTAAGAAGTTTCAGTAAGAGATAGGACACCGTGACAGCTGGAGAAACGGAGAAAAATGGAGGAAACGAAAATGGCAGATAGTACTAGATAGCTTAATACCACTTCACGAAAATGCAAGTCAGTCTGCAAGGCACTTGATGATGATTATGAGAAGAATGATGGTGAATTATGGAGATGATGATGGCGATGATGATGATGATTATAATGGCAGTGATGATGATTATGATTATGATGATGAAGGACACGGGGAAAAAGTAGGCCACTGGAAGACACAATTTCATTGCAATGTCTATCTCTGTGTCGCATAGAGATTTATGATCAATAAATTTTCTATTTTCTTTTCTTTTCTACCCGTGTCCTCTACTTTATTATCGCTCTTTTATCCTTTTCCTGTTTTTCGCATTCGTTCGTTTGCGACAAAATATTACTTTCCCATTCTGACTTTTACCGTTTCTTTCTCATACTATTAACGCATTTTATTGCGTAAAATGTCAGTCCCTGGATGTGAACGAAATAGTGTGAGAATTCATCTAGTCAGATATAGAGAGCAGACATTTGTCTACATTTTCATCTGACACGAGTTTTTCTTCGGCTAGTTTCTCAGCGTGAGGTGTGGAAGGCGCCAATCTGCAAAGCTCAGAAATGAGACATGTCGTAGTAGGTGTGAAGACGCACTTTTGGCAGTTATGGCCAGCGTCTAAGTTAATGGGAAGTGTTAAGAGAGAGAGAGGGGGGGAGAGAGAGAGAGAGAGGGGGAGAGAGAGACCGGCGCTATTTCGGGTTTTCGTAATAGCGTGGGATCCTTTGTCTGTTTCATATATCTACCCCGCAGCTTGGACTTGATTTCATTCAGTCATTCTCCAGTTGCAGTAGACAGATCGCTAGTGCTGGGAAATCTCTTGTGTATTGCGAAGTCCTAGTTTCTCGACATTTTTGCTGAGTTCTGGAATACCCTTATATTGAATGATTCTAGTTCTAGTTCATATATATAGTAATATTGAGGGATTCAGTGATAACCGCTTATTTCATTTTACTTGTTAGATTTCTGTGCAGAAGAAATTAAATTTTAAAGTCTGTTACATTCTCTAGTTGACGTGTTTCAGTGGAAAGCAGAATAAGTTATAATTTCTAGCTTAAACTCATGCAGCTATAAATAAAATTTATTAAATTGCTAGTAATTAATCGAGAATATTTCAAACTAACTTATAACTGCACTGATTCATCATTGTGTATTGATGAAATACGTATGTATTTCTAATTCATGATGACTGATTTTATGAATATAATTTATTTCACGCGAATTTTAAACGATAAGTCAAGCTCTCCGCTTGCAGTTTATAATGTAAGTTATCACCGAAGTAAATAGTATGTATAAGTATTTTATATGTTGTTTTTCTTTATTCAGTGAAACTGGGGTAGCCCAACTTTACCAACGGTTTTAGTACGGAGAAATATCTGTGAAGAACAAAAACATTTTTTTCTTAAAGACTTGGGTGTATAAAGAAAACCTGTCTGGCATTGCGCTGGCATCCAGAACGACAGAGTACACATTACATGAACTTTAAGATTAAATGGGGAGCCGCGCTAGCGTAGTGGTTACAACACCGCTCTGGCGACCGGGTGATACAGGATCAAACCCGGTCGACGGCATTTGAGGATTTTTCGTCGACCGGGATTTGGACTGGCAAGTAAAATAGACTGGCAGGAACATTTGACGGAGTGTTCTGACCAGGGGACTGGCGGCTCCTGAGGCGACCCAGCTGCAATGGGTACCTCCGAAATCGGCGAGTATTTGCCTGAATGGCGAGGGACACCTGTCTCTGTACAAGAAATAAAGGGATACTCACGTAAAAATCAGGGGACCAGAATAAGTTCTAACCTGTCAGGTTAGACATATAATAAACCTGAGACTTTGCTCGAGTGTTAGCGGGCGTGCCTGGACAAAAAAAAAAAAACAAAAAAAAAAAAAAAAAAAAAAAAAAGATTAAATGTGACAGAAACGGGCCCATCGAGCCCGATAAAATTCTTCCTGAGAATAACTCAAGTACATTTTCCCTTGTGGCAAGTAGTGATTTACAATCAGTATCATTCCGACGGAGTTCTGACTAGGGGTTGTGTGTGTGACCAAATAAACCTATCTGAGAGAAGGCACCAACCTGACATTCCTAGTTACTAGAAAAAGCTATTTTTGCTCAGTTAACGTTCGTGCCTGGAGAATTTTAATGTGACAGAACAAGTATCCTAAAATAAGAATAACAAAGGAAACGTTCCTGAAGTGTGATTTCAACCTATCTTTGCGGAACTGGGGTTTCCCTTGGCCAAGACTGACACCACTGGAGATTCTGTATGTGCATGACTATTTGTATATGTTTGATGTAATTTTATGTGTTGTGATGGAATTTTATAATGATAATTAAAATTCACTTGAACTTATTCCAGTGTGTCGGTCAGTTTGTTCCCAAATATCTATATAATCATTGTTATAGTTTTTCCACGTCTGTGCGTCTAACTGTCGTCACTTGTGTGTGTGTGCACGTGAGTGGTATATATATATATATATATATATATATATATATATATATATATATATATATATATATATATATATATATATATATATATATTATACGTCTGACTCCTCTAGATCTGTTGTAGAAGATAGGCTGAAAGAGAGAAGATTCTCGATTTCAGGGACAGCCTCTATTAATTTCTACCATCTCACTCGTGGAAACCTATTTCTATTATTATCTCTCACTGTGGCAATCACTTATTCTAATCTTTTCAGAAGGGACCAACCCAAGTCTTAATTCCCCTATCAAAAATCTACGACACTCTGAAAAGATAAAACGGTGAATACGAAATTGAAACACTCCTATAGATGGAATGTGAAAGCACTTTTCATAGTTACCTGGTGTGATTTTTGTGGTTTATGTGACTGGAGTTCCACAAGGCGCAGCTACGATTTTCTATCAACGATTCAGTCGTTACGTTAAATTATCAACGATTCAGTCGTTACGTTAAATTATCAACGATCTTTGCTCTCTAGCTGACTCCTTTTGTTAACCGCGAAGCCGACAAAGACTCACGTATACAACACAGCTTAGCGTATTCAGGTATCGATTTTTTCAAACTCATCTACTCTCATGGGCAAAGCAGCTTTCATGGATGACATATATTTGTTGAATAAATGTTTGGAAGGTTAGGGGCACCAGATCAGAAAACTTAAATGTTGACAAACCTATAACAATATTTAGGCTACACGGTTTTATTTTTAAATGCACAGAAAAAAATAGAATTTTGTGTACGTCACCAAGTTCTGTGACACTGTTTACAAATTTGTGTATAACGTCACCAAGCTCTGTGATCCTGTTTACAATTTTGTGTATAACATCACCAAGTTTTGTGATCCTTTCACATCTGTAATCTAGTGAAAATTGCTATTTTTATTTTTGTATTGGGGATCCGGTACAGGTCACTAGAGGCTTTTTCATATTTTGATAGTTTAAAATGTACCACGACAGAGGGTCGTGTGCAAACTTTAAGCTCCCTCGGTCATTTGAAACCTAGTAAACCAAGGGCTTTAATGTTCGAAACGTTTGAACAACGCTCATATTTTAAAAAATGTTTAGAAAGATGACTTTAAAAATACCAACCCCCCTTCCCAAAAAAAATGAACAGGCGATGAGTGGATGGCACATGATAGAAAGGCATAGCGTCACCTTGTTGAAAGGCTATGCTTGAAGGAAGGTGAAAGAAATTGAATGAATTAATGTGAAAAGACATGGAGAAGTCTATAAGTAACCGAACAGTATTTTTTGTTAATTGATGAAACAAACAGAGAATCATATCTGCATGGTTTTTACTACCATACCAGTTCTATTTTTCCATACATGGTGTCCAACGGTCAGTACCTATAGCTCGATATAATAGGTTGCAGGATATGGCCGTTGACGAATCAGTCTTACAAAATCCTTTAAAACGTATAGCTGTTTAGTTTGTTTTTGATAATTTCGTGAACGGAACCACGGCAGTTCCGTGAATGATTTCCTACTTTGTTATCGCACTTTTTTCTCTGTTACTGTGAAAAAAATAGGCATGATGGTGAAAAGCCCATCCCATCCCATCCCATCCCAACTAACGTAATTACCGATGTATGTTACTTCGGTCGGTCACACTCAAAATGGTAACTCGCGCCACAAAAAAAGTGCGCAACGCACGGTGTGCAACTTGCGCGGCGTGGGTGTTATATAAAACAAATACTTTGGTTTTTTTAATTTTATTCTTTCACGAAATTAGTATCACTCGACAACGAAAAAGGGCGTAAAAATTGGTGTGTATGAGCCCTCACCCGATGTGCAAATCATGAAAACTTTAAAGCTTTTGTTAAAACCACTTATTATCAGGGAACACTCTTTGAAAACAATCCATACACTTTCACACGAAATGTTGTCATCAAAGAACTTTTAAATTTAATCTAAAATAACATAATTCTCGCCGTGTGTACGTTGGTCACAACTGAGGAATGCAACCGTGTTGAAAAATTGTATTGTTCCATTATATATACTCTCCCGAAAATAGTTACAATCAACAAAGAAAAGCGTTCAAAATGAAGGTGTTCATGAACAGTTTGATTACACTGTATAATGGAAAGAAACCAAAAACACTCTAAGAATGTACTTCTATCTGCTCATCCGGGAACGGAAACAGCACACTATAATTAAAAACCCGTCAAGTTTGACGGGTTATTGCTAGTTCTTATAATAGTATACTTCTGCGGTTATTACTGCCGCTCTGATTCAGTTAAACTTTTGCAACGATTTTGAATTGATTAATCCATTTCTGTAAATTTCAAGGAAGCATTCTAGGGGTTGTTCCTCGTTTTGGAAAGGCCCAATCCGTTCAACCTAAGCACAAAGTTCTTCGGCTATACTGGGTCACATGTCCAAATATAAAATACCTTGTTGTCTGGTAAGTAATTTAGAGCTCTCTGAAAGTCTGCAAATAACATGTTTTCATGCTGTATGGTTATAAAAAAATATTGAAGCGTTGAGAAAATCGGAGAATAACATAACGCGTTATTTCAATACATGAACGACCATTGTAAAAGGAAGACGTGGAGATGTAAATTTTTTTAAACACAAATAAGAGTTTTCCCTTTGTTCCACCTAGACACAAGATCCGCCGGTTATTTTAGGGCGCTTATCCAAATATAAAAGATTGTGACGGTATTTCTCCCCTGCTCCGCAGTAGTGGTCCAACAATGGCCAAACTTAGAGTATAAAAATGAAGGTATTCAAAGGTCTCAATTTTAGCTCAAGATTACTCTTGGCAGAGATAAAAATAGAAGAATGATGCTTCTATTTAAGGGAATTTCACAGGATTTTAAAGAAAAGCAAGCATAACAACTGAGATACCTAAGCTGTCATGAACTTATTATTCTCCCGCCCCTACTGTGAGTTAATATATTTTCGCTCGTATTTCTGAGCTCCCAGCTGAACGTGATTCAGCAATTATTAATCTAATAGCTCTATTTGGTTATGTAGTTAGAACAATATGAGTTATACGGGTGCAGACATACGCTTCACTCAATAGTGACTAAACCAGCTATAGCTTTACAGTTACAAATAAACAGGTTTAATAATCACTTACAGTTTAACAATGTAAAATAAATAAAGTTGTTTAAAAAATCGATGATATTTATTATCATCCGATGATTTAAACTGTGGTAGAAAATGTTGAAATGGCCTTTGGTTGCGCTGTAATGTCACTGGTTCGGCAAATATTTATTTTATAGTTCTCAATATTATATATTTAAAACAGTATGAATCATACGGACGCAGACATACAATTCACACATCATTGATTGAACCATCTATGGCTTTAAAGTTACAGATAAATAAGTTTAATAATACTAACTTATGGGTTAACTTACGGCTAGCCACCGTAATATTAGAGGCAACAGACATGAAACTCGATATACCGGGAGTTGCAGAGGCAAGACTATTGGATACAGGCTACATAAAAAGAGACCAATACAAGCTTATACACTCAGGTGGAGAAATACATGAAAGAGGGGTAGGAATGTCGATAAAGAAGGAGTTAGAAAAATACGTATGTGGATACTGGACACACAACGACAGAATGATGTTGCTAAAGATGAGAGCAAAGCCATTCGACATATCAATCTTACAAACTTATGCACCAACTAAAGATCACAGCGAGGAAGAAATGGAGGAATACTATGAAGAGCTACAACACACACTTAAACCAGTAAAATCTACAGATGTGTTGATAGTAATGGGTGATATGAATGCAAAAGAAGGAAAAGGAAAATACAAGAAAATAGTAGGACAGTATGGATTAGGGACAGGAAATGATAGAGGAGACAGACTTATCCAGTTCTGTGAAGAAAACCAGCTGGTCATATGTAACACCTTTTTTTAACACCACCCAAGGAAATTATACACATGGAAAAGCTCAGGAGATGTAACAAGAAAGCAAATTGACTATATCATGATAAAACAAAGATTTAAGAACAGTGTCACAAGTGCAAAGACACATCCTGGCGCCGACATAAATTCAGATCACAATCCGGTCGTCATCAAAGTAAATATAAAGCTGAAAAGAACAGGAAACAGAAGACAAGAGGAACCCCGGATAGAAATATCAGCACTGAAACCACCAGATATAAAACAAAAATATCTAATCGACGTCAAAAATAGATATCAACAGTTACTGATAGAAAGCATGGAGCAGTATAGAAGAGAAAACCCAGAAGAAAAAGTAACCACAAAATGGGAATGCTTAAAAACAAGCATACAATCAGCAAATGCAAATTTACCTAAAAAGGAGCCTAAGAAAAATCAAATTTGGATGACAGATGACATCTTGAGTAAAATAGCAGAAAGAAAAAAAGCAAAAAACACTCCAGAATATAAAACAATAGACAATGACATACGTACTATGTGTAGACAAGCAAAAGAACGGTGGATAGAAACAAAATGCAAGGAAATAGAAGACTTGGAGGCAAAGCACATGACAAGAGATATGCATGAGGAAATAAAGAAAGTATTAAATAGGTCGCGGTTGGCACAAGGAGGAAGCTGTATCAAGAAAAAAAATGGTGTAATATTACTTGATGAGAAAGACATATCAAACAGATGGGCAGAATACGTAAAAGAACTATTCGAGGACAACAAAGGTAAAAAACCATCACCAGATTCTAATGAAGGCCCAAACATTCTCAGATCAGAAGTAGAGAATGCCATACATATGATACAAAAAGGAAAATCTACAGGCACGGATAACAAAAAAATTGAAATGATAGAAGCCCTGGAGGTCCAAAGAAGTATGTACATGTGCTTCATTGACTATAAGAAGGCTTTTGACAGAGTCCATCATGAGAAAATAATTGAATGCCTCGAAAATATAGGTATTGATGGAAAGGATATAAGAATACTCAGTAACCTTTATTGGGAGCAAACTGCCACAGTAAGATCTGGAAGGAATTATTCACCATACATAGACATAAAAAGAGGTGTCAGACAAGGTTATGTGCTGTCCCCCTGCCTATTTAATCTATACACCGAAAATATTTTCAAACAGATACAGGAAATACCAGGACTGAACATCAGTGGAAGGTCAATAAACAACCTTAGATATGCAGATGATACCGTGTTGTTAGCTGAAAGCGAACAGGAGTTACGAGAAATAGTGAAGCAAGTGAACAGTATAAGTCAAGAATATGGACTGGACATTAATTTGAGAAAACAAAAAACTATGATAATTAGCAAAACAGACGATAAACCCATTAAAGATAAGCGTAAATGAGAAAATCCTGGAACAAGTCAAGAGCTATGTATATCTTGGTCCTATAATAACAGAAGATGGCAGATGTGAAACAGAAATCAAGAAGAGAATAGGAATGGCCAAAGCTACATTCAACAACATGAAACATATACTGACATCCAAACAGTTATCTCACAAATTAAAACTGAGAATCGTAAAGTGTTATAAATATTCTGCATTTCTGTGTGGTGCAGAAACATGGACGATGTATAAGCATTTGGAAGAAAGAATTGAGGCTCTTGAAATGTGGATATATAGAAGAATGGGGCGTATCTCATGGAAAGAGATGAAAACAAATAAGGAGGTCCTAGAAAATCTAGGTATGAAAAGAGAACTAATGAGAGAGAACAAAGTTCGGCAGCTAAAATACTTTTACCACATAAAAAGGCATAACACCTTGCAGAAGACCATAACAGAAGGGAGAGTTGAAGGCAAACGTGCAAGGGGAAGACAGCGCTATAAGTGGGAAGATAACATCAAGAGGTGGAGAGGAATGAGTCTTTCAGAGTGCACCACCAAGACAAGAGATAGAAGACGTTGGAGATCCATTACAGCCAACCTTCGTTGTGGAGATGGCAGCTGATGATGATGGGTTAACAATGTAAAATAAATTAAGTTGTTAATAGAAACGTAAGATGCAGCAACAGAGAATGCAGTCAGCGACCCATAGCTTGACTGCTTGCATTTGGATCAGCGAACCAGAGCTGGTCAAGACTCTACTCCACCTCCACGTGGTGGTCCTGGAAACAGATTGCATCACTGCAGTCTGGCTTAGCGAGTAGAGATCGCAGTGGGAAGGTGTAGCAAAGTTTGATTTGCTGGGGAGGTTATGATGGTATCCTAAAAGAATAAAATCCGTGTCTGTATTAACCGTGTGAGGTCAAGAACATGTAGGCCCTTGACTCTAAAAGATGATGATGAAATATTTGCAGGGAACCTAACGCTACCTCCCTAGATCTCACACGGTCACTATTTTGGCTCTAGTGTCTGGTGTATGATGTACCTAGTGTCTAGGGGAGAAATGAAATGATGGTACACAACACAAAAACACTTTAATTTTCTATGAGGAAGTGAATAAAACCAGTGGTTACGTTTTTCTTTAAAATGAATGTTTTTTTTTTTTTGTACAATTTAATCTGCCTGTCCAGCCATATCTTTTGGACAGGTCTTTGAAAATGAGGACAAGATAGTTTACAGAAAAGATCAACTAAAAATATGTGGACAATTTGCCCAATAACTATAAAGTCACTATATATCTTTCCTGTGGGAATGTTCACAGCTTACACTTTATTCATCTAAGAGGGAGAGTCACTGTGTATGAGGGGCTGTAGTTTCATCACACCCCATAAACTTCCTGAGTATGATTTTGAAATACCAGAGTTTATTCAAACGAAAGTGTCAGATATACCCAGATGATTAACACATCACCTGGGATTCCTTGTAGAATGATAATACAGTATGAAGTTGCAGAAAATCTCGATCTCTCAAAATGCCCAAGCTCCTCCCGTTATCTTTTGACAGCATAAACGAATAGTCGGAGACTTGATGGCTTTATTCTCACTCAGCAGGTTTCCTGTTACCGGCTGGCAACAGGAAATAAAACCTCTGCAACAAAAGGACACCCTGGCCTTTTATATCTGATCACTTATTATATTTATTATTTTCCTACGGTGATATGGGGTCAGCCTCGCGTGAATTACAGGTGCACTCGCCCCTAATTTTACATGACTCACACCTTGCTGTGACCACACCTCAGGTCCCTATGGCAGATACGCCACTGTACGTTTACATAGTTTTCCTCAATAAAATAATGTGGAGTAACCACATTTCGTTTTGTATGATTTTCTCTTCTTTTCCTTTTTAAATATAAATGCTTCAGGCATGTTGAACAGTGTTCATGGAACACGGAGGCTTACTAATATATTCTAATGCAATAATATTAAAACACAATCATGACAACATACATCAGTTAGATACAGTTCAATGTGAGGACTCAACAATGTCTGCTCCAGGCACGTCCTTCACTTTTGCCAATAGCAGTATCTAACTTTGGCAGTGGGATTAAACATATTAATTCATAAAGCATTCTTACCACAAATTTCAAGAAATATAAACAAATGACGCTGACTTGCAAAGAAGTGGCCTCAGTTTCTTCTGCACTGTCCTGACTGTGAATACTTCTTTATTTAATTTTAAAATTAACACAGCTGATCTCAGCGTATTTCAATGAAAAGTTTTGCTCAACTGGCAATGAATAGTGAAAGCCTTTTGCTAATATTTATTAGCACTGGCCAATCGAAAGTTTGCGACTACCAGAATTCAAATGTAGTTTTTGAAAAACAAAAATAATTCCAAACAAACTCTGCGTCTGGTAGTCGATTGGCCAGTCTTCTTT